>BFEA01000452.1:257609-269551 GCA_003427395.1 Chara braunii
GAACTCGCCGACCCTCTCTCTCTCTCTCTCACACACACACACACGCACACACACACACACACACACGCACACACACACACACACACTCACACAAAAACAAGTATGGCAGTGTATATTCCCACGTTATAGCGCCAGATTCATTCGATTTGGTCATCCTAGCCAGGGCATAGTACCATGAGGCCAGCCGCAACGAGAGCGAGAGAGAGAGAGAGAGAGAGAGAGAGAGAGGCAGCGACCTCGCCGCCCCTCTCTCTCTCTCTCTCTCTCACACACACACACAAACACTCACACAAAAACAAGGCAATGTATATTTCCACGCTACAACGCCAGATTCATTCGATTTTGCTCATCCTATTGAGAGCGCAGTACCAAGAGGCCAGCCGCGACGCGCGCGCGCGCGCACGAGAGAGAGAGAGAGAGAGTGGTGGCGACCTGCACGGAGGGTCGCGGCAAACTCGCCGCCCCCCTCTCTCTCTCTCTCTCTCTCTCTCTCTCTAGCTCATTCGAGAAAGGGAGTGGGAATGCATTTTCCCGCGATAGCGGGAAGATGCATTCCCGTTTCGTTTCTCGAAACGGGACTCTCTCTCTCTCTCTCCCACGACTTCAACTGTTTTCCCAATGTTTTTTTTCGTTGGTGTATTTCATTTTTCTTTTTTTTTTCTGATCGTGTGTCGTCCCTACAGAAGCGGGGCCCGGCCTAGGCGCTACGACCGGGCCTTGCCTTGGCCGACCAGCCTGAGGCTGCGGCGCGAATACGGGAAGGCCTGCGGACGAACACTAAGCGAGGTACTGGTGGTTTAATTAGCCCAGTTGCTGTTTTTTGTTTTTTTGCTGAAAAAGGCTTTATGGGACACTGGATCCGTTTTCCAGCACAAGCCTAAGGGCACACTCACACTAGGACTTTTTTATGCATTTTTGGACGGAATTGCGGCCAGATACATTAAGGTATGGCCGTGAATGCGGTCACATACATTTGAGATACTGCTAGTATGAGTACACCCTAAGCTGGGTATTGGCCCCAGTTTTTCCTCCGGGTTGCAATGTCGAGGTTTTCCGGCCTCCTTTTATGAATTGGAAAGCCCCATGGCCGCCTGCGGCACACTTAGTGCCAACGGACTGTGTTAGTCCTCTGGATACCCCTGATCGGTATTAGCGGGCTCTATGACCAACACGGGTGTGAGCGTGAGCGCGAGTGGGTTATGTGTGGTGTGTGGGAGAGTGTTGGCCATAGCCTCTGCTGCTACTCGATGAAGGGTGGGGGATGATGAGAAAGGGAGGCATAGCTACTGGCAGGTCTCAGTCTTTTTGTTAGCCAGACCCCCACTGGCGGCCCCAACCCTATACCCTAACCATTAGGGGCAAGGGGCAACATGAAATCTCCCCTTCACAGAGAGAGGAAAACTATGCTTGCAGGGGTCCCCTCTAGATAGTCTTAGGAGTAGGTAGTGGAAGGCAAACAAACAGAAGTTGAGAGAAGAATATAGACAGAAAAAATGGAAAAAAAAAAAAAANAAAAAAAAAAAAAAAAAAAAAAAAAAAAAGCTACTCACCTCACACCACCTACCTACCACTACTCCTAGTTGTAGGCATACGGGGAACCCCGTCGCAGCCAGAACCGTGTTGACGAGAGAACATACGGGGGCTGCTCCCAACCTGCAGGTGGGCGCTACCGGCTAGGGGACAGCCGGTAGCATCAAGGACCATGCCAATAGACTTACCGTGAGGGCACGGGTGCGCAGCCCGTGGTTTGTTTGTTGATGTTGTTGTGTGTGCGTGTGTGTGTGTGTGTGTGTGTGTGAGAGAGAGAGAGAGAGAGAGAGAGAGAGAGAGAGAAAGAGAAATCATGCGCGGCGCCACTTTGTCAAATCGCCTCGATCTCCCTTTTTCCTGAGAAGATCATGACCAAATCTACGGACCCTCACATTTTCAGACTCGTTTCCGAGTTCTTCTGAGCGTGAAAAAGCTTTGAAATAGAGGTACTTTTCGCGTTGGCTCACGTTGTCGTGTGCCAAAAATGGAAAAAGTGACAAATTGGCGCAGCATTTATTTCATGGTCTAAACGATTTTATTTTATTTTGTTGATATTTTTCCTGGAAAGATCACGACCTGGCCTACCCGATATCAAATTTTCAGATCTTTTCTCCAAGTATTCTGCGTACGAAAAATCGCCAAAGTCGGCGCTCGAAAATTGCAAGATTGGACCCGCCTGCGCCTTCCAGTCGCCCCCCCCCCCTGAAAACCCGTCCTAACTCACCACCTGGCCTTCCGAAAAATCGCCAAAGTTCGCGTTCGAAATTTCAAGGCCCTAATGCCACGGGCAGGTACCGGTCCTGCACTTCCTTGAACTGCCTATTTCCCACAAATTGGACCCCCAGCAAATACACCACCCTTCCAACTACTGCATGGTTGGGTGACGACGCCGAAAAATGTTCAATGTCTCAAATGTCTCAGGGGCATAAAACGCAGCCCTGACGGGCTGCGAACAATCCATTGTCAGACAACTATTGACTAAAAGGGCATAGACAGCAGGAAAAGACAAACTTAGTATGCTAGATGCAGCATCAGTCACACTTATCAGAGGAGCATGTATGTAACCTCATTCGGAAGTTGTGGCACATGTGTGACATCGTTCACAGTCCCCCACGTGCTGCTTGTTTCAAACTACTTAATGAACGTGTCACTTGTGTGGGTCTATCAGCAAACACATCTGGTGAATCTGACCATAAATGAAATCATATCAACATAAGGGTCAAAACACTGCCAAGGAAATGCTAGTGACAATTGGTGGATGTGTGTGTGTGTGTGTGTGTGTGTTGAGAGAGAGAGAGAGAGAGAGAGAGAGAGAGAGAGAGGTCCATAACAATCTCCTGTCGGCAAAAAAACGCTTTGCAAATGAACTTGATTCACCGACATCAATCTTATTTGGTGTGTTAGTAACTTATGAACATTAAATGGAATGTTCTTCTCAACACCCATCATGCGGGTGTTGACATCAGCACTCGACTTTTGTCTTCTCTTCTACCCTCGACTTTTGTTTTCTCTTCTACCCTTCACCCTTCACCTCTTCCCTTCCGGCTCTCAAATCTCGAATCGCTGTGACCTGTGGAATACCCTTTGCTTCATTATTCCCCAATCTTGTTACACTTTACACTTCTTACTCTCATTTCTTCTAGCTTTTCGTTGTTGTTGTTGTTGCCGCCGCCACATGTCTCAACTCTCATTTCATTCCTAACCTCTGAAGACCCAAATTTTCAAATCTTTCCCTCAATGGGGTCCTTTTTGTTTTGCTGCCGTCTTCACCCAAATAGACTGGCAGGTCCTTGTAGCTGTATTTGGGGCAACTCCCAGTCTAGGTATTAGCAATAATGTCGGAGTCGACTTCAGGTCAAGATGGGCCCTCGATGCTATCTTACCGAATCTTGAACATCTAACGGTTGCAAATCATACCTAGTTTACCCCATTTCTTGTTCATACATGTGAGGGGCTGGTGTTGTTGAAGGAGAGAGCACAAGCGTGTTATCCCCTGCACTACGCATATGTACAAGAGATGGAAATATGCGATGAAAGAGAGTGAGAGCTCGGGGATGTTGTACCCGAAACAAAACACAACCCGATAACGAATGCATAAAAGCTATATTTCTAGTCACATGCAGCAAAAATGAGTGTGGATTGTGTTCGGGCGAGTGCTATTGCAAACGACTGTATACCTTCTTCCATAGTTCCTTACGAAAAAACAACAAAAAAGGCAAGCTACATGGCCAATAGAACTATAAGCTGGCGTTTTTAAATGTAATTAGACTTTGCAAGTACGATAAGATGCATAACGATGACCCAAAAAAAAATGACAACTCTGGACCTGTGGATCTCTTCTTTCATTTGTTTTTAGTTTTTGTTTTGGGTTTCCCACTCGAGCTCCAGTCTCCCACTTCGTGGCCTTACATCCATTAGCATGTGTTCATTGGGCCTTATGGCAATGCGATAACAACTACAGGACAGAGAGAATTCAATTTGATTGAATTGATGATTCACTGCATTTTTTTGCAATTTATTTGATTCAAAATGACGATTTTTTTTTTCTTCTTCTGCATTGTTTCTAGAGTAAAATTTCATTTCCATATCGAAGACCCTTCCCTTTATAAACTTCAGGAGGCTCATAACGTTTGATCTTGTCTACACTTATCAGTCTTGGAAAAACCAATATTACAATGGAAGCACCTATCTCTGATATAATAAAAAACCTGAGTAGATCTGGATTTTGTGATCAAGCGGGAAAACCACATGCCAAATTGGCCTGGGTGAACTTGACCTTTCGTCGCACATGCTGAATCGGACGGGGGGAGGACGATCCCAATGGGAGGGAGATATTTGACACGTCCACGTTGACGAGACACCATAGTCACACCCGCGGGCATGAAGGACATTGCGCAAAGGAGAACAGTGCGCAAAATGAAATCAAACCACAAAGGGAAAAAAAAAAAAAAAAAAAAAAAAAAAAACAAAAAGGCATTCCAAAAATTAAAAAAAACTAATATGTCATTCAAAAATTTTTACTAAACAACATTTGCCTCAACAGTACATCCAAATTCCTTACCAGATTTGAAAAAAAGTTATTGATAGTAGGACTTGAGAGTAGATAAACGTGATTAAAAAAAAAAAAATATTAATTAAAAAAAAAAAACAAAAAAAGAAAAAAAAAAAAAAAAAAAAAAAAAAAAACCGACTTGCCACCTAGGCTATCAGAGTGGCCCGGGGCCACTTGCCCAGCCGGGCCAAAACAAAATACAAACATACAAACTATTTTTTAACTTTATTAGTCTTTATTTTATATTTTGAAAATGGTAACGAATCTCAATATGACCGTCAGGCAAAAGTTGTTCAGTTTATTTTTCTCCATGCCATAGTTTTTTTTTTCGGAGTTTCTTCAGGAGTTTTTTTTCTTTTCTGCATGGACCTTCCCTGGTCCTTGCACGGCCGGGCCGTCCAGGAAAATAGGGTGAGCCGGGCGGCCTGGCTGGTAGCCTAGCTTGCCACTTTCCGTACGGATGCAATCTTATGGCCACTTCTGGCAGTAAGGAACCTGGGAGAATGAGGCCCAGCTGCACGGGCGTCAGAAAAGAAAAACAAAACTGGAACTTGATACCAACACAAACATGGAACTTTGCCGCACGGCCGTAGGATCGGCAACCTGTGGCGCGCATGCAAACTTCAGCCTTGGGGAGGTGACTTGAGAAAACGAATAAAGAGTTACAAAACGACAGAACAAACCACTACGACAGCCTCAATAATGAAGGAGTGAGTACTGTCTCTTCTCTCTCTCTCTCTCTCTCTCTCTCTCTCACACACACACACACACACACACACGCCCGTTTGATTAAACCACCAGTACCCTGCCCAAGCAGTTTTTTGACACTCCCTGAAGTCATGTTGGCGATTGTTTGGTATGTGTTAGGGTGAGGGTTGGTCTGGGTTCAATAACATAATATGAGACGGAGACGAGACAAACAACCACAACACGAAAAGCAAATGAAAAAACAAACAAAAGACAAACGCATACACAACATAATAGAAAAGCACCTAAGTGTGCCGGGGCCAAAGAACAAAACAAATGAAAAAACAAACAAAAGAAATAGCGAACAAGACAGAGTAAGAAACACGTCAGCGCCAAAAGCTCGTTATTTGGCACCTTGCAAATTTCAGAAACGACCTGACTTCAGGGGTGCCATACCACTAGCACAGAGGATTGTAGAAAGAGGCTGAATCAGGACATGTTTTCTGAGGAGATGCAATAAAATAGATCAACCGCGGTTCTCTTCACATCGGCACAAAAAGTCCAGATTCGAGGCTGAATCAACTCGAAGTAGCACTGTCTCAAATGTATCATACAACATTTACACCTGGACCTGGATGTATGCGACAGCAATTCCGTCCAGAAGAAGTCAAGAAGTCCCTGTTTTCAGTATAGCCGCACGCGTCAAATCAAGTTCAAGTTGCTAGCGGGACCTTGCCACGCGCCTCGTTCTGCCACTCACCAAATTTGGGAAACGACACGGAACTTCTATTTTTCCCAAAAGAAACAAAACAGAACAGAAGGGAAGTGCTGGTGAGCATACTCGTAAGCGCCTTTGGGCCTTGATCTGCAACTCACCAAATGAGCAAAATGATAATGAATCTCCCGTTAGAACATGGAAAGATACGGCGCCATAATTTTTGCCTTTCATGCGTCTGGCGAGTGCTGGAGCGAGGCCTGTATCTCGGCAGACGCATCGGCCTCGCACATCCTTCCACAGCTTCACCTATGGAAACGTTGTTACGACGGGCTCCTTCCTCTACATGAGAACGTGCAATGAAGTTCTTGCTTGGTCACGACTCACGGCCATGAACTTCCGCACGATCAGAGACGACGAGCACAGAGAAGGAAAACGATAAAAAAAAAAAACAGCCCACAATACAGAAAAGCAGGAGCCCCACCCCCCCCCCAAAAAAAAGGAAAAGAAAAAGAACCCAAAGGTGTACATGGGGATGGTTTGAAATAGAAGAGCTGTGTGTGGGGGGGTGTGGGTGTTGTCGCGTTGAACTCCAGAACAAAACATGGCACACACGTCGATGCTGCATGCACGTGAGTGGGTGAGCATGCGTGTGTGTGGGGGTGTGCCTCTGTCCGTGAGTGTGTGCGTGGGTGGGTGCGTGTTTTCTTGTGCATGGGTGAGTGTTTTCTTGTGCGTGGGTGTGTGCCCGTGTAGCATGCGAAACATACTGCCAAAACGGAAATTGTTCAGTGCCCACTGCCAGCGAAGGAACAGAAGAAAAATACGAAATAAAAGCAATGCCGCAAAAAAAGAAAACGGAAACTCCTGTTGCCGCTGACAAACACGGGCCAAGTCCAATTTCGCCGAATGAGAGGATTTCTGACGGTCAAAGACGAAGATGGACGGCCAGAAATCAACAATCCGGCCGAGTGGGACTTGGCCTCGGGCCTCTCCCTCAGCTCGCACACCCTTGGACCCTTGAAATACAGACCGCGCTTTGCAACAAGAATTACCTGGGGCCAGTTGGTTCCACGATGGTGGGCTCGCCACACCACTCACCATACGTGCAAAATGAGAATGAATCTTCCAGCAACATCGAAGTGGTGCAGTGAGGCCCAATATCTCGAGGGCTCGCACACTTTGAAAAAGACAGAAAACGAAAAAAAAACAAACAAACGGTAACAATGCCAGGAGGGGCAACAGTCCTTTTCCCTTTTTACGAAATCCTCTACAAGAGAAGGAAAAAAAAAACAGAACCTGTCAGACACATGTTAGATCTCCGGAGAAAAAGGTTCTCAAAATCATAATGTTCCCTACAGTAAGTAGATTGATGGATCCACTCGCAGCCCTCCCTCCCTCACAGCCCCACAATGTAAAAAATTGTGCACAGATCCAACATATCGACCGTGACTGCACGGCAATAAATAACATCCAAACTCAAACCGCGGCCGCAAAGATCACAGATCGCACGGCCAGAACACGAAATTTGGCCAAGACCATAGCCCAGCGGCCAAGGAGAACTGTCGTATTATGTTGATAAAAGCGAATGCAAGGCCTCAAGGAACGAAAAATCAATCGAGTGATGGCAGAAAGGGATTCACAAGCAATGCAATGAAGAAGCTTTTATCAACAACAACAATACCACTGCAGAAAATATTATCCCGAAACAAAGCAGAGTAAACTAGGTATCAATACATGCTCCGCACAGAACACAATCCGGAAAGAAAACTGAGGAAGAAGACTTGCTCCTTGCGGAGGCGCATTGTCATCTCCCATTTAGACTTTCGCACCCCTCGCTTGTTCTTCTTCAGATCCAAATGTTCTCAGACTTTTTTGAATATTCACCACTTTTCCAAGTGTAACCACGCAAAACATGGCCGATAACCCCGCCAACGAAAGCAGAGAGGTTTTGAACTGAAAAGCACTCACGGCCACTCTGAGTCATCATCATCTTCTTCTCCTCCATCATAGTCTTTTTGTTCTTCACCATCATATAGGGATACGGCGATCATCATCACCCCACCACTATCGATCACCATTCAGCACCACCGCAATTTTCAATGCCATTCTCCTCGTTCTTCCTTAGAGCCTCCCTGCCTCACACAACACATCTATTCTCCAATGTAACGACTGAACACATGAATGGGCAGAGAACGGATACTGTTTGCTGGACCAAAGAACAAGCGTTTTCCAAACTAACGGAGGACACAACGACTTTGGGGGAAAGGGCACGGGTGTTGGGAACAGGATATGACCAAGTTCTGACTGGCAGACAAATCAAACCTTTCTCTTTTGTCACGAGTCCTGTGACATTCACCTTTTGCAAAAGGAGATTGTGAAATGCTTTCGGGGCAACCTCTCCAGTCTCCGCAGGACTAATGATAACCAACGACAACACAAATGCACCGCATGCAACTATCTATAATCGTCACGGGGCACACAACACATTTCATACACCAGTACAAAGAAAGGTTGCCGACATTCAGTGTGAGCGGCAGCAGCTGTGAATCATGTGATCATGCAATCGGAGTCAACGGGTGTGGCGATGCGAGACTAAACGGTCATGCCTAAGGCGGCAGATGTTTAGTGACCAAACATCCTGCCTGCCAAGAATCGTGGGATCAAGTTTAACGTGGCCAAATGGAGAGAACGGAGGGGACTCGAACAAGCAAGCGATCATGCAAAAAGGAATGACAGCCATCATCATCCCCACCATCGCCATATCGGACAGATAGCAACAAGTCCACCACAAGGGCACACACATGCATCTCTCACGACCTTCTCGCTACTAGACTAGACCTCTCTACCCGATCAAAGCCGCTTGGTGCCCAAAAGCTTTGCTGTACCAAGCAGTCGCTCGCAGTATACTCTCCTCTACTATCAGCAATAAAACTTCCAAAAGCCACAATCTGATATACAAAAAAAGACCCTCACCTCTGGCCCATTAAAATCCACCACCACCGCAGGGCACTGGACCCCAGGTACAATACAGCACCAACCAATATAGCCTACCTTCTTCCTTTTGACAGGCAGACATGGATATGGGTTTAGAGCTCCTCTGTTGTGCCTCTGCCAAATCAGTCACTCTCCCAGCTGAGTAAGAGTAAGGGTAGGCCTCCTCTGTTGATCATCACCGATCAACAGCGCTCAGGTTTCCGGACAATACGGATTCGTCCTCCCGTCGCTTCCGTCCACTTCCCACGAACTGTAAGCAAAACAACAAATGTTGAAAACCGAAACTTCTCCGTCTAAAGGAAGAGCATCACAACTTGTGCCAGAAAGAAACCCCTGGCCAGAAGTAGGTACCAGACCCTGTGCAGAGAGGTCAAGCGAGCAGCAGCACCCCCACTGCTGCTGCATGCATATACATAATACTAACTAGTCCTCTATAACATGCATATACTATTTCTGCGGGGGAAGACGAAATTGGAATTGGTCATCCCATGCATGCATGCATTTCCAAACACAGTCGCAGAGGAGAGTATTTAAGACCGGCAAGACCCTCGCTCCTTGAAAAGATTTGATCACAACAAATTAAAAACAGAATCCACCATCAGACAGCCTTTGCGAATAGAACGGCCAGGTTAAAATGCTCTACAAGAGAGGGCAGTCACAAGGCACACAGCAGGAAGTAGGCTGGCTTCCTCATCCCCCCAACCCTTTGCTTGCAGTACAGAGTGGCCAGAGGAGTGCCATACCTATTATCCCTCACCTTCCCAGGATGGGCAGCTGCACAAAGCCACCGAAAGTAATCCATGCGCAACCTGCACTGAGGCCGGGCACAGCGTATTCAAACCATAGAGCACAAGTACTGCGTGTATGTTGTGTGACGGAAAAGACGATCACCCAAAAATGGAGAGGTAGAACGGCAGAGACAACTGATGACAGCAAGAGTTCCCGCAGAAATCTGACATGGACACAATCGAGCATGTTACGCCCACTTATTTACACACCCAAAATATGCAGCAAACAAGTAGCATAGGAGCAGCGACTGATGAGAAACACAACAGCACGGATATTCCCGCCCAGAGAATAACGACAAGTTGAGTTGATTGACAGATTCATGGAGGAATGATAAAGAGACGAGGGGACGGAAGAAGAAGGAAATCTTTCAGCCTCATCAGAACACTCACCACTTGAAGGACAGCTCCTTGTTGCGATACAGTGAAGAGGCCCCAGGACTTTCACCCCTCTTGCCATTCATTGCCAGAGATTGAGACTGCCTCCACCTTGGCAGAATGCCCATTCACTCAAGAGTCTGAAAGGCTACTCACACTCCGATCAAGCACCACTACCTGAACTAATGGAATATAAGGTCCAACCAACCAATTCCATCAATCGTAGCTAGCGTTCAAAAACCTGAGGAGCTCCTTCCGGTTGTTCTCCGCTCTTTTATCCTCCTGAGTCTTCTCAATCTTCAGCTGAATCTGCACAATCCCACACAACAGATTCACAATAGAAAGGCAACCAGTGCCGCCATCAGAAAAAGAGTCTATAATGGATCTCATAAAATGACAGTTTCCCTTATACACACCCGGTCATCAAAAGTCGACATACAAAAACTGGCTCAGGAGTCAGGACCCTCGGCGGATTCACACCATAATCACAGCCAGAAAACTCAAGTCCTACTGTGATAAACTATGCTCTTAGGGCATATAGTTACACTAGGCCTTTCCAGGATGTACATCTGACTGAATTACTAACAAAGTCAGTTCCAATAGTCTTGAGTCGTCGTTATGTACACCAGCTTCTCAACCCTGCTCTGATATCAACATCTGAAAACATCCTATTCAAGCCAGGCAATTACGAAACGGGAAAAGAAAAACTCGATAGTTAAAAACTTGAAATTTGAAAAACAACTTAGAACAATTTAATAACTGCACAGAAAAAACAGGAGCAGAGGATTACACAATGCACAAGGGTGAGGAGTATGATAAGATTCACAGCCGCAATATCCGGAGGGAAAGAAGAACAACACGGGAAGAACAACATGGGGAGAAGGCGAGAATTGAAGCCTGATGCTCCAACACTTAAAGGAGAGAAAATGCAGGTACAGAGGGTCAGGGCCCTCAGAGATGACCCTATGAAAGCCGTACACACTGACTGGCAGCAACCATTACGTGTGTGACACACCATGAGCGGGTGTACCTCCACAGGCATGCCGCTGGTATTTGCCGAGCTGCAAAGTGTATTTATAGCCAGGGTGAGAACCTGTGATGCGGCTCTATTTCAATCAGACATTCCTCCAATTTATAATGGGTGTCCCAACTGAACTGATCAATTAACAGATGGAAAGAAAGCAATGTGTGTGTATTTGCATGTACGCACGCATGCATGAGAGTACACATTCGAGCGTTAGCGAATGACTGCGTCTGTGAGTGTGTACTAATATATGTCCGTGCATTAACGAGTGTGTGCCTGCATTAGCGCCTGTTTGCATGTGTTAGTGCGTGTGAGCCAGGGGAGCGCTGAGTGGGCATCTAGAGTCGTATCCGTGACTTCGGGTGGAGGGTGCATCAGATGGAGGGCCGTCGGGTGGAACAAAAGGTACTGTACCAACATCAGGCTCAAAATGTGCTAAGAGCACTGTGCCGGACCTGCCGGGCTCTTGGTTGGCCAAGAGCAACAAGATCACCAAGATACCCAGTATCTTGGCCTTCAAGGTGCTGGCAGCCTGCTGCTGCAGCAGGAAAAAAAAAATAAAATGAAATAATAAAGGGTTGGCTGAGATCTTGATCAGCCACCCTGATTGCACTGACGCGCAGCCCCCTAGCCAGGGTCTTCACTGCTGCCAAACTGCTGGTGCAGCAGTACAGAAAATAATAACCAGCATCATCATCATCATCTGGGTGTGCTGATATCTTGATCAGGCACCCAGATTGGCCTGTACTTGCAGCCCCCTAGCCAAGGGGGGGG
>BFEA01000452.1:280569-309583 GCA_003427395.1 Chara braunii
GATGTCAACACCATAGCCGACCTCTCTTCATGCACCAGGTACGTATCTCGTCACCCTCATCAGACCTTGAGAACCCACACTCACCTCCTTCCCTGAAGACCACCAGATCAGCCTATTACCCCCCTGGGGCCCAACATCCCGGTTATGGCTGTCTGTGCCCCACTGCCCTGCAGCTCCCCACTTCACCTCTACGTGCCCCGCCAGCGCACAACATCCAACGCAGCAGCGTGACCGCATTTCCTGCACTGGCCTGAATACCTCGCATGGGCTGCCTCGTATATGGAAGTGGCAGCCTCCTGGATGCTGTGTGGCCTGGCTGGAAGCTTCCAGTAGTTTCCGGTTGGGCCTCAGTCCCTGCACCCAGGCCACCAGGCTACAGTTGAGGGCCTGGGCCCCTTTACAGTTGGGCACGGCCTGAGTCTCCGGACTTGGGCTGTTTGCTGCATCTGTGCAGGGCTCCCATGTAGGTGCGTCGACAGTACTGCTTTTGCTTAGGCCTATGGCCTGCTTCTCAATGTATCGGCCCTGCTTTGTGTGTATGTGCCCAGGCGCAACTGTCTAGGCCTGGGCCAACTGTACGACGCAGCTTAGTGAGGCTCACGCGTCGACTCAACCAACTGCAGTGCTGCAAGAGCCTGAATACCCACATATGGAAGTGTCAAATTTTTGGCCTCTGACGAATATTCAGGCACGCCTTCACTTAGGGCGGGCACTCAGCTTGCTGGGGGCCTTTGCCCAAAACATGTGATGTCTGATAGGGCCCTGTGAGGGCTCATTCCTCGCATTCCATCCCCCTTAGCTTCGAAAGTCCGCTGAGATGCTTCACGCTGGTTCCTTCCCCTTCAGTTTCTTCTCATGTTCGGCCACGATCTGAGGAGCTGTCTTAACAAGTTCCTCCATTGAAATCCATCGATCTTCCTTGGGATCAGTATGATGCCTCTGTACTCCCTTGCAGGTTTAGGAGGTCTACCCCTGCCAGTTGGCTTGGGAAAAGGCATGCCTCTGTACCTGAAATGTGGACTGTCGGGGATGTTTGTTCTCAGAAGCAATCATGGCTTCCTGAGATTTCTTAATGTGTTCGACAGTCTGCTGCAACAAGTTCTCATACTGGACACCAAATTCAATGGTTCCAGGAGTTGCAGCAATTCGGTTTTCAGGCAGGAGGAAGTCTAGAGCAGATCTAGGCTTCCATCCCAGATGTAGCTGATTAGGCCTGACGCCGGTGGTGCTATGTACAGCATTGTTATACAGACTGGCGATGAGAGGTAGTTTCTCATCCCAGTCATCCTGGGTGCGYTTGATGTAATGCCTCAGCAGATGCTGCACCACACGGTTCATTTGTTCAGCCTGCCCATTTGCTTCGGGATGATTCCCAGAAGTCATCTGAAGCTGGCTGCCCATCTGTTCAGCGGCCTTCTTCCACATCTCGCTGGTGAAACACACATCTCTATCACTAACGATTGTCTTTGACAGCCCAAAATCACGCACCCAGTTATCCATGAATAACTTAATGACGTGCTCAGTCCTGGCGGTCTCTGTCATGGCAATTCATCTAGCAAAGTTAGTAAACCTATCAACTGTGGCGAAGATGTGCCTCTTGCCATTCTTGCTGGTCACGAGAGTATTCATGGATAGAGGCTCGAGTAACCCAAGCGGAGCTCGAGTCCGCAGCTCGTCCCGTTGACAGACCTGACAGGTCTGTACGTACTTCTTTGCATTGTCCAGCATGTTAGGCCACCAGAAAATGCTGTACTAAATTAGCACTAGTCTTCTTGTAGCCAAAATGTCCAGTTGCGTCGTGGCACTCACCTAAAAATAAACTACGCAAAATCTCCCTAGACGGAACAACTAACCTCTTCAACCCTGCCTTTTCAAGAAAGAGTAACCCATCCACCATCACAAACTCGTCAGTGGTGGCCTTGTCTTTGGCCTGCAGTTTGTTGATGATGTCCATCGGATACGATCTTTCCTTGTAGGCTTCCTCCAAAGATCGAGTTACGTCCTCAGATAGACCAAACTCAGAAATCAGTGCACCTAGGTAATCTGCCCTTCTAGACAACGCATCTGCAACCTTGTTGTACTCTCCCTTCACATAATCTAGTTTGAAGTCATACCGATCTATGACTTCAATCCAGCGTTTGAGTGCATTGGAAAGAACCGGTTGCGTCTTGATCCACTTGAGGGTCTGGTGGTCAGTTCTCAAATAAAAGAACCTCCCTAACAGATAGTGCCTCCAGTGGATAAGTGCCTTGTACAGAGCATAGAGTTCCCTCTCGTAGGTGGACTTTGCCAACTTCTTTGACGGCATCTTTTTGCACATGTACTCGACCGGTCTCAACTTCTTCCCGTCCTGCTGAGCCAGCACTGCGCCAATGCTGTATTGGCTTGCGTCAATGGTTACAACAAATGGCCTTTGTGGGTCGGGTACCATGAGAACTTCATGGTGTGTGAGTGCATGCTTCAAACACTTGAAAGCTGCCTCACACTCATTGGTCCAATCCCACAGCTTATCAAGTTAAGTTAGATCAGTGAAGGGAGATGTGATCATGCTATAATTCTTAACGAAATTGCGGTAATACCCATACATTCCCAAGAATGATCAGACCTCAGTCACAAACTGGGGTCGTGGCCAGTCACGTATGCTAGCCACCTTTGCATCTTCGGGCCTAATCCCATCCGCGGATACTTCATAACCAAGTACAAGATCCGAGTGCGTCCGAACTCGAATTTCTCTCCATTTATCTTATACTTGTGCTGCCGAAGAAGTGACGTATGCTAGCCACCTTTGCATCTTCGGGCCTAATCCCATCCGCGGATACTTCATGACCAAGTACAAGATCCGAGTGCGTCCGAACTCACATTTCTCTGCATTTATCTTATACTTGTGCTGCCGAAGAAGTGAAAGTACTCTGTCTACATATTGAGCATGCTCCTCGACAATCTTACTAAAGATGAGTACGTCGTCGAGGTACACAATGACGAACTTATCTAAGTAATCGTGGAAGATCCTATTCATTGCGTTCTGGAATGTACCCGACGCATTGCAAAGGCCAAACGGCATCACCACAAACTCGTACAGACCATACCTGGTCTGGAATGCAGTTTTGTGCTGGTCCTCTGGTCTTATGGTAATTTGATGGTAGCCGGATTTCAAGTCTATCTTGGTGTAGTACCTACATCCCTACACCCTATCCAATAGGTTGGCGATGAGTGGTGGAGGCTCTGCATTCTTAACTGTGATGGCATTGAGGCCCCTATAATGAATGCACATCCTTTCTTTGGACCAAATAGAATGGGTGAGCCAAAGGGGGAGGTGCTGGGCCAAATCCAAACCTTCTCTGTGAGCTCTTTCAGTTGTCGTCGAAGCTCATCCAACTCGGTCGGAACCATCCTATAGATTCTCCCTTTAGGTGTCTTGCTACCTGGGATGATCTCTATGGCATGGACAACCTCCCCGTCTACGACTCCTGTAGGCTCCTCAAACAGCTCAAGGTACTTAGCGACGATGGTCTCTATCTTTTGGGTTGTTTTAACGACCTCCCTTTTTGCAGAGAGACGGACTAAGTACATACCTTCCTCTGCGTTTTGTTCATAATAATTATAGAACGCAGGTGCGCATAAGCACCCATAGGAGTTTATTAACCTACTGGCTTTATACTTGGCCAGTCCAACGATCCTCCCATTAGGCAACACCTGCTTTAACAGCTTGTCCAGTCAAACTGGGACTTGGCAACCTCGAGGTAGCACATGCCCAACAACATGTCGAAAGGCAAATCGTCGCTCATCAGGAATGATAGCTTACGACTTAACTCTCCCCCTCGGTAGGAGAAACGTCCTTCACGTCCTTCATGCGCTCTTTGTTGGCCAAAGTAGATGCTAACGGTCTACTGAACCTATGAAATTTCGCATGGAGCCAATATCGACAAAGGCACGGCACTTGCGGCCACCCACACCAACTTCCACAACGAAGTGATCCCCTCTATGACCTCTACTTAGTGCCACCCAGGACTCACGAGGGTCCCTTGCCGACCACTCACCTTGAAGGTCGTCTAAGGCCTCAGACACATCCAACGTACAAAGTATAGTTTGGTCCGGATGCGTCTCCGGGGTGACTAAGAAGTCAATAGCTTCGGCCAACTCTTGAAACGGGGAGGGTACAAGAGTAGAAATAGCTACAACTTCTACTGGCCCTAAGTGTTTCCCGAGCTGGAGCTTGTAGAGCCCCCATACTGAGAAGAAGGGAACCCACCTTTAGGAGGGATCTTCTGCAAGACCTTCGGATTCTTGCACTTAAACTATTGATGGCCATATTTGCCGCAGTTTATGGAAGCCCCACGCTGCCAACGCTCCCGCCACGCCTCTTGATCCAAACCAGCCCTAACCCAAGCAGCTATTTTGTTTGGGTTGGCGGCTTGACCTTGACTCCTTTGCTGACCGCCGTTGCCGCGACCACCTGCCTTAGTCTTAACTGCTGCGGCGAGGATGATACCCTCAGCACTATCCTCGCCGTCTAGCTTTGCACTCTCCACACAAGTTCAAAAACATCGCCGATTTTTGTTTGATTCTTTTCGGAATCAACCATCATCAGTCGACTACCTTTCTTCTTCCACTCTTGTGGAGCCTTCTTCTTTCTCTCGTCCGCAGAAGGGGTTTGAGCACCATTTCTTGCTGAAGGTCTCAAATGTGTGATACTCTAAACAAGCTTTGCTAGCCAATGAGTTCTCGACGTCTGTGGGAAGACACCTTAAGGACATGGTCAATAGGACGTGTGGATTGTACTCCACTCCTGGGACGACAGTAAGACTCTACGGTTGTGGTAAGCTCTCGCACCGACTTGTAATTTCTAGCGTCAAGCTTTAATAACCCATCAGTGGCAATATGTGCCTGCTGAGGGTTGTGCCAACGTGCTTCCACTAGATCATAAAGCTCTCTAGGGTGTGGATCTGCGCCCAATCAGCCATGTTCCTGTAGAACCCCTTTGAAGCCACCAATCCATTTAACCCGCGAGCTGATGAACCCTCTAAATAGGATGTGCAGCAGTTATCACTTCCTCCTCTACCAATGTCCTCTTTGCCCTCACCCACACTGGACCCGTTCTCAACCACATGTCGAGAGCCTCATCCTTCTTGTCTCATGAGAAGCTTAGAGGTGGTTTCAAGGGGGTCTTGGGGTACCAAGGTAATTGTTGTCCCGTTGGAGGAACATATTGCGGTTGTGGTGTAGCTCCAGCCGTTGGACCAAAAAATGAAGAAGAGGCTGCTGCTGACGTACCGCTTGGTGTTGATTCGGACTGAGCGACATAGGGGTCTGTCATCGCTGAGAATGGCAGCGATGACAAAACTGCTGGCCTGGCTCCTGGCCTTTGTATGGCGTTCAGGATCTGGTCCAAGGTGTCTTGGATTACATCCAGTTTGTTGTCCATATATGCGTGCACGAACAGGATGCTCGCCTTGACAACTTTCATTTTTTTTGTCCAGGTTCATCTAAACCCTCTAGTGCAGCTTTGTCTGCCTCTCTGCTCTCTAGTCTGATACTTCTATTTCTAATTTCTCTCTTTCACTAGCTTTTCTAAGTTCCTCCGCTAGCTTGATGTGGATCCTCTCTACTTGTTGGAGCACCATCTGCTCCCGGTTGCGTGGAGGCGACGAGCTGAACTACGAACGCGCCATCTGACTAGTGCCATCTCCTGACGTACAAGAGATGGACTTTGAACTAGTCGCGTTGAGCGGCATGCCCAAACTCAAACCAATGGAGTTAGTAGAAGTGGCTTAAGTCGTAGCCATTGCTGCCAACGCCCGTTCAACTGCTGTTGCTGCCCCTCTCGTAGTCTCTAGATTATGGGCCCTTGCTTTGGCCCCAAGTCTTCTCTCATCTCCTGGTAGTAGAACCTGAAACAGTACGGGTTTCCTACCGGTCTCCCGTCATAACTGCCTCCTATCGTCAGTTGTACCTTCACCACCCTTTCATCCACTCATGGGCTAGGCAGACGCTGTCTGCACTAATGTCCTCTCTGGGACCTACCGCAACATGTGTCTGACCGGTTATAAAAACAATTGAAATAAATTAATATCCAGCGAGTTACCTAGGCTACCGATCAAGCGGCATCAACATCACCTACACAAACTGTACACATATAGTCTACTTCTGATTTCGATTAGTTCTGTTCAAAAGCATTGAAAAGAATTGACTGTGGTAGATTACAGTCCTACTCTAGGTTGTCTGTTAGGTGTCAGCAGTTTGTCAACCAACTAATCGAAATAAAAATAAACTATTGTGAGCAGATGTATGCCCAATGGATATACTAGCGATGTTCAGTTCAGTCCACAATTGGAATCCCCTTCCCCTATATCCAACGTACCTGTGACCAGCCTGCCAGCCTGCCCATTATTTACCCTCGCGTGCAACGAGCCTTACGTCTGACTGATCTGGCTGATCAAGAGGCAATCAGTGCATTTACTGTGGTGATCCGAAGCACATTATTAAATGCTGCCCCAAATATAAAGATGTCCGGCGAGCTGCTGCAAAGGCAGCAAAAGGCACCCACCGGTAGGGGTCACAACTACCCTTGCCCCTAGACCACATGGAGAACAATGCGCGCACCATAGAGAAACCCCCAAGCCACACGTGTCTATGGTAGAGGTTGCTAGTCAATGCCTAGGTAGCTGTCGAAAGACTGCTTGCGTTTGAGTCTCTCGGGGCACTTCCCTCACAGGTCTAGCAAAAGAGTTGGAGAGGTTGCCAGACTGGGCCAAGATGAAGAAAGACGGCAAGGGACAACTAGTGTTAGATGTAGAAGTCTTTAGAGGTAGGGTAGGGGCCTTTATAGACAGTGCGGCCATGCGTAGTTATATAAGTCGTAAAGCGTTGCAAAAACTGAAGCTAAATTTGAAAGTCCAAAAGCTAGAAGAACCCACAGTCAGTATCCTCGCAAACAATCGCACTATGCGAATCGAGGATTACGTCGAGGGATGCATATTTTCGCCTAGAGAAAGATGGGAAGGTAAAGAGAGTCCTCCATTGCCCGACTCTCCTTGTAGAGGACAATCTCCCATTCGATATGGTCCAAGGAATGGAGTGGGAAGAGGCAACAAGAGCCACACTCCCCTTGAGAGAGCACGACTGTAGGCTCCCTAGCCCATCAGGTGAAGTCAAGAGTGCTCGCCTGTTTCATGTGTCAGGGGTAGACAACCCCTTAGCACATTGATGCCTCAACGCTCCTGCTGCCTCAACGCCTGTTTCCTGCTTTTGCAAGGCTATGGTGTTTAAGCCACCTACCGGAGTACTGCCGCGACCAATCCAGCATCGCATTGAGGTAGAGCCTGGCAGTAGGACTCCTAAGGGAGTTGTGTATAGAATGTCCCCAAGGGAGTTAGAGGAGGTGCGCAAACAGTTGGACGAGCTCCTCAAAAAAGGTTGGATTAGGCCCAGTTCGTCTCCGTTTGGAGCGCCCGTCCTATTGGTCCCCAAGGAGGAGGGAGAGTTAAGGATGTGCATTGACTATAGGGGTCTTAATGCCGTCACAGTGAAGAATGCAGAACCGCTGCCCGATATGGAGAGTTAAGTTATCACCAAATAGAAGTTCAGCCTGATGACCAATACAAAACAGTGTTTCAAACTAGATATGCGCACTATAAGTTCACAATGATGCCCTTTGGACTACCCAACGCGCCAACCATGTTTCAACGTTGTATGAACGATTTGTTTAGGCCGTCTTTAGATAGATTTGTGATTGTATACTTAGATGACATTCTAGTGTTTAGCAAGACCCTGCTGGAGCACGAAGCTCATCGGAGGCAGGTCTTGGAGAAGCTGGGAGAAGCTAACTTCAAGATCAACGCAAAGAAGTGCGAGTGGGCAAAAACACAGGTATTGTACTTGGCCCACATCCTAGATGGAGATGGCATAAAGCCTAATGACAGCAAGATAGCAACAATTAGAGACTGGCCAACTCCTCACGCATTGACAGAGTTGCGGTCGTTCTTAGGATTGGCAAATTACTATAGGAAGTTCTCTCCCATCGCTGCTCCCCTTCGCAGATTGCTAAAGAAAGGAGCGATCTGGAAGTGGGACCAAGACTGTACATCGGCCCTAAAAATATTGAAGCAGGCGTTGATAGAGTACCCAATCCTCAAGGTAGTCGATCTGTTCTTGCCTTTTGTTGTCATCATTGATGCAAGTCAGTACGGTGTAGGTGTTGTCCTACAGCAAGATGATGGCAATGGGCATATACCCGTAGAGTTCATGTCTGCTAGGATGCCTTCAGAGAAGCTAGCGACATCAACCTATGAGAGGGAACTCTACGCTCTCAGGCAAGCGCTAGACCACTGACAACATTACTTGCTTGGGAGGCACTTCAAAGTCCATTCAGACCACAAAACATTGAGGTGGTTGAAGACACAGGCCAAGATAACACCTACGCTTACCAGGTGGGCTCTCTTTTTTTTTTCCTTTTTTTTATGTTATTTTTAAGACTCGTCTTTTTCCTTATGCAACATGCATGCAAACGGGTGGCAATCACACTGGTCCCACGCGCCCACACAAAAGTCGAAGATATCGCGGCAAAGAACACAGTTCAGATTCAAACTTGCTTCCACTGCGCCATGGTGCCTGAGCACCCTCACTCTCCACACCCGATACTGTATCCTCAACAACTGTTTGCACACACGTCACTTTGGATCTCCTTGGATGTCCCACACACGTTCACACTCTTTACACACACTTCACACAGGTACACTACAACCTACTACTATTTGTGGCAGCTATTGTCGCCTCCTACTCCCTGCTACTAGCGGCTATGGCCGCTTCGTCTCCCTCCCTCCCTTGGGCACCTGCAAACCTTTTTGCACAAGTCGCTCAGGCAGCGCTTCCGCACGGCTCATAAGGTCGAATGAATGAATAACTAGACTATGCCTCTTGATTTATACTTCTGTTGGTCGCTGGTCTGCACCTTTCCGCCGAGCCTAGGGTGCACACAGTCCCGCATGGTACTTGCTGATTGGACAAAGTGCAATTGGGATTGGGTAGCGCTGACTAGGAGAGTTGGACTCTCCACTTGCCCACTTGCCTCGGACCTGACTGTGGTGACCCTCGAAAGGCCACTTCCGAACCTTTCGAAAGTCTGTAGACTTGGCCTTTCGGGACTGTAGCAGCTACGACCATGACCTTTCAAGACTGTAGCAGCTAGGACTTCTACACAACTACAACCCCTACTTGACAGACCTACGGTTCAAAACCCGACGACCACACCAACCTGCGACAGACAACAACAACTACCAAGACACAGGCCACGGGTTCAAACACAAAGGTGTCAACTTGGTACTGTACACAGGTGAGGGCAAGGACTAGGGACGGAGCCTTGGGATCTGCGTCCGCTACTGCAAAGGTGAAAACCGTTTCACTCCCGCCGGCCTAAATTGGAGGTCCTCCAGGAATATGTCAATGTATCGCAGGATCTTTACCTTTCTTAGCTCTTACATAGGCGTGGATTACATCTGGAGCAGTCTCTAGAAGCTTTGTTCGAGTAAACCAACGGTCGTCTTCCAGTTCGAGTCTACCTCCTATTCTAAAGACATCCTCACCTACTATGCGGTCAATGTCGTACCTTCCTTCCATATCTGGAGGGATCATGGACCGTCTTGATGGGAACTGTTGACTCGTAGTGTATGCACTGGCTACCTTTGGGAGCATCTCATCCCAGTTGACTTGATCAAGTCTAATACACATTCTGAGAACTTGTTGCTGGATCTTGTTGATCTATTCAGTCTAATCGTTAGCCTCTGGGTAACGGTCAGATGACAGTCGTAGACTGTCATCAGCTCCTGCCTGTTCCGACTAGTGACCTGGTATCTCTGTCATTAACCATGGACAGCGATAGACCATGCTCACTGACCCAATGATCAAAACACTTCCCCATTACAAAATTTGTACGTGCCTCTGAAGGCAAAGGAACGAAAACTGCATATTTGCTAAACCTATCAACTATAACCATGACTTGGTTTTTGCCATGCCTACTCTTGACCCCAACGTCCATGGAAACAATGGACAAAATCTCCGGGTCCTGTGGGAATAGGCAAGGGTTTGAGAAGACCAAGAGAGGCTCGCGTAGTGGTCTTGTTTCGTTGGCACACCTTACAACTGCGTATGTACTTTAGGCAGTCAGCCTTCCTGCCGGGCCACGTATACACGCTAACGAGATTGGCCAACGTCTTTTGCCAACCGAAGTGTCCCTGTGTGTCGTGGCATTCCCCTAAGATCAAACTATGGATCTCCTCACTGTTGGGAACGCATAATCGATCGGCTACGTTAGGCTTCTCAAATAACAACCCACTTGTCGTGTGGTAATCTGGTCCAGACTCAGGGGCCTCCTTAACACTCTTCAGGAGGTCACTATAAATAGGGTCCTGTGCATACGCCTCTTTGACCTTTTGCTGCAGGTCTATTCCTATGTCCAGATATTGTACTATCGCTCGACAGGTCTCACTTGTGTTTGCTGCACTTCGTGGAGGGAGGTTCGGAACATGGGCGAGGGAGGTTCGAAACAAGGGCGAGGGACGTTTGGAACATGGGAAAGGGAGGTTCGAAACATGGAGGAGGGACATTCGGATGAAGGCGGAGGGAGAATGTCTTTTGCCAACCGAAGTGTCCCTCTGTGTCGTGGCCTTCCCCTAAGATCAAACAATGGATCTCCTCACTGTTGGGAATGCATAATCGATTAGTCTTCTCAAATAACAACCCACTTGCAGTGTGGTAATCTCTCCTTAACTCTCTTTAGGAGGTCAGTGTAATTAGGGTCCTGTGCATACGTCTTTGACCTTTTGTTGCAGGTCTATTCCTATGTCCAAATAGTGTACTATCGCTCGACAGGTCACACTTGTGTTTGCTGCACTTCGTGGAGGGAGGTTCAGAACATGGGCGAGGGACGTTTGGAACATGGGAAAGGGAGGTTCGAAACATGGAGGCGGGACATTCGGATGAAGGCGGAGGGAGGCTCGTCAACAAGGGGGAGGGAGGTTGAGAAGAGAGGATGGGATTCGAAAGATAGGATGGGAATAATCGGGAGGGAGGTTCGAAACATGGGGAGGCGCCAGAAAGTTCGAAACAAGGGGAATGGAGGTTGTTTAACACCTTCCATCCCCCTTGTTTCGAACCTCCCCCCCCCCCCCCCGTTCCCAACGTTCGAACCTCCCTCCCCCTTGTTCAAAACCTCCCTCCCACTTCTTTCGAACCTCCCTCCAGCTTCTTATGAAACTCCCTCCCACTGCTTCCCACCCTCCCTCCCCCTTCTTCCGAGCCTCCCTCCAACTTCTTTCGAACCTCCCTCCCCCTTGTTGACAAACCTCCCTCGCCCATGTTCCAAACCTCCCTCCCCCTTCTTCCGAACCTCGCTCAACCTTCTCCCCGACCTTCCTCCCCATTCTTCCAAACCTCCCCCATGCTTCTTCTCAACCTATCTCCTCCATGCCCCGAATAATCCCAACAGCCGTAAAGAAGTATACAACGTGCTCAAAACTTTTCAAATGAATGAAAACAACCGATTGAGAAAGCGAAGGAATCAACGTAAAATCAACCAAGATTCTGAAAGCAAATGAATGAACATATCCGAAGTTCCAAAGAAATTCAAGTCCCAAAGGTGAGCAACAACATACTCTTACCCAAAAGTTCGCAAATGAATGAAAAGTTGAAAACGAACCAAGACTCTCTGCCCATACAACCAAGATGAAACGAGAACATTCAAAAGTAAAACAACAAAGCGAGTTAATGAAAGGGGGAGGTTCGAGAAAAGGGGGAACGAGGTTCGGGAAAGTAGGGGGAGGGAGGTTCGAAACAGGGGACGGAATGTGGTCTAAGTCCATGAACATCGATCGAAATCCCTGAAACTTCGATCGGAATCCCTCCCCTAATTCGAACCTCCCTCCCCCTTCTTTCGAACCTCCCTCCCCGATCTTTCGAACCTCCCTCCTTGAGAACCTCTCTCCCCCTTATTCTTTCGAGCCTGCTTTCCCCTTCTCTCAAACCTTCGTCCCGCTGTTTCGAACCTCCCTCCCATGTTCCAAAAATTTCAAAGTTCCAAACGTGAAGAAGTCCATGATGTCGTCAAAGCTTTGCAAAAGAATCACAAATATCCAAAACGAACCCACCAATCTCCGTCGTTCACAAAATCACAAAGGTATCAAAAGTATTCCAAGTTCGACTTTGAAATTCAAACCCTAAGACTCCTTCCCATTTTGAACCTTTGTCCCCTTGTTCCGAACCTCCCCCCTCTTCTTGTTCCAAACCTCCCCCCTCTTCTTGTTCCAAACCTCCCCCCTCTCGTTGTCCCAAACCTCCCCCCCTCTTGTTGTTTATGAATCTCCCCTTGTTACGAACCTCCCCCACCTCATGAAATAGGGCATTGCATGTTTCCATTTTCTAGCGGATGATTCACTCCCAATTCGTACTTCTAGAAAGCAGGCAGTGATGCCCGAAATACCATATGGAACCGTCACGTCAAAAGGAACGATGATGAGAGAGAGAGATGGCAATGCATCTTTCCATTTTCAACCTAATGATTCAGTCTCATTTCGTACATTTGGAGAGCAATGCATCAATGCCCAAAATACCGAATGGAGCCATTCCAATGACACGAGAGAAAGACAAAGAGGTTCAAAGGACTGACCTGACAGAGAAGCTTGCGGATGACCAGCATGTTGATGAAGCACCTTGAAGACGACCACCGCCACACAATGGAGGACCCTACAACCTCTCTCTCTCTCTCTCTCTCTCTCTGGAGCACCTTGCGCGCACGTCTTGCCATTGGCAACCTGACGATGCGCCAATCTCCGCAAATGACAAGGGCTCTCTCCTTCTTCGCACGCTCGTCCGCGTGTAGGTGTGTTGTACGGTGTTTCTGTGAATATGTCAGTCGGTCTCGAGCGAATGAAAACGACGACAAATGTCGAGGTTCCTCTGGGCAAAACACTTCCGCCCGCCAACAATCTCCAAAGATGGCAAGGAAGTGAAGTGAAAAAGGAGTCCTTCCGACCGTCCTGTGCGGCCGATACCGGCCCCAAAAATCCCCTAACATTTTTAGGGCGCACCCTTGACCCAATGAACAGGTCCAAGGTGGCCCCCTTTTTTTTCAAATTTCAAATTTCAGCCCTACCGGACAGGCCTCCTACGGTCTGGTGTCCAAACATCGGACCCCAAACCGACTGTATGGTCGTTCGGATGTCCGCATGATAGCCATGCTTCAAATGGTCAAGTATTCTCTCATGCATCCTAATCCTGAGAAGCCATTCATTCTGACCACAGGCGTAAGCCAATATGGCATTGGTGCAGTGCTGGCTCAGCAGGAAGGGAAGAAGTTGAGGCCGATCGAGTCCGTGAGTAAGAAGATACCATCTAAGAAGTTGGCAAGTCCACCCACGAAAGAGAACCTACCATCTACTTGGACAAGCCCTTGTCCACTGGAGACACTATCTGCTTGGTAGGTGCTTCTATTTGAAAACCTACCATCAAACACTCGAGTGGATCAAGACAACCCGTTCTCTCCAATGCACTCAAAAGTTGGATTGACGTCATAGATCAATATGACTTCAAGCTAGACTACGTGAAAGGAGAGTACAACAAGGTTGTTGATGCCCCATGGCTGCCGATGACCCGAACACCGAACCATCCGAACCCAAACAATCATCGGTCTGGATATGATCTAAACGTTCAGATTTCCCGATCAGTCCGAACTGTCCGCACATAGTCCGGATCCGTCCAGATGGTCCGGATGGTCATGTCCGGATCAGCCCGAATTGAAAAAAAAAGAAAAACTTGCACGTCTGTCATGCATGTTGAATGCGGTTTCACCATAAAACCTAGACTTAAGTGGAAGTGTTCCAGGAGGACATAGCTCTTGGCATATATGACAAACGTGAATGATCATTCCTTGAAATGCACTATGTTGGCACAGTCACTGCAAAGCACAAACTGCTGCAAGGGAAGAAAAAGTGAAGACAAAAAAAAGAGGACTCCGCAATAAACTTGAATAAAGGGAAAAATATTAAATGAAGTTCAAGACTTTAAAAGTTCAAAATTTAAGTTCAAAGTTAAAAGTTCAAACTCTCTCTCTCTCTCTCTCTCTCTCTCTCTCTCTCTCGCTCTCGCTGTGTGTGTGTGTGTGAGCAAGTGTGTGGCGGCGGTGGCGGGTGGGCGAGAAAGCACTCTGAAGTGCCTAGATCCGCCCTTTCTTCCCTTCGTCATTGGGGAACTGCGCTCTGCCTCCAACGGTCCGCCCAGGATGCAAGTAGAAAAGGGGCCGGTCTAACTACCCTGTACGGTCGATACCGGCCCCAAAAATCATCAAGACATTTTTTGAGGGCTGTCATGGACCCAAGAAGCAGCTCTAGGGTGCCTCCCTTCTTTTTAACTTTCGAGATTCCGGCCCCGTGCTATCCGCCGAAGCATGCGAGCTTCCATCATCAGAGTCGACATTGAGGAGATGGGGGTGTGTTTTCTCCACGCCCTCCCACCCCGAGACACTTCATCGACGGACTCATCTTCGGATCCACGCATCAACGAACTTCTCGACGCCTACAACGACGTGTTCGAAGGCCCGCACGRAGTAGTACCGGATCGGCCCATCCGCCACGAGATCATCCTCGAGGACGGGGCCGTACCTCCGTGCGGCTGCATCTACCGAATGAGCGAGGAAGAGTTAAGTGTGCTCCGTGCACAACTCGACGATCTTCTAGAGAAAGGCTTGATTCGGCCTAGCTCATCGCCATACGGTGCTCCTGTTCTCTTCGTCCGATAGAAGAACAAGGACCTGGGGTTGTGCATCGATTAGCGCAAGCTCAACGCGCAGACGATCAGGAATGCCGACCCTCTCCCACGCATCGACGATCTTCTCGAGCGACTGGGCGGCGCCAAATTCTTCTCCAAACTGGACCTCAAGTCGGGATATCACCAACTCGAGATTCGCAAGGAGGATCGCTACAAGACCGCGTTCAAGACATGGTATGGGCATTTCGAATGGTTGGTCATGCCGTTTGGCCTTACGAATGCCCCAGCCACTTTCCAAGCGGCTATGACAACGGAGTTCCGCCACATGCCGGATCCGTTTGTACTCATCTACCTCGACGACATCTTGGTGTACAGTCGGAGTTTGGACGAGCATGTGGAACACCTGCGCACCGTTTTGGAGCGGCTACGACAGGCCAAGTACAAAGCAAACCGCAACAAGTGCGAGTTCGCACAGCAGGAGCTGGAGTACTTGGGCCACTATGTGACGCCGAAAGGCATCCGTCTGCTCGCGAACAAGATCGAGGCCCTACGAGTGTGGCCCAAGCCCACCAACACCACGGACGTTCGCTCATTCATGGGGTTGGCGGGCTACTATCAACGATTCATCACCCGATACTCCAGGATTGTTGCACCTATGACGAGGTTACAGTCGTGCCATTCATATTCGATGACGACGCACGCCGGTCATTCCAAGCACTTAAGACAACTTTGCTTATGGCACCCGTCCTTAGCATGTATGACCCCAACTTGCCGACGAGAGTGACTACGGACGCTTCCGGCTATGGCACGCTGTGGAGTACTTCAGCCACAAAGTGCCTCCCATCAACTCGCTTGATGATGCAAGGAAGGAGTTACTCGCGTTTGTCATGGTTCTCAAGCGATGGCGACACTTCCTCCTTGGGCGTCGTAGGTTCACATGGGTTACGGACAACAATCCACTGACCTACTACAAGACGCAGGATACAGTGAGCAGCACGATCAGACGATGGATGTACTTCATCGACCAGTTTGACTTCACACCGAAACATCTTCTCAGCCTCTCCAATCCCGCAACGGATGCACTCTCGCGAAGACCTGATCTTTGCACTATGACTCGTCATGCCTTCGCGTTCAATGAGGAGCTTCAGCGACACTTCATCCGGGCATACCAGTCTGATCCGAACTTCGCCACCCTATATGCACAGCTATATTCGGATCATCCGCCGACCAGCCATTACCGCATTGTCGACGGGTACTTGCTCCTCCACTCGAGAGGCAAGGACTTACTATGTGTCCCAGGCGACCGTCATCTTCGGACTCGCCTCCTCGGCGAGTATCATGATTCACGACTCGCCGGCCATTTCGGGGTCAACCGCCCTATTGAACGGCTTCGACAGCGATTCCGATGGCCTGACCTCATTACCGATGTCACTCAGTATTGCGACTCATGCGAAGTTTGCCGACGCAGCAAACCCCGCAACCGCAATCCCTATGGCGAGTTACACCCGATGCCTATCCCACGGGAACCCAGTCTCTCCATTGCCATGGATGTCACCGGTCCATTCCCTCGCGACCGGCTCGGGCACGACGGCATCCTCACGGTGGTGGACCGATTGAGTAAGTACGCACGTTTTCTTCCTTGCAAGTACTACTCCACGGCTCTCGAGCTGGCACGCCTCCTGCACACTGGTTGGATTTGTGGACACGGTGTACCAGAAGACATTGTCAACGACCGCGACACTCGTTTCATGTCAGCATTTTGGACTGCTCTCATGCAGAGTCCGACACGACGATGAAACCAAGTTCGGCTCGGCATCCACAGACACATGGGCAGACGGAGCGAGCACATCAAACCGCTCAAATGCTTCGTACGCTCATCCGTTCGGACCAGAAAGATAGTGTTGACCGCCTCCCCGACATCGAGTTCGCCTACAACACTTCGGTGCACCCGGCGATCGGCGTGACTCCATTCGAGTTGCACCACGGTGGACGAAGAGGCCATATCTTCGGCGACCTTCTCCTCCCTCGACCAGCCGACATTGACGCCGCTTGCTCCCCCGCTTCCGTTCAGAAGTACAGGGACTTGCTGACTCAAGCCCGCGCGAATATGCAAAAGGCTCAAGTCCGCATGCTGCATCCAGCCAACAGGCGTCGCGTGCCATGTCCTATCCGCGCCGGTGATCTGGTTTGGGTCTCCGCAGGAGAGTTTGCACTGGAACAGGATGTTTCACGCAAACTACTTCCCAAGTGGTTTGGACCATGGTCTGTGACAGCAGCCGCGAGCGATGAGCCCGGTGGCCTTTCATTTGTGATCAACATTCCAGAGCATCTGACGGTCCATCCAGTCTTTCATGCCTCGAAGATGGGAACTTACACGCCAGCCAAGAACGACGACTTTCCGGGCCGACGATCGCAGGACACTCCTATGGATGGTCATCAGGAAGTTGACCGCGTCATCACCGATCGCAAGTACGGCAGCAAGCCGCGGCAGTACAAAGTCACATTCAAAGCGTGCGATCGCGACGACACTCGGTGGATTTCAGGAGCAGATTTGAAAGCATCTGCACCCCTGATCTACGCACATTATGAAAAGCGAAGGTTAGCTCAGGACGCTTCACGACCAGCCCCTCCCACCCGGACTGTGGTCCCTCCCTCAAACAGACAGCTTCGCCCTTGCAGGTAAGCTCGGTCTTTCAAGGAGGGGGGGGTGTGGCATACTGCGTAGCCACACGGGCCCTGCAGGGGTCGTCCCGAACATTCAGCCTAAAAGCCTAAAACTTAGGGCAACTTCTTGAAGGTGGGGCGGTGGAGAGGGTCATCCGTTAACTGCTCACGAGGGCCCGCATCAATTTTTCGAGGAGGGCTTTGCGGTCCCTCGCGTGCTGGATATAGAACTTTTTGGATCTTTCCCTCATCAGAGCCACTCTGTTGCATACTGTAACATGCAGACCAGAACAAGAACCGACTTCTCAATGCGAAGTACAAGATGGCGCAAACGGAAGACTTAGATACCAATGATCCGATCAATCAATGTTGAAATGCAGCCTAGAACATACATCATCGTCATCATCCCAGAGTGTGAAAGGGGTCTGGCGCTTCACACAGGAAGACTGCACCAGCCCCACACATGCACAGACGAAGATGTGGGGGGTTAGACGAAGAGGAGGGAAAGATGGGAATGTCGTCAACACCCAGTCTTCGGCTCAGGCCCAAATAGTCCCTCGTCAAAATGTCTGAATCCCAAATGTCGAATCTTTATCCAATGTCGTCAAGTCTCAAGTCATATCTCTCTCTCGTAGTCCACAGATACTGAGAAGTAGGCAGCAAGAGGGGAAGAAGAGATGGTGGACTTAGAAGAGGAAGGACTCTCTCTCTCTCTCTCAGTCCAGTACTAACCTGTGAAGTTGGCGCCTTGATGCAGGTACCACGAAGATGGAGCTGGAGCGATGGCGCCTCAGGTAAGTACCACTGGCCTCCGCCAATCACCTCTCTCCCATATCACTACTACCACTATTGCTATAGCGCCCAGCGCTGAAGACTACACTAGCGCTAAAGCTGCCCTAGGCAGCGCTCCTCCTGAGTGCTGCTCCGCTATCTTGAAGACTACCCTGACTACTGTCCAACTACCTACCCGTGAAGTGCCTGGGAAGGTCCTATGTACTACCACGGGTGCCTCCTGACTGCAGGCGAGCAGTCCAGGAGGCTGCTCTTGCCAATGTCGATCGGAGGAAGGGGCTGCCGCTGCAGCTCCTGCTCAAGCTCATGAGGAACAGGCTATTTCTGGCCTGTTCGGCATCCCTGTTTACGTGCTTGAGTCTTAGGGGCGGTCGAAACACTGAGGGCCTGAAAAAGGCCCTCCGTTTCAGGCTGGAAAAACTCTGGGTCTGAAAGACCCAAAAATAGGCTGAAACTGAGTAAGGGCCTGCAGGCCCTCGTTTTTCAGCTTTCAGGCTGAAACGACCAGAAGACTACCTCGAACCGCAGTCACAGGATTGGATATCCAAGCCAGGATGAGACGAGCGCACAGGGATGGGACAATGTCCAAGTCTTTTCTTAACAAAGCAAGAGCCAATACTGTCCCAACACTCAAGCATCCCTTGGATGGCGCAGCCGAGGTTGCAACTAATGCATACACCATAACAAACTACGCCGCCCAGTACTACCGGCACTTGTTCACTTCCCGAACTCTAACCAAGCCTCCTGATAAAGTCCAACGCGCACGAGAAAAACTATTAATAGCTGTCCACGCTCGCCTCACACGACCAAAGGAAGAGCTAGACACCCCCTTACCCAACAAGACATCTCGGAAGCACTACAGGACATGGAAGATGAGAAAGTCAGGGATTGACTCCTTTCCGAAAGAGTTTTGGGCACAATTATGGGATCTGCTAAAGGATGACCTGATGGACTACATAGTGCCCGTCCAGCAACGAGCTACCTTTGGGGGCATGATCGTGCAGGCGGTGACAACACTCCTATATAAAAAAGGGGACAGAGAAAACATCAAACATTATAGACCCATAACCCTCCTCCCCGTGCCCTATAAGTTCATGGCCAAGGCGCTGACCCAAAGACTGCTATGTAATGACCCACCAAAAACACAGATTGAGAACACTGCTGATTTCTGGGATTTGCCGCTGGAATGAATGCCTTGCTGAGATTCCCGCATTCTGTTGTGACTTCCATGTCTGTGTGTGTGCGTGCCTGCTGGTTTCCATGCCTGTCCAAGTGCTTGTCGACTGAGTGTGTGCGTGACCCGCAAGGGCCGGTACTTACCTGTGGTCGTGACTTTGAGGGTTGCAGCGGGGAAAACACTCGAGTAGCGCGGGTCGGCCCGCAACACCTAGAGCAGAGGGGAAAAACACTCAAGTTGGCATTTTTTAGAGGCCCAATAGCGGTAGGCTAGAGGTAGGCCGATACCAATCCAAGTAGCCCGGGTCTAGGGCCTCTCCGGAGGATAGCAAAACCTTCAATGATGTTTCCCTCCGAAAGGGAGGAGGTACCGGTTGCTGGGAGGTCGCTCGGCCTAGGAAGTCACCGCCCAAGAGGCAAGTAGGCCGCTATATCTTCCGGAGGAGCAAGTAGCTCCTCCTCACTTGCGGTATGCAAGGATTGGCGACATGCTGTTGAGCGGAGCGCTGTGCTGGTACAGCGTTGCCTAGGTGAAGGGCAGCTGGGCGCTCAACCTAGCTATGGCGAGCAGTCCAGCCTGAGGAGGAGGAAGAAGGAGGCGAAGGAGGAGAGTGGCGAGGCACCTACCTGGCTATGGTTAGCACCATCTTCAACACCTTGTTGGGCGCTGCATCTGGAAGGCCCCAGTTGGGGTATTGCCGCACCAAGGTAGCTCGAGGCAGAGTCAAGCATGGCGGTTCAGTCAGCAACGGCACAGCTGCTTTGGGTTGTCCTTTGGACAGGAGAGCAGCGCCATAGCTGCTTTGCGTTGTCCTTTGGACAGGAGGGTAGGGCCCTCAGTAGTCTGCCATAACCTTGGCATGTGAGAACAGGAAGGAGGAGGGAAGCCATAAGCTATGGTGTACTTTTGTTGTTGTTGGGAACTTCGGATATTGATTCTGGTTCATCCACTCATTGTTATTATTATTATTGGGAAGAAGAATAAGATTGGAGAGCTTGAGGAGGAAGGTGGAGAGAGAAGGGGTGGATTTGTCATTGGTCTTGTTAGTGTACATCTTCTTCTTCTTTTTCTTTCCCTCTTCTCTTTGCAAGTGCTTTCATTTCTTTCGCAGTTGGGTGGCATTGTCTTTCATTGTGAATTTGCATTTTGGGAATGACCAGGATCGTAACAGCTACCTCACATGAATGTACTCGTACATCCTGACCAGACAGGCTTTATGCCCAATCCCAACATCCATGACAATATCCTGTTAGTTATTGAAAAACTATCAAATACGCCAGGCATTGAAAGGTTCAAGCGGCCATCGTGTTCATAGACTTTGAGAAGGCGTATGACCACGTTGACTGGGATTTCTTGCATATGTGCCTGCTCAAGATGTTTCAATCCAACCTTTTGTCAGCGAGTACAGCTCCTCCACAGGACGGCCACCGATAACATCATGCTCAATGGCCACCTCTCGTCCCCAATACACCTGAAACGGTCGGTGCCCCAGGGTGATCCCATAGCACCCTTACTGTTTGTGATCGTGATGGAAGCCCTCGCCTCGATGATCAGATCCCACAACATCAGCGAAGTGCCCATTTCAAAAATCGTTGATCATCTCATCCCGATGACGTCACTGTTTGCAAATGACCTCAGTTCTGATCAAAGCGAACGAGGACAGCATAAGGGCCCTTACTCATGTCATACACATTTTCCCGTTGGCGGCAAACATGAAGGTCAATTAGGGCCCCAAGACCAAAGGCTTGTGCCTCCACCTTTTAGGGAAACCGCCACCGCATGAGCCGGCTGTGGCATGGGCACACAACGAAGAAGCAATCAGAATACTGGGGGTGAGGTTAACGTCACTTGTTCCCACGCCTGACCATGGGGACACACTTGTCAACATGGCAATGGACCGACTGGGTAAATGGGAGGGTCTGCACACCTTGACAGTAGGAAGGGCCCTTACAATAAATAATGATGTCATGGCGCCCATTTGGTACAAACTCGTTGTCTGGACACTAAACAAACAACAATATGCCAGACTGAGGAGAGCGCTCACCACATACCTTTGGAAAAACAGTGCCAAGACCGAAAGATGTGTGCAACGTGTGAGCTGGGATACCCTCACGCAGCCGAGAGTCAATGGAGGCCTAGGAATATTGAACCCTGAGAGAGAGAGTGAGGCATTGGTTTTCAAAATCCTCATTAGGCTACAGATAGGTAATGACATCCCATGGGCACAGTTGGCCTGCCTACAGATTCCCACTTTGGCCCGGAAATCATCAGCAGCCAACACACTCCATCCACTCGGATGGCTAATTAATAAACATTGGACAATACCCTCCCCCACAAAACAAAGGCAGGGGATCGACTCGAGGCAAGCAGCCACGCACGACCTGCTCTTGGATCCTCTCTGGTCCTACATGCTCAACCTCTGGAGGAGACGTGAGCCGCATGTGGGGGATAAGATGCAAAAGCTGAAGGAGGCCCTGCCCCTGGCCTGGTGGCTCCCTCTTGAATCTGGCCCAAAGGTCCAGCCAGACGACTGTGTCATTAAACATGCAGAGCTCCCAAGGTTGCTGACCATATATAGAGTCCACAAAAATGACAATGGCAGGTGCTCACTGGAAGCATACATCCCCCACAAGCCAAGGGCTATATTTTCCAAACTCAAGACAAATGACAACCTGGACGGGGCTGAAAATTGGGGGGGACCGATGTCAAGGTGTCGTACATGAGTACTGTATGAATGATTGTCAAATTTGTGTTTACCTGTCTTCATGATCGAATGAGTGTGTGTTACTCAGAGAATGATATAGTCCATTTTTTATTTAACTTCAAAAACGACCCTGGTAGTCCATGCCGTAAACAATGTGTTGGTCCTTGGTCTACGCCCGATGGTTTTGGGGGGCGATTCCATGAGGGACCTAGCTAACGAGTTAAACACTTCGCCTGGGGAGTACGGTCGCAACGCTGAAACTCAAGAATTGACGGGGGCTGCACAAGCGGTGGAGCATGTGGTTTAATTCGATACAACGCGCAAAACCTTACCAGCCCTTGACAAATGAAAGAAACTCCTTGTAAGAGATGTGCTGTAACTTCACACAGGCGTTGCATGGTTGTCGTCAGCTCATGTCGTGAGATGTTGGGTTAAGTCCTATAACGAGCACAACCCTCGTTTTGTGTTGCTAAGACATCGCAATGATGTGTTGCACTCACAAAAAACTGCCAGTGATATATTGGAGGAAGGTGGGGATGACTTCAAGTTTGCATAATGGCAATGACAATACGAAGCAAGGCTTTAAGGCGGAGCGAATCCTAAAACATTGCCGCAGTTCGGATTGTTCTCTGCAACTCAAGAACATGAAGTTGGAATCGCTAATAATCGCGGATCAGCATGACGCGGTGCCTAAAAGATGCATCATCAATCAATGGATGATGGATTTGCAAAGGGATCACAAGTCTTTCCAACTTGAGTAATGAATAACCTCATGCATGATGGATGACTCCATTCAGGAAGTCGCCCGATATCATACAGTTTGCACATCCGTTATGTTGAAACGGTATTCACCAGTTCGCAGTAGCGAATGCAGATCCCAGGGCTCGATCCCTAGTTCCCCGTCTTACCTGTGTATAGTATCAGTGTCAACCCGTAGACCAATCAATGGATGATGGATTTGCAAAGGGATCACAAGTCTTTCCAACTTGAGTAATGAATAACCTCATGCATGATGGATGACTCCATTCAGGAAGTCGCCCGATATCATACAGTTTGCACATCTATTATGTTGAAAACGGTATTCACCAATTCGCAGTAGCGAATGCAGATCCCAGGGCTCGATCCCTAGTTCCCCGTCTTACCTGTGTATAGTATCAGTGTCAACCCCTAGACATGAACCCGCGACCTGTAGGACCGCCAGTGGTAGGCAGGTTTTTGTAGGTCACAGCTTAGAAGGGAATCGAATTGTAGACTTGTAGGGTAAGAGTCTAGATAGTTCCGAAGTCATAGCTGTAGGATGTCTGAAGGGTCAAGGTCGTAGCTGCTACTTACCTGAAAGGGCAAAGTCGTAGCTGCTACAGTACCGAAAGGCCAAGTAGAGGTTTCTAGAACTGGCCTTTCGGAGTCAGCCCTTGTTTAGGCCGAGGCAAGTGGGCAAGTGGTATAGGTCCACTACGCAGAGTCAGTAGTCCCAGGTAGCCCAGTCCGGTCCAGTCAAGCAAGTACCGTCTGGGACTGTGCACATCATGGGCCAAGGGCTACCGGGCAAACCAACGCCGCAAAGAAGTATAAATCAAGAGGCTGCGTCCAACCATTCACTCATTCCTGCGGATGCCATGCGGAAGAGCTGCCTCAGCAGCTTGTGCGAGGAGGTCTGCAGTGCGCCCGAAGACGAAGAGGGCAGTGAAGTGTAGTGTAGCGATAGCGTAGCGACAGCCATAGCCGCCCTAGCTATAGTAGTGTGTGTGTGTGTTGCGTGGGGTTACAGAGAGTTGCGTGTGGGACATACAGGGTGATCCAGAGTGCGAACAGTGAGTTGTGTGGGCGCTTAGTCGCAATAGCCAGTTGGAAGAGACTCTTACCTAGTTACGATATCTTTGAGTACTGTGTGGGCGCAGGTCGCCAGTATGCTGTATCGCTGTTTGCATGTGTGACAAGTGTGAATAAGCCGAGTCTGATTGCAATGTGGCGTTGGAGTTACATCGCTAATCTTGGTTATAATACGACCTCCTAATTGTAAACCACGTAACACCGAACGCTTTCCGTAACCTAAACCTTTGATCCTCACTTTAACTGACTTAATCCCTAATGGAATAGCAACACGCGCTACATTCTCAGCAATAGCTTGAGCAGCATAATTGGTTGAACGACGAGATCCTCAAAGCGCTAGCTTGAGCCTACCTTCGCGCGCCTCCATTACTCTTTAGGCAATTGTGTTAATCTAATCCCGCTTGGAAATGAAAATTGATAGGTCAACTACCTACACTTAGATCAAGCCTGAGACCGGAGGCACAAAGTGTTGATTAGATCCCAAGCGAAACGCTTGAGCTTCCACTTGCCTGGAAGTTCAGACTGTATCATCATCACATCTTATATATATGGGATTTCTGGCATGTAGTCGTTGAGGCTTTATGGTCTTAGACTTCCTTCCCTGCTGATTGTCCGCATCGACGCATTCATTATTGGATGCCCGGCGGAGGTTTCAACATAGAGCCAGATTTGCCTTTAACATTACTGTGTAAGCGGTTTACGTTCACCCAGAAGAGCTTGAGTCAATCAATTCAATATGTAAATGGTGGATATAGATTAAAGGTAAATTGTCTGCCTTCCACGCAAGGGATATGGGTCGATTCCCGTTAGTTATCTGCAATTGCAATTTGATGAAAAAAAACTGAGATAAATAAAATGCGCGTATCAAAATCTAAAACTAGTCAACAAATCTTGGAAAATGTTTGGCAAACAAAAAAATTTACTCTCCCTCTCTGCCTACGGTTTACCGGGCAGTTCTATTTGACGATATATATATATATTTCGAAGGCTAAAAAAAAAAAAACGAGGCCGGTGGCTTTGTGTACCATTATGCTCTTGTTATGTTAATCGGCTTAACCATATTTATTACCATCATAGGTCTTTGGGACTTTATTTCATTTCGGGTAGATAATCAACATCTCGAAAGAGACGTAACGGTGGAGCGGTGGTTTAAACCACCACTATACGCGACTTTGGAAATTTGGGGGAACGGTAGCCAGGTTCATGAGGGTTACCGGTAGCATAGTGTGGAGATCCGGCAGAGTGGCAAAAATGGACAATGTGATGAATTTTGACCACCACTTATTTCGGGGTTGAAACAATTTTTCTAAGCTTTTTAAATGGTTTTCTTGGAAAGATCACGACCAGATCTACAGACCCTCCAGTTTTCAGATTTTTTTATCAATTCTTCTGAGTGTGAAAAATCGCTCAAATTGGGGTACGTTTCTCGTTGGCGCACACTAGTAGAGTGGCAAAAATTGAGAATGAACGAATCAGCACGGCATTTATTTCATGACCAAATCTACCAACCCTCCAAGAAGTTTAAAGACATTCTTCCGAGAGCGAAAAATTGCAGAAGTTAGGGCCAACTCACACTAGGGCCTTTTACGGAGAAATAGCTAAATATTTGATGGTTGCGGCGCACGAGGCAGGAAGAGTGGCAAAAGCAACAAACGGGGTATCAAATGTCAGCAGCTTAGCAAGCCGCAGGGAAGAGCATTTTTTTTTTTTTAAAAAGCTATGTTCTTCTCGCAATTTCACCTCACACTACCTACCTGCCACTACTATTTGTAGGCATACGCGCAACCCCGTAGCAGCCAGAACCGTGTTCGCAAGAGAACATACAGGGGCTGCTCCCAACCTGCAGGCGGGCAATACCGGCTAGGGAACAGTTGGCAACATCAGGGACCATGCAAACAGGACCAATCCTTGTGCCTCCCCTCAGGTCCCCTCCCCTACGAACATCGGCAGACTCTGCTCAATGTCGATCGGGGGATCCAATGGTCTATCTCTAGGTGGTAGGCGCCAAGCGTGCCCAGGAAGGTACATGAGGCCAATGGGGATTGAACCCACGACCTCCTGAATGCCACTTGCGTGCCTTACCAACTGAGTTAGGCCGCACCTCTGGAGGTGGTAGCAGTTTTCGTTTTCAGTTCGAGAGTTCATGAAAGGAAACTCAAAAAGAACTTTGTTGAAAATAAAGAAGTTAAAGGATTTGGGCCTCGCACTGTGTGACCAGACGAGGCACCATTCTGGCAATTGCCCCGTGTCTTTTGTGATTTGCTGCCGCTATGTGATCGGGCGGGGTACAATTCGCAGATTTTGCTGCTATGCCACCGCTGTGTGAGTACACCCTTTGGTACTTTTCCCATTGGCCCACACGTTGTGGAGTGGCAAAAATAGAAAATATGACGAATTGGCGCAGCAATTATTTCATGGCCTAATTTCTTTTTCCCATTTTTCTGATATTTTTCCCGACAAGATCAGGACCTAATCTACAGTACCCCAAATTTTCATATTTTTTTCTTAATTTTTTTGGGCACGAAAAATCGCCAAAGCTAGCCTTGAAAATTGCAGGACTGAACCCGCCTGCACCTGCCGGTCAGCGCCCCCCCTCAAATCCCGCTCCTAACTCAACATTGCCATTTTTGGGTGTCGGGTAGAGTGGTGGTTTAATGCAGCAATGCGCAGACCCCACAGTTCCGGGAAAAAACAGGACTCTGGCAACAAGACTCACGAAGAGGGGAAGACAAGAAGGCATTCCACAACTGAACAAGATGTCATTTGCGGGTGAGAGGTGCTGTCCAGCAGAGCAAGGCCGTTGCCATTCACGCCTTTTGCTGCCTTCCGACCCCAGCGATGGAGGTGTTGAGTGCCAGCCCGCCGCCAGGGCCGCCCGTTGCCATGCCCTTACATTTCGAGACGAGCACCATGGCAGTACCCACCATTGTCCCGGCTATGAACATGCCCCCACCACTCTTCTCAGCTGTGCTCGGGTCCAGGCTCACGAGATCAGAGACGTGACTTGCCACCTGTTTGATCTGAACGTGGTACGTATGATTCTTGAGCTTGGCATCAGCCCAAAAAGGGCAAATGGTAGTGCAAAGGGGAAGGCAAGTCTCGTGAGCCACAACAAACCGCCTAACATTTCCAAAACACAATTGACCACCACATTTATTTCAGGTACAGTGGCCTACCTTCCCCCCTTCTTTTCTCGAAGCAGAGGCAGCCTACGCAAGGACTCGGGTGGCCGTCTAGGCCATTTGCGGCCCAGTACTTCCCCCCAGTGAATGTCTTGGGCCGCTCGAGGGCCAGCCAGGCCAGTCCACCAGCCGATCTGGCCTGGGGCCTCCCAGGCAGAGGAGGGCCCCACGGTCAAATGGGGGTACCAGCACTGGAAACCGCGACCATGCACTTAACAGATTTTTTTAATTTGCCAGATTTTCGAAATTTGTACGACAGCCAACTGCTCGATGAACGAAGTGAGTCATAACCGCATTCTGAGCTGTGGCATGCCTTAGCTAAAAAGGTCGGGTCAGAACCAAAGACAATTCAAGAAACCATGTTGATGCCAGTGGTCAGCCTGGACAAATGAACAAACAAGTGCAGCAGCTGCATCGGCACTCCATCAACACCAATCAGCTAGATTGGGATATATGTCTGTCTCGGATACGTGCTCTGCACAACAATGTAGCACAATCAGCCACATGCGAAACCACCAGTCGAGTGCATCTTGGCTGGAAACCATGAACGCCTCTGGACTTCTTATTCCCAGATCCTAAGGCAGAATCTGGCCCTGCACGTTAAAATTTTGCACGCGAGCACAAACAGTCTTTGTGACTGACCCCGACACCTTCACAACCTTCATTTAGAAAAAAGGAAAAAAAAAAAAGAACAGTCTTTGCAAAGAAAACGTAGACCAGCTTAAGAAATCCAAGTGAACCACAATAGAGAGCCAATCAGCATGGGAGGATGCCAGCTTTCCAGGTGGGCGACTTGGGATGCTGATATCAACTGATTCCTCACTAGTATATGACCTTGGACTGTATTTAGACACTATGTGATAATCTTGACGATGTGATTGATGTTCCCCCTCACCTTCGCAATCACCCAGTCTTCCATGCACCCAAACTCGAAAAGCATCCAGTTTCCAATCACCCAGTCTTCCATGCACCCAAACTCGAAAAGCATCCAGTTTCCTTATGCCTGATCCATGCTCCCTTATTGATGAACGGTCAAACTGACATTGACCGATCGTTGAGCACAGGTATCTTCCGAAACCGAAGCCACTAGGCAAAGCAAGCCCACCAAAGCCTCAACTGCAGTTTCGGGTTCACTTCAGATATCAAGTGCATCCAAGTGAAGACAGGTGGTTTTCTGGAGACGAGTTAATTAAGCCTGCAACCCAAGTGGTTTTACACTACGAGTGAGGGTATCTCGAAGGACTTTGGAACCGAAAGTGGTGGGAAAGTAAGGTTCTGAGTGAGCTGCGGCCAGATCACTGTGGCGGAATGCGTCCAAATTGGGGCCCCAACGCAGGCCACCCACGTAACTACCCCATAGCCCCTCCATTGAAGTACAGAGCAGGCAGGTGGCTGGACCATGACATAGGCCAGTAGGGACTGAATTTTCGTAGGCCCAGACCTGGGACTTCACCGTGAGCAAGACACAGGCAAAGGCATATCAGACACTTGGTAGCGGGATTACCAGGTGGCAGCTCTGGAGCAGCGCTGCATGTGGTAGGCGCCCAGGAGAAACAAGAAGCCTCGTGGTAGAAACAAGAAGCCTCGTGGTAGCTGCTAGCACCTGTGCTTGGCATTGCTAAGCAGGGCAGGAGAGCGTAGTGGGAGAAGGGAAGGACATTGGAAGTGGAGGAGATTGCGGAGACCGGCAAATACTTAGCTGGTGTACTTCAGGAGAGCACCTATGTGATCAGACTCTTCAGCAGCATCTGGCAAGAGGGGAGTGGACAGTGTGCGAGAGGTGGCTACAGTCTTCCCCTGAACAAAACGCACATGCGTTATTTACGAATAGAACGCACGGGGTGCATTGTATTAGTATACAACGCACGTGTGTGATACTACGGATATAGGGTATCTACTTCCGAACCCCCCCCC
>BFEA01000452.1:315552-372855 GCA_003427395.1 Chara braunii
ACAATGAAACCAAGTTCGGCTCGACACCCTCAAACAGACGGGCAGACGGAGCGGGCACATCAGACCGCTCAAATGATGCTTCGTACGCTCATCCGTCCGGACCAGAAAGATTGGGTTCACCGCCTCCCCGACATCGAGTTCGCCTACAACACTTCGATGCATCCGACGATCGACGTGACTCCATTCGAGTTGCACCACGGTGGACGGAAAGGCCGGATCTTCGTCGACCTCCTCCTCCCTCGACCAGCCGACATTGACGCTGCCTGCCCTCCCTCTTCCGTCCGGAAGAACAGGGAATTGCTGACTCAAGCCCGCGCAAATATGCAAAAGGCTCAAGTCCGCATGCAGCAGCAAGCCAACAGGCGTCGCGTAYCATGTCCCATCCGCGCCGGTGATCTGGTTTGGGTCTCCGCGGAAGAGTTTGCACTGGAACAGGATGTTTCACGCAAACTGCTTCCCAAGTGGTTTGAGCCTTGGTCTGTGACAGCAGCCGAGGGCGATGAGCACGATGGCCCTTCATTTGTGATCAACATTCCAGAGCATCTGACGGTCCATCCGGTCTTCCACGCCTCGAAGCTGGCAACTTACACGCCAGCCAAGAGCGACGACTTTCCGGACCGACGACCGCAGGACSCTCCTTCTATGGATGGCCATGAGGAAGTTGACCGCGTCATCTCCGATCGCAAGTACGGCAGCAAGCCGCGGCAGAATAAAGTCACATTCAAAGCATGCGATCGCGACGACACTCGGTGGATATCAGGCGCAGATTTGAAAGCATCCGCACCGCTGATCTACGCGCATTATGAAAAGCGCAGGTTAGCTCAGGAAGCTTCACGACCAGCCCCTCCCACCCGGACTGTGGTCCCTCCCTCAGACAGACAGCTTCGCCCTCGCAGGTAAGCTCGGTTCTTCAAGGAGGGGGGGGTGTGGCATACTATGTAGCCACACAGGGCCCGTCCCGGACATTCAGCCTAAAAGCCTAAAACTTAAGGCTTACAGGCCCCGTTCGTTTCATCCTGGATGCTGAAAAACGAGGGCCTGCAGGCCCTACCTCATTTCAGCCTATTTCTGGGTCTTTTCAGACCCAGAGTTTTCAGCCTGAAACAGAGGGCCATTTTCAGGCCCTCATTGTTTCGACCTGCCCCTAAGACTCAAGCACGGAAACAGGGATGCGGAACAGGCCCAAAATAGCCTGTTCCTCACGTACTCGAGCAGGAGCTGCAGCCGCAGCCCCTACCTCCCTTCGGCAGGCTCAAGAGGCATACCCGTAGTACATAGGAGGCTCCCCATGCACTTCACGGGTAGGTAGTGTCAGTAGGCACGAGTAGTCTTCAGGATTCGACCGCAGCACTCAGGAGGAGCGCTGCAATAGTCTTTAGCGCTAGGCAGTAGCGGTAGCGCTAGGTGTAGTCTTCTGCGCTGGGCGCCATAGCTGTAGCTGTAGTCTTCAGCGCTGGGCGCTGGTAGGTGGTAGATCGTAGAGTGGGAGAGAGACTGGCGGAGGCCAGTGTTACTTACGTGTGGCRCCATCGCTCCAGCTCCATCTTCGTGGTACCTGCATCAAGACGCCAACTTCACAGGTTAGTACTGGACACAGAGAGAGAGAGAGAGAGTTCTTCTTCTTCCTCTTCTAAGTCCACCTTCTCTTCTCACCCTCTCTCCACCTGACTTCTCAGACTACGACAGACAGAGACAGAGTTGTGACTTGAGACTTGACGACATTGGATCCAGACTTGACATTTGGGATTCAGACAGTTCGACGAGGGACTATTTGGGCTTGTGCCGAAGATCTTCCCCCTCCTCTTCGTCTATCCCCTTCCTCCTCCTCTACGCATGTTCTGGGCTGGCGCTGTCTTCCTGTGTGAAGCGCCAGACCCATTCACACTACGAAACGATGATGATGATGTATGTTCAAGGCTGCATTACAACATTGATTGTTCGGATCAATGGTGTCTAAGTCTTCCGCTGTGTTATCTCGAACTTTGTATTGAAAGGTCGGTTCTTGTTCTGGTTGCACGTTACAATATGCAATAGCTTCCTTTGCCCATGCACTAACTCTGTTCTCATGCTGAGTTTTCTATCCTGGGAGGGTAAGCAGAACTTGATAGTGACAAGAGCATTTTGAAATTGTGGTTGGCCTAGAAAGGTTCATTCCTCTCTCTCTCTCTCTCTCCCCCCAACCCTGGTGTGCATTTGGCACCATAGTTCGCCATTAAACTACCAATAACTGACGTCTTCTCTCTCTCTCTCTCTCTCTCTCTCTCTCTCTCTCTCTCTCTCTCTCTCTCTATCTCTATCTCTCTCTCTCTCTGTGTGTGTATGTGTGTGTGTGTGTGTGTGTGTGTGTGTGCGTGTGTGTGTGTGTGTGTGTGTGTGTTTGTGTTTGTGTGTGTATGTGCACCCCCCCTCCCCCCCGAGAAAAACAGAGGGAGAGAGAGGGAGCGGGAGATCAGTTTGTGAAAATACAGTGGTCAGAAGTCGGCATGGGAAAAGTCAAGTCATGATACCAACCGGAACTGGCAAGATCTAATGAAAGTCTACGGCTCTAAGCTATTGATATTGTCAGGTCATCATCCAAAGACGAACGGCCAAACAATGGCTACCATGCAGACATCCAGACGGGCATCCGAACAGTCTGGATGCCGTGCCGTAGGAGGCCCATCCTGAGGGGACCGAACCCTACCGCCCCCCCCCCCCCCCCCCAAAACGGGGGGGCCCCCCCTCTCTCTCCCACTCTCTCTCTCTCTTTCTCCCACGTGAAGCTGGGTATCCGTCCCAGTGCTTCAGTGCTTGTAATTTCATATGGGATGCTGGTCCCGTTTCCCACCACGTGCTGCTCCCCACGAATAGATTGGAGCTTTTGTGCCCCCCCCAAAAAAAGGGGGTGCCCTGCACCTGTTCCTCCTGTCCAGGGCGCCCCCTAAAATTGTTTGGTGGAACTTTGGGGCCCGTGTCAGTCGTTTAGGGCCCTTGGACCGACTCCTTTTTTGCTTCTCTAACTGCACCCTCAGCCGGTGCCTTGGCGGGTCCAGGAACTTCGAGAATTGTTGTCCAACCGCCCGCCCGTCCGCCATTCGAAGTCGTCTGAATCTGAGGGCGTCGTAGCGAGGCCGTCATCGAAACGCAGTGAGAACGAGCTGAAGCGCGCGCCGGGTGGAGAGAGAGAGAGAGAGAGAGAGAGAGAGAGAGAGAGAGAGAGAGAGAGAGAGCATCGTCCTCAGCTCGGCAAGCTTCGTCATCCAGGAGACGGGCACGAGTGCACGTGAGAGAGTGAGAGAGAAAGAGAGGGTCGCCACATGATCCTCCATCTCGCTCCACTGCGAGGTCGAAATCAGGCGTAGAGGGTCGCCGCAGGATCCTCCATCGCGCTCCACTGCGAGGTCGACATCAGCCGCATGGTCGTCGTCGAGCTCCTCCGTCAGGTCAGTTCTCTCTCTCTCTCTCTCTCTCTCTCTCTCTCTCTTCGTTCATTCCATGCTTGCCATTCGTTTAGGTGTTTCGGGCGTCCCTGCAGTACTTTTCAAATGGGACTGAATCCTACGCTAGAAAATGGTAGATTGCGTTGGTGCAATGAGGACGGAGGTTTGGAACATGGGGGAGGTCCAGATCAAATAGAGGAGGAAGGAGGTTTGGAACAAGGGGGAGGGACACTCGAAAGAATTTGGGGGGGGGGGGGGGGGGGGGGGGGAGGGTCCGAAACAGGGAAGGGAATCCAATTCCCATCTATTCCAAACCTCCCTCCCCTTCGTTCAAAATCTCCCTCCCCCATTTTTTTAGATGGTTGTTCGTTTTGAATCTTTATGAGTGGTTCTTTTTATTCATCCACAAACGTGTCATTCTATGAGCAGAGAATCGTCGTTCTTCCTATTCGTTCACAAACTCTTCATTTGCTGGTTCCTTTTATTCGTTCACAAACTATTCACAATTGTGGTTTTTTCTATTCTTTTTATTCGTTCACAAACTTATCAAGATTCTCTGAGCAGAGAATCGTGGTTCTTTCTATTTGTTCACAAACTTTTCATTCGGAACTTGGGATTCTTCGGTAGTGCTTCGGATGATTTTGTTCGTTAGCAACGTTTCCGTTCACTTTCAAAGTTCACATTCGTTTTCAAACATTCGTGACCCGATCTTATTCCCTCCCCAGATCGTTGGATTCTTTGGAACATAGCCGAAGTTTGGAACATGGGGAGGGAGACTTGAAACATCGGGGAGGGATGTCCAAAAGATGGGGGAGGGAGGTTCGAAAGAAAGGGGAGGGGTTTCGGAGGAACGGGAAGGGAGTCCGAAAGAAGTGGGAGGAAGGTTTGAAACAAGGGGGAAAGAGGTTCGGAAGAAAGGGGAGGGAGGCTCGAAATAAGGTTCAAAAGAAGGGGAGGGAGGTTCAAAAGACGAGGGAGGGAGGTTCGAAAGAAAGGGAAGGGAGGCTGGGAGGAGGGGGAGGGAGTATGATTGAAGTTCATGAACTGCGATTGTATTCCCCCCCCCCCCTCCCTTCCCCATTATTCTGAACCTCCCTCCCCCTCCTGATGAACCTCTCTCCCCCATGTTCCGATCCTCCCTTCTCCATATTACAAACCTCTGTCCCCCATGTTTGGAACCTCTCCACCTTTCTGAAACTACTCCCCCTTCCTCCACACCTCCCTCCACCTTATTCTGAACCTCCCTCCCACATGTTCCGAACCTCACTCCCCCATGTTGGGACCTCCCTTCCCCTTCTCCCCCGATCCTCCCTTCCCATCCTTCTCCCTTCAATAGAACCCTATTCTTACAAGACTTCAGGTCTTGGGAATGGTAGAGAGGGAGAATAGAGAAAGAGGGAGCAGGCGAGAATTGCAGGGAGGAGACAACAGGGAGAGTAGAGAGGTGAAGAGGGATCTGGCAATTCATCATGTCTAGTGTTCTCATTTGAGTCTGCGCCCTTTGTAAAGGTGAGCAATGGGTGCCCACACCCACACCCACGTGCACCCACCCGACCCACGACATTATGAGTCAGGTCTAGGTCTAGCTGAAGCCGGCTTGGGTGGGTCATGGCTTGGTGTAGCCAAGCCTCTCTGGTGGGTGGTGGGCGTATGAGGCCTTGGCGTAGGTCACCCGAAGCGCCGGTGTTGGGTCACCCAGGTCCGCGTCAACCGACCCAGATAGACCCAAGGCACCCTGGAAACATCACCCCCCCCCACCAGCAACCACTAGCAGGTTCACCAATAGCAACAACAAAAAACATCACCCTTCCTCTAAAGTTCTCGATAAAAAGAAAAATGTTCATGCCAGCCGGCACGGTGCAGCAAGTGCCCCCAAGAAAAAGGACCTGCTCTCGAGAAAGTCTGAGACCGAATCTACAGTTCCCGATGAAAAAGATAAACGGTCATGCCAACCCATTCATTGCAGTGACTGCCCTGCAAAATAAGACCTGCGGTCGAGCGCATCTGACAGCAAAAGAGGAAAGATACACCGGCTTCAAACTCCAAAGTTTCCCGTTGGCGGCAGTGATCGGAGGGAGTTCAAAGTCAGCTAGCAGGGAGGGAGTTTGAAGATGGCGCCAACAGGTCAAGAAGTGGTGCAGCAGCAACCAACACCGGCATAGCAAGAGGGAGGGTGCTAACAAAAGGGGAGAGAGAGAGAGAGGGAGGGAGAGAGAGAGAGGTTCTAAGAACCCGTGCCATTGTTCGTAGTGTCCCGTGCAGGCAGGATGGTGAAATCTGGTAGCGATGCCATTAAAAGACACTTCATAGATTTAGGTGCCACCGGTAAGCCAGACAAAGGGAATCGAAAATGAAGGTGTCGTTACTGCGACCTCGACCTGACGGGAGCTGCATCGAGGCTTAGAAAACATTTTGCAGAAGGAGATGTCACATTTCAAATGCGCGGGGCATATTCACGCAGGCAGAGAGGGAGAGGAGGTTGCAAGGGCGAGCAGAGGCCATTGCATTCGTGAGGGGGGTAGGGAGGTGCCAGAAGTTGAGACAAGCACGCAGTCGGGCGTCGGAGAAGCGGAGGACCGTCCTACGAAGGAGAAGTGTACCTGCACCTACATCCACAAAACCGTCCATGTCTAGAACTTGACAGAGTGTTCTGCAGGAGGGGGTTCATATCATCTCGAAAAACGAGGAAACTCAAAGGACAATTGATTATTGGATAGCGTACTGCGACACATCATTCGACATGGTAACGAGTCCAGATTTTTTTACCATGATTGATGTTGTGCGCAATGCGCATGCATCATTCAAAGTTGCCAGTTTTGAGGAGACGCACGACACCCATGTCGATACACCGCAGGAAGGTTGGTGTCGAGGTGGAAAGGCTGCAAGTGCAGAAATGGCCAACCACTGGATGCATGTTGCAGATGGACGGCTGGACTGATCGATGACAGAGGCCAAATGTTAATATTATGGTGTCCTGCCCCACTGGAGTTGTTTTCTGGAAGTTTGGTCCGAAAGGAGAAGGGGACGGCGGCATACCACGCAATCTTGTCGAAGGCGATCAGAGAGATTGGAAAGACGTCTGTTATTGGCGTCATAATGGACACTGCGCCAATATGCGCAGCTGCAGAGAGGATGGTGGAAGCGGAGTTCAAAGGTGTTTTCAGTGTACCCCTGCACAGCTCACAGCATTGATCTCATCTTGCACGACATCAGGAAGATCGGCTGGGTAGAGGATGTTTTGAAGAAGGCTGTGGCAATTACAAAATTTTTCACAAATCATCAAAAGGTGCAGGATCTGTTCCAATGGCATTCAAAGGGGAAGGAGCTCCCAGAACCAGGTGCCACAAGGTTCGCGACAAACTTCCTCACGCTGTCTGCATTGGAGAAGTTGAAGGCGCTGAAGGACACAATTCACGACGATGCTTTCATGGAGACAATAGTGCCCCACGTGCAGTGCTCGCTGCTGCATGTACCGCAGCAGTTGGTGTTTGATGAAGAAGGTTTTTGGAAGCCCATTGATGAAGTCCAAGCAGCGGCTCTCGACTTTGTCTTGTTGTGCTACACTTTGTTGATGGGCCCGGTCCCAAGATAAGCAAGTTCTATGCCAGGATGGGTCACGCTGTGAAGAAGCCACGACAGAAGAAGTGTTTTTCTCAGGTGGAGGAGGAGATCAAAGAAGCAGCCATGCGTAGGTGGAACACCATGACCAGCCCTTTGCATTGTGCGGCATTGTTTCTTGATCCGGAGTACAGGGGAACCAACCCGCAGCACGACAATGAAACCATGGTGGGGTTTTGGACGTGTGTACAGCTCGTGCAAAGAGAAGGATTGGCAGAACGTGGAAGTGGAGTTCAACAACTGGATTGACAAGAAGGGAGCCTTCGGCACACTTCACGTTTCAGACAGCAAGGGATGAGCAGCCGGAAAGATGGTGGAGGCGTTGGTGTTACGAGTTGCGTCTGCTGCAGCCGCAGGGTATCCACTTGCTCGGGCAATCAAGTTCCACATCGGGTTGCAAACGGAACTGGAGTCTCTTTGAAGTCATCCATTTGCGGCCTCAAAACTGCCTTGGTGCAGAGGCACTGCAAACTCTCGTATTTGACCGCTGGAATATCCACCTGCTGAAGAACATCCATCAAATGCCGCGGGAGGAAGACGCGGGAGGAAAACAGTCGTATTGCATGGATGGAGACCCCATCAGAGAAGGGCGTGAGAGAGTTTGCAAGGGAGCGGACAGACAAATGGAGGGGCAAGGTGGGGACAGGACATGAACGCAATTGACAACGATTGGGAGGATGGTGATGCCCCTTTAGCACCTAGGAGAGAGGAAGGGGCAAGGTGGGGACGGGTGAGGACGTGAACGCAATTGACAACGATTGGGAGGATGGTGATGCCCCTTTAGCACCTAGGAGAGAGGAATTTGGCAGCCATGAAGAACTGCGCGAAGAGTAATGCGCCACATGGAGGAAGGAGACCACACCAGCGAAGTTCCTCGCTGACAAAATGTCAGCACAACTGCCAACTCCAGCGATCATGTCTCGCGAACATGTTACTAACCGCAAGGATGCAGGGCGTCCTCCTTTGCCTGTAAATCCAGCACCCAAACGACGGCGTGGCAGGCCCAGCAATCCTGAAAAGGCTGCAAGGGAGAAAGCTCCAAAGGCAGCACATGATGGTCAACGCAATGCAGGAGAAGGGGGTGGGGCGGGTGCAGAGGATCATGATGGCTCCTTGGAATACAGCAGTGATGAGAGTGTGCCTTTGGCGGTGAGAGAGAAAGAGAGCAAGTGAGAGAGGAGCAAAGACACAAGCACGGAGAGAGAGAGAGAGAGAGATGGAGAGAGCGTTTGAACTGGGTATTCGAGCTCTGGAATGTGAACTGCAAAAGTCTTAAAATTTAGCAAAAAGTAATTTAATACCTTTATTGAATTTTATTACAAACTTGCGAAGTGTCGTTTTCCACTTGTGAATGTCAATGAATGATCATTTATGTTCGCTACACATGCCACCAGGTATGTCTTCGTAGGACTCCCCTCCCAAATCAGATGATGAACATGCATCGAACATGGATGATACCTGCTGGAGTTTTTATTTTTATTTTCTTAATTATTTCCAATCCAGACCAATCCGGACATGACGATCCAGACCATCCAGACCAATCCGTACATGGTTCGGACGGTCCACATTGGTCCGGTGATCCAAACATTCGGATCGCGACCGGACCAACCGGTGGTCCGGGTCGGGTTGGTCCGGTGTCCGGGTCTGCGGTAGCCATGGGCCAAACAGAACAAATGAATAAGATCTTGCAGCAATTACTCAGAATGTATATTAGACCCGATCAAGTAGTTGGTGCCTACAATAACAGCGTACACCTAGCTACATCCAGAACTCCTAACGAACTGCACAAGTCCTGTAGGCCACGTAGGTCCTTTGAAGGACTCAGCCGGGACCAGATTCAAAGGTTACCTCCCGATACAAGAGGGTTTGCTCTGCAGCATAAGAAGGAAGTTAAAACGGTGATCGAAAACCTTAGAAAACCCCAGCATCAAATGATTGAGCAAGCAAATAAACATCGCAGACCATCCCAATTAACGATAGGCGATTTAAGGAATTTGCACCAGAAGAAAACATCTCACAGAAGCTTTTGCCCGTGCATAGAAGGTTGTGGCCTGTCCTAGAAGTTAAAGGTGAAGGGGACGGACCATCATATACCATAGAGATTCCGGCTCACCTCCACACGTATCCGGTCTTTCACGCATCGAAGTTGTTGCCTTGTGTCACCAGTGACCAATTTCCTTTGCAGAGATCCATGATTCCGCCAGATATGGATGGCACATATGACATAGACCTACTATTAGAAGAAGATGTATTCCGAACCATAGGTAGAGGCCGTCCCCAGAAGCAATACAAAGTCAGGTTTGCTTACCAGGAACCTGAGGACGACAGACGGTTCACCAGGACATAACTTCTAGAATCTTCTCCCAATGTAGTCCATGCTTATGAGAGAGCAAACAAAGGAAAAGGTCCTGCCTTGAATCTTCTCGGAGGACCTCCAATTTCGAAAGGCGGGAGTGAAAGGGTTTCACCCAGTTTGTGCAACAATTGCAGATACCGGGGCTTGATCCCCAGACTTTCTGGAAACCCAGTGTAGAGTACATTTGTGTTGTTCGTTGACCCCTGCTGAAGGCCATATCCCTGAGTTTTCTGTGTGGGCGCACTGCGCCATCTCAAGCTTGTTGCTGATTCTGCTTTGAGGAAGTTGTTTTGCCATCGGCATCTGCATGTATGCATGTTGGACCAGAAATCGAGATGAGTCTGAATGCACCTCCAATAGCGTCCGAATACCAGAACCGAAAAATGGGGGATGTAGGCAGGTGGAAAAAATACAGCAGTGGTCGATTGTTTGAAAAACAAACATAGATGAATGAAGCAGATGGAACCTTCATGCCTTCAGGTCCTCCAGACGAAGAAATAACCCCCTCCTAAGCCCCAGTAAAGACATAGACCAAACTCTGCCACGCCCGAAACATAAAGTCAACGATCCCCAAAAAACACTACTTGCCTTGGTACTCACAAACCAAAACCTCCTTGAAACCCCCGTGAAGACATGCACCAAACATCACCACGCATTAAAAAGACATAAGTAGGGTAGTGTAAAGAGTAGAGTAGTAGTGCACAGAGTAGAGTAGAGTAGAGTGCAGTACAGTACAGTACAGTCCAGCATAGAGAAGAGTAGAGTAGAGTAGAGAAGAGTAAGGAGTAGAGAGTAGAGTACGCAGCGGAGAATAGAGCAGAGTACAGAGTAGAGAGTACAGTAGAGTAGAGTAAAGAAGACTATAGTAGAATACATCGTAGTCTAAAGTACCTAGAGAGAGAGTAAAGAAGAAGAGTAGAGAGTAGAGAATTGGGTCGAGTAGATTCTGAAGTGTAGAGAAGAGCATAGACAGTAGAGTAGAGTAGAGTCGAAAAGAGAGTAGGCAATAGAGAGTAGAGTGTAGAGAGTGTAGCATCAAGAGAAGAGTACAGTACAAAAAAGAGGGGAGAGAGAAGAGAGAGTAGCGAGTAGAGAGTAGACTAATGTAGTGTACAGTAGAGTAGAGCAGAACGGAGAGTACAGAGTACAACAGAAAGTAGAGAGCAGAGAAGATTTGAGCAGTGGAGTAAAGCAGAGAAGAGTATATTCTGGCGTAGGCAAGAGAATAGAAGAGACTGCAGTACAATAGAGATTAAAGTAGGGAAGAGTATACTGTAGAAGGCGAGAGTGTAGTAGTGTAGAGGAGAGTAGTGTAGTATAGAGTAGAATAGTGTAGAGTAGAGTAGAGTAGAGTAGAGTAGAGTAGAGTAGTGTAGAGTGGAGCGGAGGAGTGGAGTGGAGATGAGACGAGATGAGATGAGAATAGAGTGTAGACTGTAGAGGGTAGAACAGAGTAGAGAGTAAAGAGTTGAGTAGAGAGCACAGAACAGGGAGTAGAGCATGGAATACAGATGTGAGAAGAGAGTAGCGTAGAGTGAGTAGTGAGTACTGAATAGACAAGTGTAGAGTAGCATAGAGAGTCGAGAGTAGAGAAGATGGTAGAAAGTGGAGCGTTGCGTAGAGTAGATTCTAATGAATGTAAGACCATGTTCTTAAATCTCTCTCTCTCTCTCTCTCTCTGCCTCTCTCCCACTAACATGTGGCCTTTCCATGGGCGACACCAGGACTCTCTCTCTGTCCCCCTCCTCTATCTACCATCTCCCTATCTCTCCTTAGCCGTGGGAGCGCATCTCAAGCCACCTCCAGTGCCCGACATGGAGTGTTTCGTTTTGGGAGAAGGATTATGGCCTTGTCAAACTCGACGGCCCCATAGCGGCATCGGCTATCTCTTCACCCGCATGGCCTCACCTTTTATTTATTTCCTTCTCATACAGCCTCGAGCGGGTATGTGGCCACATGAGTGCATCCACGCCGCCTCCAGTGCTCGCCGTGGAGTAACGTTTCAGGAGAAGGACAATGGCCTTGCCAAACTGACCAGCCCCATGGCGGCGTTGATTATTTCTGCATGTGCATGGCCTCCCCTTCTTCTCTTTCCTTCGTGTACGGCATCGCCGCCTCATTCTCCAAATGTTAAAAAGGCAAAAATATGGCGTGTGTACTCTCATACATGTTTTAACGGAAAATTCATTCTCATTTTGCTCATTTGGACAGTGGTGAGGTGAGTCCCAACTAATTTTAAAAGGGCCGCGGCCTGAGACATCATCAGTGGACTGACCTGCCCCACAAATTCTGTTAGTCTCGGTCTGGTTTCAAGGTTCGGTCTGTATTTCAAGAGTTCATGGGTGTACCAACTGAGCTGGGCTCGTTGGTCAGGGCCCCGGCTTATTTTTCCTTTTTCCCGACGTTTTCCTTCCATGGAGCATCGGCTTTTCTTTCTCAGTGGCGGCACATTATTTTTCTGTGGGACGTCAGAGCACGATCAGAGGTGGTCGAGTTGTTTTTCATGGAGGACATCCTGACACAGCATCACCGGAAACGATGGACAGCCCATCAAAAAGTATCAAAAAGTAAGGAATAGTGAGGAATCAACAACGCCACCACTTACGATAACCAAGATTTCACGAGGACGCAAAGAAAGCAAAAAGGAGAGCAAATAGACAACATACATGTCACAAGCACAGAACCCAGAAACACTAACCTGTCGCAAATGTGAACCCTGCAACCCCGTTAAGAAAACACATCTCCTGCAATCCCGTCCATGGATATGAGAATCCAATAGCCAAACTTCAGGAAAACCATATGCTCGGCGTGCACTGTTAGACTCACAGCCCACCAAGCTGTACAGTTTTGTTTTTGATCTAGTTCTCCCCAGGCACTACCACTGTTCCCAGCAGATCCCGGATGTGTCACTGCCATGAAAGGGGATCATTGCAGGCCTTTACAATAGCCATCTGGAGGAGGTCTAGTGCAGCTGCAAAAGAGACCACGCATTGCACTGGCAAGAGCCCATTGGAAAACAGAACAACAGCTTATTGCTATCAAACCCCAAGGTCTGGCACGTTTACGCACGGGCACAGACCTGGTTCCACAACATACGCTCAGGAAGAGTGGGAGTTCCAGCATGAGCAGCCCAGGAGGGTGTGTATAGGAATCTTAGAAGATCCCTACCTCAAATGCTGGCCAGTCTCAGATGACATCATCATTTTCAATGACCTAAGATCAAACTGCCCGAACTTCTTTTGCCTCAGCAGTGATAGTAGTGCAGAAGCCCAGAGGAAGCACCAAAGCATCCAGCCACAGTTGAGCCTGGGACAGCATGATACAGACATTTATCGAGTACCATCTGCTTCCCAGCAGACCAACGTCTCTAGTTCGTCCCCTCTGAGATTTCCAACACGTCGTGCCAATCGCACAGCTCATTGTAGTGCTCCGCTGGCGACTGGCAACGTTGTTGTGTCCTCTCTCCTTGATCTGAGCATTCTTCAGGCTCATCAGCCACAACTTACCAGACATACACGTCTTGCGTCTAACACACTGTGACCCTAACAGGGATTAACATCTCCGTCATCCAGACTCGTTGTGGTGACTGGCAACGTTGTTGTATCCTCTCTCCTTGATCTGAGCATTCTTCAGGCTCATCAGGAGCGACTTACCAGACGTACGCGTCTTGCGTCTAACACATCTCCGTCATCCAGACTCATTGTGCATGCTACCCCTCTTTCGGCACCCCACCTCTCTCCTAGTGCCTCTTCCAGGATAAATAAGAAGAGTTCAGTCAACAGCCGCATTATGCGAATGATGCTACTGCTGCCCATCTCTCTCTTTCCCAGCTCTATGCCAATGACCTTTCCCATGACTCTCACTGAAACTAGTAGGTGCAGTCGATGTCCATATCCCATGCTCGCAGGACTTACCTTCAGGCACAATATTATGGCTGGCCACTTTTCACATTTCTGCCATTGTAAATGTTACGATCCTGGCCAATTTCGAAGTATACATTTATCAGAAAGTACAATGCCATCCAATTGCATAGACCAAAGATAATGCTCTTCTTCTTCGCCAACCAATCTCCTCCTCGTCATCTCCTCCCCTCTTATTCAAACAAGACATAACAATAATAATGATGAATGGCTGAATCAGAAGCAATGTCTGAATCCCTCTTCTACTGCAGGCACAACATGAGGTCCACCTTAGCCATGGCCACCCTCCTCCTTCCTCTTCATGTAGGCCGAGGCTATGGCGAACCACTGAGGGCTCAACCCTCCTGTCCAAAGGACAACCCAAAGCAGCTATCTCACTGCCTCCCTGTGCAAAGGACAACGCAAAGCAGCTATGTCGCTGCTGATTAGGCCGCCATGCCTGTCTCTGCCCCGAGCTTCCTTGGTGCAGCACTAGCCCAACTGGGGCCTTCCAGATGCAGCGCCTATCAAGGTGATGAAGATAGTGTCCACCATAGCCAGGTAGGTACCTCACCACTCTCCTCCTTGGTCCTCTTCTCCCTCCTCCTACCGGTAGAGCTCCACCATAGCCAAGGTGGAAGCTCCCAGCTTCTTCCTTCCCTCAGTGATCCTCCAGCCAGCGCTCCAACAGCGTGTCGCCAAAATTGCACACTGAAGAATGAGGCTGGGCTCTTCGCTCAGCCTCAAGATATAGCGGCCTACCTGCCTCCTGGGCGGTGGCTTCCACGCTCAGCCTCAAGATATAGCGGCCTACCTGCCTCCTGGGCGGTGACTTCCAGTCTGCTCGGCCTACCAAGCAACCGGTACCTCCTCCCTTTCGGAGGGAAACATCATTGCAGACTCTGATATCACCCGTACAGGCCCTAGACTCAGACTGGATGGACTGGTACCCGAGTAAGCCTGGCCTACCACTACTGGGCCTCTAAAATTGCCAACTTTGTCTTCTTCTCCTCGGCCTCGAGTACCCGGCATCTACTGCTACTGGGTGTGGTACCGGCCAACCTGCTACTCGAGTCTTTTTCCTCTTCTCCAAGTGTCGCGGGCCTCTGGCTCCGCCATTTGAGTGTTTTCCCCTGCTGCAACCCTCAATGTTCACGGCCACAGGTAAGTACCGGCCCTACGGGCCTCCCAAACAAGCAAGTACCCTTGCGGGTCACAGACACACTCATGCCGACAAGCACTCAGACAGGCATGCAGGTCATCAAGCACGCTCACACGCAGACTTAGAAAACTCGGCAGAATGTGGGAATCTCAGCAAGGCATCCATTCCATCGGCAGAACCCAGAAATCATCAGTGTTCTCAGTCCGTGTCATGGAGGTTCATTACATAAATCCAAATGGACACCATTCAGTATAGCACCTCCTTTCAAGATGAACCCATCCCTCTCCACCCCGCACCCTCTCCACCATCACCCAAGTTCGCTTCATGTTCTGTGTCCACAAGCATTTCTCAACGTAAAGAACTTTGTGAATGAGCAGATGAAAGAGATATGCACTGACCTTCTTGCCTGAAATCACACTTCTTCGGATGCCCTCCTTGTCTCTACCTAGAAGCTGCTTGCCAAGGGAAAAAGAACAGTAGAACACACCGTCATTGTAAGTTTGACATAAAGACACCAGTTGCAGACAGATATAAGTCATAACAGAACAAAGGGGACTCCAGAAAAAACGATACAGAGAATACGAACAATGAGAGAATTACAGGGATGTGATGCAAATGAAACGGTTTTCGCCTTTCTGCAGTCACAGATGCGGGCCCTAGAGTTCAATCCCCAGACCTCACTTTGCCCATGTACAGTATCGAGTCGACCCCGAGTGTTTGAAACCGTGACCTGTGTTCTGGTAGTTGTCTGTCGTCTGTCGTAGGTCTGTGTAGTGGTAGGGGGTCGATCTGTAGGTCTGCCAATTAGGAGTCACGGCTTTCTAGAGGTTGTAGCTGTAGGTACTCTGAAAGGTCAAGGTCGTAGCTGGCTACAGTATCCGAAGGGTCAAGATCGTAGCTGCTGCAGTATCCGAATCTTTCCTAGGTACAGTTGTATTTTTCCTACCCTATTATCTTCTCTCAATGTGTCTTACACTAGGTACCCATGTTTATGTCCTAACCTTAATCCTACGGAAAGACCTGGAATCAAAAGCAGCGAATAACCAACTAAGCTAGAATCACCAGGAACAGGAGCGAACAGCCTTAAATACCCTAGCTACCCATGTTTATGTGCTACCCTTGATCCTGCGGAAAGACCTGGAATCACAAGCAGTGAATAACCAACTAAGAAAGAATTACCAGGAGGAGCGAACAGCCTTAAATACCCTACTCAAACCTGAACGGCCGCAGTGTTATGGGTCTAAGTCTACCAATCTCTGCTCTGAGCGGGGAGCAGCACCCAAGCTCCTAACACCTGGCACGGGCTGGTGAAGCCGAAGGGTAACACAGGAGGCCGTGGGAGACTGAATCGACGACATGGGGAATCGAACCCACGACCTCCTGAATACCACTTACGTGCTCAAACCAACTGAGCTAGCCCGCTTGGGCCTCAGGGTTTCCCTCTTATTTGTTCTTACAACTCTCTTTTTTGACTTTGCCTCTCAGGTGCAAGGCTCCTTAGGTACCGAACAGCCCGAAAAAACAGATCCAATAGGATAAGGTCCATAGCTGTTGCATATTGTAACGTGCAGACCAGAACAAGAACCGACCTCTCAATGCAAAGTACAAGATGGCGCAAACGGAAGACTTAGATACCAATGATCCGATCAATCAATGTTGCAATGCAGCCCTGAACATACATCATCATCATCATCATCCCAGAGGGTGAAAGTGGTCTGGCGCTTCACACAGGAAGACTGCGCAAGCCCCACACATACACAGACGAAGATGACGGGGATTAGACGAAGAGAAGGGAAAGATGGGAATGTCGTCAACACCAAGTCTTCGGCACAGTCCCAAATAGTCCCTCGTCAAAATGTCTGAATCCCGAATGTCGAGTTTGTATCCAATGTCGTCAAGTCTCAGGTCATATCTCTCTCTCGTAGTCCACAGATACTGAGAAGTAGGCAGCGACAGGGGAAGAAGAGATGGACTTAGAAGAGGAACAAGAAGAACTCTCTCTCTCTCTCTCAGTCCAGTACTGACCTGTGAAGGTGGCGCTGTGATGCAGGTACCTCTAAGATGGAGCTGGAGCAATGGCGCCACAGGTTAGTACCACTGGCCTCCGCCAGTCACCTCTCCCCCATATCACTACTACCACTACTGCTATAGAGCCCAGCGCTGAAGACTACAGCTATGGCGCCCAGCGCTGAAGACTACAGCTATGGTGCCCAGCGCTGAAGACTACACTAGCGCTAAGCTGCCCTGGGCAGCGCTCCTCCTGAGTGCTGCTCCGCTATCCTGAAGACTACCCTGACTACTGTCCAACTACCTACCCGTGAAGTGCCTGGGAAGGTCCTATGTACTTCCACGGGTGCCTCCTGACTGCAGGCGAGCAGTCCAGGAGGCTGCTCTTGCCAATGCCGATCAGAGGCAGGGGCTGCCGCTGCAGCTCCTGCTCAAGCTCGTGAGGAACCGGTTATTTCTGGCCTGTTCCGCATCCCTGTTTACGTGCCTGAGTCTTAGGGGCGGTCGAAACAATGAGGACCTGAAAAAGGCCCTCCGTTTCAGGCTGGAAAAACTCTGGGTCTGAAAGACCCAGAAATAGGCTAAAACGGAGTAGGGACTGCAGGCCCTCGTTTTTCAGCTTTCAGGCTGAAACGACCGGGGCCTGTAAGCCCTAAGTTTTAGGCTTTTAGGCTGAATGTCCGGGACGGGCCCTGCAGGGCCCGTGTGGCTACGCAGTATGCCACACCCCCCCCTCCGTGAAAGACCGAGCTTACCTGCGAGGGCGAAGCTGTCTGTTTGAGGGAGGGACCACAGTCCGGGTGGGAGGGGCTGGTCGTGAAGCTTCCTGAGCTAACCTCCGCTTTTCATAATGCGCGTAGATCAGCGGTGCGGATGCTTCCAAATCTGTGCCTGAAATCCACAGAGTGTCGTCGCGATCACATGTGACTTTGTACTAACGCGGCTTGCTGCTGTACTTGCGATCGGTGATGACGCGGTCAACTTCCTGATGACCATCCATAGAAGGAGGGTCCTGCGATCGTCGGCCCGGAAAGTCGTCGTTCTTGGTTGGCGTGCAAGTTGCCAGCTTCGAGGCATGAAACTGGATGGACCGTCAGATGCTCTGGAATGTTGATCACAAATGAAGGGCCATCGGGCTCATCGCCCACGGCTGCTGTCACAGACCATCGTCAAAACCACTTGGGAAGTAGTTTGCGTGAAACATCTTGTTCCAGTGCAAACTCTTCCGCGGAGACCCAAACCAGATCACCGGCGCAGATAGGACATGGCACGCGACGCCTGTTGGCTTGCTGCTGCATGCGGACTTGAGCCTTTTGCATATTCACGCGGGCTTGAGTCAGCAAGTCCCAGTACTTCCGAATGGAAGCGGGGGAGCAAGAGGCGTCAATGTCGGCTGGTCGAGGGAGGAGAAGGTCGACGAAGATCCGGCCTTTCCGTCCACCGTGGTGCAACTCGATTGGAGTCACGCCGATCGCCGGATGCACCGAAGTGTTGTAGGCGAACTCGATGTCAGGGAGGCGGTCAACCCAATCTTTCTGGTCCGGACCGATGAGGGTACAAAGAATCATTTGAGCGGTTTGATGGGCCCGCTCCGTCTGCCCGTCTGTCTGTGGATGCCGAGCCGAACTTGGCTTCATCGTCGTGCCAAACTCTACATGAGAGCAGTCCAAAATGCTGACATGAAATGAGTGTCGCAGTCGCTGACAATGTCTTCTGGTACACCGTGGCCACACATCCAGCCAATGCGCAGGAGGCGTGCCAGCTCGTGAGCCGTGGAGTAGTACTTGCAAGGAAGAAAACGCGCGTACTTACTCGATCGGTCCGCCACTGTAAGGATGCCGTCGTGCCCGAGCCGATCGCGAGGGAATGGACCGGTGACGTCCATGCCAATGGAGAGACCGGGTTCCCGTGGGATAGGCATCGGGTGTAACTCCCCATAGGGATTGCGGTTGCGGGGTTTGCTGCGTCGGCAAATTTCGCATGAGTCGCAATACCGAGTGACATCGGTAATGAGGTCAGGCCATCGGAATTGCTGTCGAAGCCGTGCAATAGTGCGGTTGACTCAGAAATGGCCGGCGAGTCACGAATCATGATACTCGTTGAGGAGGCGAAGTCCGGATCAAACTAGTATGCCCGGATGAAGTGTCGCTGAAGCTCCTCGTCCAATGCGAAGGCATGTTGAGTAATAGCGCAAAGATCAGGTCTTCGCGAGAGTGCATCCGCTGCGCGATTGGAGAGGCCGAGAAGATGTTTCGGTGTGAAGTCAAACTGGTCGATGAAGTACATCCATCGTTCGATCGTGCTGCTCACCGTATCCTGCGTCTTGTAGTAGGTCAATGGATTGTTGTCCGTAACCCATGTGAACCTACGACGCCCAAGGAGGATGTGTCGCCATCGCTTGAGAGCCATGACAAACGCGAGTAACTCCTTGCATCATCAAGCGAGTTGATGGGAGGCAGTTTGTGGCTGAAGTACTCCACAGGGTGCCAGTCGTCGCCGTCGTGCTGTTCCAAGACTGCCCCAACGCTATAGCCGGAAGCGTCCGTAGTCACTCTCGTCGGCAAGCTGGGGTCATAGATGCCAAGGACGGGTGCCATAAGCATAGCCGTCTTAAGTGCTTGGAATGACCGGTGTGCGTCATCATCGAATACGAATGGCACCTTTGGCGACTGTGACCTCGTCATAGGTGCAGCAATCCTGGAATATTCGGTGATGAATCGTTGATATTAGCCCGCCATCCCCATGAATGAGCGAACGTCTGTGGTGTTGGTGGGCTCCGGCCACACTCATAAGGCCTCGATCTTGTCCGCGAGCGGACGGATGTCTTTCGGCGTCACATAGTGGCCCAGGTACTCCAGCTCCTGCTGCGCGAACTCGCACTTGTCGCGGTTCGCTTTGTACTTGGCCTGTCGTAGCCGCTCCAAAACAGTGCGCAGGTGTTCCACATGCTTGTCCAAACTCCGACTGTACACCAAGATGTCGTCAAGGTAGATGAGTACAAACCGATCCAGCATGTGTCGGAACTCCGTTGTCATAGCCGCTTCGAAAGTGGCTGGGGTATTCGTAAGGCCAAACGGCATGACCAGCCATTCGAAATGCCCATACCATGTCTTGAACGTGGTTTTGTAGCGATCCTCCTTGCGAATCTCCAGTTGGTGATATCCCAACTTGAGGTCCAGCTTGGAGAAGAATTTGGAGTCGCGCAGTCGCTCGAGAAGAACGTCGATGCGTGGGAGAGGGCCGGCATTCCTGATCATCGCGTTGAGCTTGCGATAATCGATGCACAACCGCAAGTCCTTGTTCTTTTTCCGGACGAAGACAACAGGAGCACCGTATGGCGATGAGGTAGACCGAATCAAGCCTTTCTCTAGAACATCGCCGACTTGTGCACGGAGCACTCTTCCTCGCTCATTCGGTAGATGCAACCGCGCAGAGGTACGGCCCCGTCCTCGAGGATGATCTCGTGGCGGATGGGCCGATCCGGTACTACTCCATGCGGGCCTTCGAACACGTCGTTGTAGGCATCGAGAAGTTCGGTGATGCGTGGATCCGAAGATCAGTCCGTAGATGAAGCGTCTCGGGGCCGGAGGGCGCGGAGAAAACACACCCCCATTTCCTCGATGTCGTCTCTGATGATGGAAGCTCGCATGCTTGCGGCGGATACCACGAGGCAGCTGATCGAAGGATGAGGAAGAGGCACCGTGCATGGAACTAATACTCCATTCCGATCACGAACGTGAATGGTGCAGTTGAAGAACTTCACCGGGTAATCCTTGCTTCACAGCCATGACATGCCCAAGATCATGTCGAATTTGGTGTCCAGAATGTCGAAGGACACCGCCTCACTTACGTGAGGGGTAAAGTACACTGGGACGTCGTCGATGCACCGATCGATTGACTTGTGCGTGTGACTGTCCGCCAACGTGACTTGCGTAGGCTGGGACTTCCTCCGGACGCGTGGGCCAAGGCCGGCGCGCACCATGAAGTCCTGGCTGATGTAGTTGCGAGTAGCTGCACAATCGATCAAGGCGCTGCAGGTCGGCTCTCCGATGTGAATGCGTACGTATAGCAATGGTGCGTCGATGTCGTCGTACTGTTGCATCTTCAACTCGCAGTCGTTCTTCGGGATGTAGGCGTGAAGGTCGACAACCTCTGCTCCGGCGTCCATCAACGGAGCTGGTACTGCAATGTGCAAGTAATCCCGCAATTGTGCAATGTGGTTTCGGCAATCGTCCGGTCGAGGGAACGGGCATCCACTGGAAGTCCGTGAACGTCAACGGGTTGAGCTCTTCAAGTCTTGACCATGACGTTGAATCCCCGGCGATAGATTTGCGGCGAAGCTGCCGAATCAGTTGTCGATGGTGATGAAACCGTGCATGCGATGGATTGTTGCACGTGGAGCGGTTGGTCCAGCGGTGGAACCGAGTGGACAGCATAGTCCTCGTAAGTGTAACGAGAACTTGCGGCATTCGCATTCTCCCCAGATGTGCAGGAGGCAGCTAGCAAGGCGGCCGAATCTGGCGGAGTAGAAGGTGGAGTCGCCTCACCTTCCGTGGAACTCAGTTTCCCTAGTTGAGGCGAGGTCCCACATCCTCCTTGCACTGATCCTAGCACAGACAGGTCTTGTGCTTGGTGCTGTTGCACCAATAGGTCAAGCCAAACTTGACCCATGGAAACTGTCCTGGCTGTCCATTTCCGGCCTGCGATGCGGATTTCGCCTTCCCATTGTTGCGGGACTTGTTGGTGCTTCGCGGCTGGACAGCGGCCACCTGATCTCCGTCACTTGATGCTGGAGTGGCTGCTGGGTTATCTCCACTGTCCTGCTGGACTGCAGCGAAGTGCTGCTGTCGCGGACCAGTTCGTACCTTCTCCACATAGGACGGCTGCCATGTTGACTTCTCGTGTCCAGCTGACCTGTTGGTCTTGATGATCCCCTCGGTTTGTCAATGATCTCAGCGAAGGTGGTGTACTGCTCGCGATCACCAATGCCGCACATGACCTGTTGTAAAACTCGCGGGCGTCGTCGACGATGAACCGCTTCTTCCATTCCTTCGTCATGTCTTCCCAGGAGACCTTGTACAGGTCTGAAACCTAGACGCCGTGGACGTTTGCCATGTGGCTGAGCCACATCTGACAGCCGCCCTTGGTGTTGATGAACAGCGCCCTGATGAACAGATGGTTGGGGACCTCATGAATCCCCAACTCCGTTGTAAATCCTTGCCACCAGACGACCGGGTCTTGATGAGTATAGTCATCAAACTTCTCGATCCGGAACGTCGGCATCTTGTATGGCTTTGCCGAGTTGTTGTTGTTGCTGTGGTCAGTCTGCTGTTGCTGACTGATCTTGGTGTCCAGCAGATCAAACCGCTGGCTGATGGTGGCCGGCGCTGCGAAGGCAATGATGTCTCCTAGCATTGCCACTGCGTGGTCAACGCGTTCCTCCAGTTGGTGGGCAGACGGGGCAATGCTGGATTTCCCAACCTCCGACCTTGGTGGAACTTGTTCCAAGTCCTGTACACGGGCGTCAAGTGCCCATGTGGCATCCTCGTGCTGAGCCTTATGGTTCCGCACGGCCCGCTGGAGGTTCGCCAGCTCGGTCTGTAGGTGGTTACAAGTGTAAACCAACCTGGCCACGAGCTTGGCCATGAACTCCTTATGCTGCTCTTTCGGTGTTGCCCCGTCGCCGTTCGGTTCAAAGTGCCAAAACTTGAGTCTCTCAATGCTGGTTGCTTCATGCCGCTGCAGCAGATTCTGGGCTTCTTTGCGGCGAGCCTGGGTAGCTGCGTCAGCTTCGGCCTGTAGCCGCAGCTTCTCTGCTGCTGCCGCTGTTTCAGCCTGTACGCGGGCAGCCTCGGCTGCCAGCTGGCGCTTTTCCTCAACCTCGATCAGATCGATCTGAGCCTGGAACCGCTGTTTGTACTCGGCCAGAGTCTCGTTGGCCAGTTGGCCTGGCTTGCCCAGGGCTGCCCCTGTCATGCTGACGTGGCACTGTGTCTGACGGGGCACTGCTGACGTGTCACTGCTTACGTGTCACTGCTGACGTGGCACTGTTGCATACGTGGCACTGCTGACATGGCACTGTTGCATACTGCTGACATGTCACCATTGCTGAAGTATCACCGTTGCCTACGTGGCACTGCTGGCATGGCAATGTTGCGTACTGCTGACGTGGCACTGTCTAATGTGTCACTGTTGCTGACATGTCACTGCTGACATGGCACTGACATGCCACGGCTGACGTGGCACTGACATGTCACCGCTGACGTGGCACTGACATGTCACCGCTGACGTGTCACTGTACCAACTGGGAAAAACATGCAAAGGGTGGGTGGGAGGGAAAACGTAGGTAGGCAACCAACCCAACAATACTTTCCTCCGGCACTAATCAACAGATAAACTAAAAAAAAATAAAAATAAAAAAGGACTTCCTTTTTTTTTTTTTTGTATCTCTGTCCATCTGTCATGCGTGAGACATGTCAGAAAAGTACGATGAACGAGATCTAGGCTAGGTTCGCAAAGTTTCGGCTTTTAGCAAATGCAATCTTGAAAAAAAAAAATTGCGAAATAGAGTAGAGATGCGATGTTCAGAAAAGGACTAAATCACGTTTCTCCGATTATAACAATCTGCTACTACGCCTAAAATGCCATGCTGATAGGCTCCACAAGATTTTAGTTTTCAAAAAAAAATTTGCGAGATAGGATGGAGATTCAATTTTCAGAACCGAGTAAATCTAGTTTCCGAGAATATGACCATTCCTATCGTTATCCTATTTTGCCTAGAAAACGAAATCCGAAAGTCAGAAAATAAGCGAATATCAGAAATTTCGGCTATGTATGCAAAATATCAGAAACGAAATGCTACTTTCAGAAAAGTTCGGATATTTGTTGCGTAAACACGAAATGCAAACATCCGAATTTCCAGGTACATCGTAATGCTATTATCAGCAATTTCGGATAAAACGAAATGCGATTTTCAGAAATTTTCAGATGTTTGTTACCTGAAAACGAAATACTAATATCGAAATTTTCAGAAAACAACGAAATGCAATTATATCTTAGATATAACGAAATGCTATTATCACGTATTTTCAGATATATGTGAGGATTGAGCCCTCAAGAGAGGGCCTTGCCGTGATGTATATGTTCTGAGCTAAGGCCCCAGCAAGCCTAGTGCCCGCCCTAAGTGAAGGCGGGCCAGCAAATCAACAAGAGCCCTTTGTTCAAACATTTCACGAAGTGGGGTCCATACAGTTGCAGCACGCTAGTTGGTTGGAGTGCACCGAGTCTCGGATCTCTGCAAATGCAGAAATCCCAGGGCCCCTGAGTTGGTTAGGCCCTGGGCACATAAACGTGAGGCCGACAATGCATGCTGGAAATAGAGGCCGAAAATGCAAAAGGGAAACCAGTCCACTATATGAATCTGGCTGCAGGCCTTGATGAAAGAGGCGCAACTGCATCTCCTGGGCCCCCAACTGTATCGGGCCTGGGTTCAGCCACTGGGGCCCAGTCGCAGGCTGAAGGGAGGCCGCCCACACGCAACACTGGCATATAGGCAAGCAGGGCGAGTGGGCAAGGATCTTGGCCAATGCAGGCATTGCGGGCACACCGCGCTAATGCGAGCTGCTGCGCTGTGCATAGCTGCACTGCGCTGGGATCAAGCAGGCTAGCGCTAGGCAGTAGGGCGCTGCCTGCACACAGGGCACTGGCGGCCATAGCCTGGGCCGCAAGAGGGTGCAGTGGAGGTGAAGGGCTAAGGTGGTTCTTCAGAGGTGAAGGGCGCTGTGTGGGTAACAAGGAAGAGTGTGGGAGGAAGAGGACACGTACCTGGTGGAGGTGGAGGTCGGCATTGGTGTTGACATCATCACTCGCTGGTAGTCAAGTTGTCTGGTTGCTTTCATTGCTGTAGTTGTAGGATTAGTCTGTAGAGCAGGTAGGGCGCCTGGCGCCATTCAGACAGAGAGCTACATTGGGTTATGCTGTTGGTGTTGCCCTGTTGGGCTTGGACATTGACTCACGATACTTCTGTATTGTTCTCAAATGGATGGTGACTCGGTTCCATTGTTCTATCTGCTTTGGCTTTGACTACTTGGACTTCAGTGTGAATTTGCAATCTGGATTTCTGTGCTTCGTCCATATTCATGTTCCTTGCAATTTGGTATCGGAGCTGGTTTGATCGCCACTTACCTTTGGCACGCTGGCGTTATACAGACTTGGTGCGTTGACGATGCTTCTTCGCAGTGGGTACTTGTGACGTCAGGCCACTATAGGCGCACGCCCTGGGAAGAGAGGGGTGCGCCGGAAGGCTAAGACGGCAGTGTATGTCGTGGTGACATGCGGCATGTATGATTGGTGATGAGAGCATGCTGATGTGGCATTCGGCTGAGGTGGCACTGCATTGCGTTGTGGGTGGTACCGAGGCCAAGACCGGTCATCAAATGCACACTCAGCTCAATTGGTGAGAAATCTGTGGTTGGGGGCAGCTATGTCCAGGTACGTTGTTCCCTTACCTTATCTCCTCTCTCAATCTCTTCTTACCGTGAGGAAATGAGTCCAACTTGAGAGTCCTCTCTTTTGGTGAGGTGTCAAATGCGCGCTACCTTGAGAGACGACAATCTTCCCGGAAGCATATGAATGGAGCATGGGCGATGCCTCTGAAGGGCCCTGGTCAACGCAGTTGGGTCACGGTCACCATGCCAACCCAATGGGAGTAGGTCACACATGGGATGGCTGCTGTCCATTTTGGCACTTGCTGCGCTAAATAGAAGTCCTTCCGGGTGTGCCAGCCTTTTATGAGACGCTTACCAGACCGTCTATAAACATTTCTGGTTGGGGACTCGGATTGAATCTGGCTGTGATCGTCCTGTCTACGACGTTAAATAATTCCTGAAGAGATGGGGGCGCGCTATAAATTCCTCCTGATCAGCCAGATCAACCGGGTGTAAGGCTCGTTCCGTACGAGGGTAAATAAGAGTGGACTGGCTGGCTTGCTCGGCAATGACTTGGGCACAGGGGTGGGCCGAGAATAACACACATAGACAACGCTGCTCGAGGATGCTCTTCGGTATGTTCGATTGAGGGGAGGGTAGGTTCTAATTGGTGCTCAACTAGAAACACAACTATACCCCACTAATCATACATCTGCAACATAGTCTTGTTTTATTATTGATTAGTTCGTTGACAGCTGCTAACGCCTCACAGACAGATTAGAGTAGGACTGTTTTATACTACCATAGCCAGTTCTATCTAATCCTGACTGTAAGTGAACTAATCAATGATAGGATAAGATTTTGTGTACAGTCTATGTGAATGATGTTCGACAATCGCTTGACCGTGGTGAAGATACCTTACCGGACACATTTATTTTTAGCAAATTAGGTGCCGGTCAGAGAGATGCTGTGGTAGGACTCCACTAGGGGGTTGTAGTGCAGATAATGTTTGCCTAGCTGTTGAGTGGGTCAGACAGCGATGAGGGTAGAGTTGACGATGAGAGACTCACGGTCGGAACTAAACAGAGTTCCGTTCGTGTTCTAGATTCTAGGTACGAAAGTCAAGCGACGGCTTAGGGCCGGAGAAAGAGCCCGTGCATGAGCAGCAGCCGAGAGAACAGCAAGGGAAGTTGCACAGCTGGTAGCAGCAGCGAACATAGCACCTAGAAAGGCCGTCCCAGCTGCAATGGCTACCGCAGCAGCATCCAATGCTGCCATCTCGTCTGGAACCTCGTCTGGGACCCAATTGGGAATGTAATGGGCCCCGGGCATCTCTAGTAGCGTAGTTTCTGTTCTCTCCATCAGTCAAATGGCGGGCTTGCAGTTAAGCCCGTTGACCCCACGCCAGCGGGAGTTGAGGGAACTCCAGCAAGTCGAAAGGATCCATGCACGGCTAGTGAGGGAACTTTAGGAAGCCACAGAGAGAAAGAGAGAGAGGATAGTCAGGTTGGAAAGAGTCGAGGCCAACAAAACTGCGTTAGAGGCAACAAACGAGCCAGTGATGTTTGACCCAATGAAGGTGTTGAGGTCTAGTTTGCTCACACCACGCACGCGTAGTCAGCAAAGAAGACTTCATGCAAGACACCTTGGATTAGACATTGACTCAGTTGCAGCAACTAAGCTCTAGGCTGCTCGCAGTTTATAAATCGCCACTCCCTAAGATCGCAGTTATAGGCATCTATCCCCAAGCTGGCACACAACCAAGCGGTTCGTCAGCAGCAGCAGCACAGACTGTAGCTTCTTCTTCTTCTATTCAGGCGGTGACAGCTACTCAATCACCGCCACAGCGACCTGTTCCACCACAAGAACAGCAGCAAGTTCCTTGTTCTCAAAGACCCCGAAGAGGGCTCCCCTTCCTTAAGGAGGATCTCAATCTCAGGTTGAGATCATTTCCGATGTGGGTGAGGGCCAAGAGAACCTTGTTGGAGAAGGAAGTGATAACTGGCCTAGTGTGTTCATAGCGAAAGTCGGGTATGAAGGACACATAGGAGAGTTCGTCGAGAGGGTAGAAGCTCGCTGGCACAATCAATTAGGGAGTTTACGACTACCGTTGAGAATCTCATTGGTGTCCCAGGCATTCGTTATTTCTCCTTGAGAGTCAGAGAACACAGTTGGCTAATCACACTTCAGTAGACGAAAGAAGGGAGAGTCCACAGGAGTGGAAGAGGTAGGGTAGACGAAAGATGAGGTCAATGACCCTTTTGACCTGATGGACACACCAGAGAATGCGGTGAGGACTATGCTGAGGGTAGCACCCTTTCCGCGGTATTAAAAAGGCTAAGGCGGATGGCCAAGAGAAGGGCCATCAAAAGAGTCAAGGGCAGGCCCCCTCCAATCAGTCCAAGGTTGATGATTGGGTTAAGGCTGGCTTAAACTAGTGTAGAGGGACCGCCGTTCGCATGGAGCTTGCATTAACTAGGTGAAAATGAGCATACCCAGAATAAGTGCAAGAAAGCTAAGGTCAAGCAGAAGATACCCCTAAGGGAGGGGTGCCTTCTTCCCAGGCTTTTAGCTAGGGAAACACATGAGGCCGGTGGGAGTTTTAGCTGCTTCTACTCGTGGTGAACTGGGAATACCCTCCCCACTTCAGGAGTTGGCCAAGGCTAATGACTCTTTAGTCATCCCGCAGACTCATCTAGACCAAAATGTGCTTCGTACATTAGATGTGTCTAAGCCCTTAGAGGATTCGCAGAGTAAGTGGTCAGACAGGGACCCTACAGAATCCTAGGTGGCACAAAGTGGTGGTCCTAGAAGTGTGTGGAAGTTGGTGTAGGAGGCCGCAAATGTGGTGCCTTCGTTGACATTGGCTCCACGCGGAACTACATAAGCTCTGCCTGTATCGAAAGGCTGCGCCACGGGACCAGGTACAGCAACCGGTAGCATCTACTTTGGCCAACGACAAGCGCTTTGTAGTGAGTGAAAGACTATGTCAAGGACGTAGTCTGAACCTCTTTTGGAGGAGGGAAACTTAATCATAGGATTTCATTCCGATTAGTGATGAGTTGTCATTCAACATGCTGTTAGGAGTGTACTACCTTGAGGCTACCAAGCCCCAATTTGGACTGGGACAAGAAAGTGTTGAAGCATGAGTCGCCTGATAGGAGAACCATTAGACTAGCTAAGTGAGAGGCTAGTAGGTTGTTTGAGTCCTATGCGTGCTTATGAACAGCAACGTTCTACAATACAAAACCAAGAGGAAGGCATGTACCTATTTTATATCGTCGCCAAGTTCCTTGATCTGTTCAAGAAGCCCACAGGAGTCGTTGAAAGGGAGATAGTCCACACCCTAGAAATAATTCCAAGGAGTAAAACCCCAAAAAGGGAAGAATCTATAGGACAGCCTTGGCTGAGAGGGACGAACTCCATCGACAACTGAAGGAGTTGACAGAAAAAGGGATGCATACAGCCTAGTACTTCTCCCTTCGGATCCCCAGTATTGTCTGTAACGAAGGAGGGAGGAAGTTTGAGGATGCGCTTTGATTATAGAGGCCTCAAAGCCATCACAGTGAAGAACGCAGAGCCTCTAAATGGCTAGTATTAGGGACTGGCCACATCCTCAGAGGGTGACTGAGGTTAGATCTTCCTTAGGGATGAGCCGCTACTATAGGAATTCCGTAAAGAACTATTCTACAGCCGTCTCTCCTTTTACAGATCTTACTCGACTTGACACCTCATGAGACTGGAGTGACGAGTGTGAGGCTGCCTTCAAACGATTTAAGCACACACTCATGAATCACGAGTTTCTCACGATTCCCGATCCTCAGAGGCCATTTATAGTAACCACTGACGCTAACCAGTATGGGATTGGCACAGTGCTGGCTCAGCAGGATGGGAAGAAGTTGAGGCCAATTGAGCATGAGCAAAAGGATGTCATCTAAGAAGTTGGCCAAGTCCACTTAAGTAAGGGAACTCTATGCCCTATATAAGGCTTTAATTCACTGAAGATACTATATGTTGGGAACATTACCTTAGGGCACTAGTTTCTGAATTTAGCATATCTCACGAGCTAACTCAATCGATGGTGGAAGCCTACCGGAAAGTCCATCTCCTGATGAATGGATTATGCTTTCTGAACAAGGCAGGGAATAACAGGTTAGTTGGTCCATCTAGGAAAGTCTTGGATGTAGTGGGGAATGATTTGGGTGATCCATCCTATGTTATCCGTATCCCTGATAACCTGCGCACTACCCAGTTTTTCACGCCTCAAAGCTTGCACTTTTCGCTGAGACAGATCAATTTCCAAGGAGATCGATGCTGCCCCCAACCATGGATGGCCACATGGACGTCGACGACATTCTGGAGCATAGAGACATGCCTGTTTCAAGACCTCTGGACAGAGGGAAACATCCATACTGATCCTAAAGAAGATCGTTGGTTCACTAGAGAGGAGCTGATTGAGATAGCACCTCAATTGGTGAATATGAAAGACAGCTCAAGGGGGAAGGCACCTGCGAAGTATGCATCTCAGCGGACTTTCGAAGCTAAGGGGGATGGAATGTGAGGACTGACCCCTCAAGAAGGGGCCTTGTCGTGATGTACATGTTCTGGGCTAAGGCCCCAGCAAGCCTAGTGCCCGCACTAAGTGAAGGCGGGCCAGCAAATCAACAAGAGCCCTTTGTTCAAACATTTCACGAAGTGGGGTCCATACAGTTGCAGCATGCTAGTTGGTTGGAGTGCACCGAGTCTCGGATCTCTGCAAATGCAGAAATCCCAGGGCCCCTGAGTTGGTTAGGCCCTGGGCACATAAACGTGAGGCCGACAATGCATGCTGGAWATAGAGGCCGAAAATGCAAAAGGGAAACCRGTCCACTATATGAATCTGGCTGCAGGCCTTGATGAAAGAGGCGCAACTGCATCTCCTGGGCCCCCAACTGTATCGGGCCTGGGTTCAGCCACTGGGGCCCAGTCGCAGGCTGAAGGGAGGCCGCCCACACGCAACACTGGCATATAGGCAAGCAGGGCGAGTGGGCAAGGATCTTGGCCAATGCAGGCATTGCGGGCACGCTGCGCTAATGCGAGCTGCTCCGCTGTGCATACCTGCGCTGCGCTGGGATCAAGCAGGCTAGCGCTAGGCGGTAGGGCGCTGCCTGGACACAGGGCACTGGCGGCCATAGCCTGGGCCGCAAGAGGGTGCAGTGGAGGTGAAGGGCGAAGGTGGTTCAGAGGTGAAGGGCGCTGTGTGGGTAACAAGGAAGAGTGTGGGAGGACGAGGACACTTACCTGGTGGAGGTGGAGGTCGGCATTGGTGTTGACATCATCACTCGCTGGTAGTCAAGTTGTCTGGTTGCTTTCATTGCTGTAGTTGTAGGATTAGTCTGTAGAGCAGGTAGGGCGCCTGGCGCCATTCAGACAGAGAGCTACATTGGGTTATGCTGTTGGTGTTGCCCTGTTGGGCTTGGACATTGACTCACGATACTTCTGTATTGTTCTCAAATGGATGGTGACTCGGTTCCATTGTGCTATCTGCTTTGGCTTTGACTACTTGGACTTCAGTGTGAATTTGCAATCTGGATTTCTGTGCTTCGTCCATATTCATGTTCCTTGCATATATGCGAAAGAAAGAAAAAAAAAATTCAGAGATTTGACGAAGTCCTACTTGATTTAGCGGGTCCTCTGAATGAGAGGTCCGCTCCGATACCAAACTGTTGCATACTGTACCGTGCAGACCAAAACAAGAACCGACCTCTCAATGCAAAGTACAAGATGGCGCAAAGGGAAGACTTAGATACCAATGATCCGATCAATCAATGTTGCAATGCAGCCCTGAACATACATCATCATCATCATCCCAGAGGGTGAAAGGGGTCTGGCGCTTCACACAGGAAGACTGCGCCAGCCCCACACATACACAGACGAAGAGGAGGGGGGTTAGACGAAGAGGAGGGAAAGATGGGAATGTCGTCAACACCAAGTCTTCGGCACAGGCCCAAATAGTCCCTCGTCAAAATGTCTGAATCCCGAATGTCGAGTCTGTATCCAATGTCGTCAAGTCTCAGGTCATATCTCTCTCTCGTAGTCCACAGATACTGAGAAGTAGGCAGCGAGAGGGGAAGAAGAGATGGTGGACTTAGAAGAGGAAGAAGAAGAACTCTCTCTCTCTCTCTCAGTCCAGTACTAACCTGTGAAGGTGGCGCTGTGATGCAGGTACCTCGAAGATGGAGCTGGAGCGATGGCGCACAGGAAAGTACCACTGGCCTCCGCCAGTCACCTCTTTCCCATATCACTACTACCACTACTGCTATAGCGCCCAGCGCTGAAGACTACACTAGCGCTAAGCTGCCCTGGGCAGCACTCCTCCTGAGTGCTGCTCCGCTATCCTGAAGACTACACTGACTACTGTCCAACTACCTACCCGTGAAGTTCCTGGGAAGGTCCTATGTACTACCACGGGTGCCTCCTGACTGCAGGCGAGCAGTCCAGGAGGCTGCTCTTGCCAATGTCGATCGGAGGCAGGGGCTGCAGCTGCAGCTCCTGCTCAAGCTCGTGAGGACAGGCTATTTCTGGCCTGTTCCGCATCCCTGTTTACGTGCCTGAGTCTTAGGGGCGGTCGAAACAATGAGGGCCTGAAAAAGGCCCTCAGTTTCAGGCTGGAAAAACTCTGGGTCTGAAAGACCCAGAAATAGGCTGAAACGGAGTAGAGCTGCAGGCCCTCGTTTTCAGCTTTCAGGCTGAAACGACCAGGGCCTGTAAGCCCTAAGTTTTAGGCTTTTAGGCTGAATGTCCGGGACGGGCCCTGCAGGGCCCGTGTGGCTACGCAGTATGCCACAAAGTCTCTCAGAGTCAGTAAGCAGAGGTTCACCACTTGTCAAGTCCCGATTAAGTCCCAGCTCAGTTCCAGGAAGGGGCTAGAACAGTCCAAATCTTTGCCGGCCATGGTAAGGCACAACAGGACCGATGACACAAGCCATTGGGAGGTACCCGCATGCATAGAAGGGAAGCCGCAGTCGGGAACCTCATCTTTTTCGATTGAGACTGTTGTTGCTGAAGATATTGTGAGATCAAGCTCTGGACGCATTAACACTACACAGTGAGAAAAATAGACGATAGCGAGGGCGCCACAGCTGGAGGAGAGGGCGAAGCTTGTTGATGTTGTCAGCAAAGGGAGTAGCTGTAGAGAAAGTGAGCAAACACATTTAGAGAGAGATCACAAGACCTGACGGTAGAACACAAAGACATAGAGAGAGAGAGAGAGAGAGAGAGAGTACGAGAGACTTATCTGTTTGTTAATGTTGTCGGCGGCCATGGCCATCATGTGGATTTTGAGTGTGGCACATGCCTAAAAGCTGGACCAGACCTTGACGTGGGTGGTTCAGCTACGCGTTTATTTACCTCTATACCTCTAAAGCGTAAAGGGGGCCCCCACTAACACCCCTGGCAGGCCCAGGAGAAGCCGAGGGCAAGCGGTACTGTAGGGGGACCGCCAACATAGTTTTTTTGCCCTGCATGGCCGCGCTTCAGGAAAGTCGTTCATCATCACGAAGCTGATGCCAGAGACAGAGGTGCAGACCAGTACCCGCAAGCACGTGAGAGAGAGATGGAGCACTTCATCACACTGCACCAACCTCGCAATGTCATTTTTGGGTGTGTGAGTTTTCACCACAACAACACCTGTTCTACCCCAAATGAGTAGATCCAAAGTTGGGTCTGTATTTCAGGAGTTTGTGGCTGCATTTCACAGTGGCCGTTTGAACTCGTACAACTAGGGTCGAGATAACGGGTCCATCTTAAGGGGAAGAGTACGTAAGGGGGAAAGAGGGGAGGACGATAGTGACAAGTTGCAAACAGACAGTGGCAGAAACAAGGGGATTGATGTGAATATGCAAGAATGTAGGGGTGGTTATGGGACTAGGCAGGGCAACAGAAGAACTATGGAGAATTGATGCCACCACAGCATGGAGTGCGACAACGTTTCAGCAGCAGGAGAATTGTTGCTTACAGAGGGAGTCGCTTCTGTGAGGAATGAGCCCTCAAGGGGCCCTATCAGACATTGCATGTTCAGGGCTAAGGCCCCAGCAAGCCAAGTGCCCGACCTAAGTGAAGGCGGGCCTGAATATTCGTCACAGGCCAAAATGTGACAATTCCATATGTGGGTATTCAGGCTCCTGCAGCGCGTTAGTTGGTTGAATGAACGCGCGAGCCTCACTAAGCTGCGTCGTACAGTTGGCCCAGGCCACGAAAGTTGCGCCTGGGCACATACACACAAAGCAGGGCCGATACATTGAGAAGCAGGTCGTTGGCCTTGGGAAAAGCAGTACTGCCAACGCATCTACTTGGGGGCCCTGCGCAGATACAGCAAACAGCCAGGCCGTGCCCAACTGAAAAGGGCCCAGGCCCTCAACTGTAAGTTCCAAGCCTGGGCACAGGGTCTGAGGCCCAACCGGAAGCTACTGGAAGCTTCCAGCCAGGCCAGACGCAGCATCAAGGCAGCCCAGGTCAGGCATTCTGGCCAGCGCTGGCAGGCAATGCGGAAGTGCTGCTGCACTCTCGCTTGATGTTGCGCTGCTGCCAAGGGCGCTGACAGGGCGCGAGAGGTGAGGTGGGGCGCTGCAGGGCAGCAGGGCGCAGGCGGCCATAGCCGGGCTGCTGGGCGCCAGGGGGTACAGCGCATGATCGGGTGGTCTTCAGGGAAGGAGGCGCTGTGTGGGGTAATCAAGGTCTGATTGAGGGTGACGAGATACGTACCTGGTACATGAAGAGAGGTCGGCGATGGTGTTGGCAGTCATGTACATTGGTCTTCGAGAGTCGAAGTGATCCTGTTGCGTGAACCGGCTGTAGGTAGGCTAGTCAGGTAGAGTAGGCTGGGCGCCGAGCGCCAGACATCAGAGAGCGACTTTGGATACTGTGTTGGTGTAACCTACGGGCTTGGACATTGGCTCATTACTTCATTGTATTGCTCTAAACGGATGGTTTTCTCGGTGCATTTGTACTCTCTGCTTGGGACACGACTACTTGTTCAGCTGTGTGATTTCGCAACTTGGTTTTATGTATATCGCTCACAGTCATTTCCTTGAAATTTGGTACCGGAGCTGGTTGATGATCGCCGCTTACCTGGCACCGGCGACATTGTGACTTGGTGCGCTGACGATGCTTCATGTGCAGTGAGGATACTTTGCACTGGTTGATTAGCAGGGCCTAGGTGGAGAGGCCGGCCGCTGGAAGGCTGTGGCAACAGCGTGGTAGCTGTGGGGACAGCGGGTGTATGCATGATGATGAGAGTATGCTGACGTGGCATTTTGGCTGAGGTGGCACTGCATTGCGTTGTGGGTGGTACCGAGGCTATAGACCGGTCATCGAAATGCACGTCGACCCAATTGGTGAGAAATCTGTGGTTGGGGGCAGCTATCTCCAGGTACGTTTTCCCATTCCTTATATACCCTCTCAATCTCTTCTTACCGTGAGGAAGTGAGTCGAACTTGAGTGTCCTCTCTTTGGTGAGGAGTCGTGTGCGCTCTATCTTGAGAGACAACATTCTTCCCGGTGGCGCATGTGGCAGGAGAGGGCGGTGCCTCTGAAGGGCCCTGGTCGAAGCACGGGTCACGGTCACCATGCCAACCCATGGGTATTAGTACACACAGGCCATGCTGCTTTGTCCATCGAGGCTCTTTCCTGCGCTGATAGAAGGGGTGTGCGCACTGACCAGCCCTATTGAGACGCTCCCAAACCGTCTATAAACATTTCTGGTTGGGGTCTGAACTGTCCACTGGCTGTGATCGTCGACCTGATTGTGACGTTAAAGAATTCCTGAGGACTCCAGGGGCTGTCCTTAAATTGCCTCTTGATCAGCCAGATCAGTCAGACGTAAGGCTCATTGCACGCGAGGGTAAACAAAGGGCAGGCTGGTTATAAGCATACTTCTTGGGCATAGGGGTGGGCCGTGGTTGCACTCCTTAGACACCGCAGCTTGATGATGCTCACAGGTACGTTGGATACAGGGGAAGGGGATTCCAATTGTGAACTCAACTGAACACCACTACCATTTCCATTGTGCATACATCTGCTCACATAAGTTTTATTTTGACTCGTTAGTTGACCGACTGCTGACACCTAACAAACAGAGTAGGACTGTAATCTACCATAGGCAATTCTTCTCGAATCTTCTGTGCAGAACTAATCATGATAGACTTAGACAATGTGTACAGTTTGTGTAGGTTCTGTTGATGCCGCTTGAATAGTAGTCTAGGTAACTCGTCGGACATTTATTTATTTATTTATTTATTTTTGTATCCGGTCAGACGCATGCTGCGTTAGGTTCCAAAGAGGACATTAGTGCAGATAGTGTCTGCCTAGCCCATGAGCGAATCAGACAGTGGGGAGGAGAGATCTGACAATAGGAGGCAAACACGACAAGATACCGCTAGGATACCTGCTACCAGGAGATGAGAAAAGGCTTAGGGCCGAGACAAGGGCCCGCAATCTAGAGACTGCGAGATCAGCAGCAGCAGCGGCTGAACGTGCATTAGCAGCAGCAGCAGCTAGTGCTGTAGCTATGGCTACGTCAGCAGCAACTTCTGCTGCAAACTCAACTGGTCAAGTGATGGGCATGCCAACCAGTTCACAGTCCACCTCCAGTACGTCAGGGGCTGGCACTAGTCAGATGGCGGCCTGTTCAGCTCGCCGCCTCCACGCACTCGGGAGCAGATGGAGCTCCAGCAAGTCGAAAGGATCCGCTTGAAGCTAGAGGAGGAACTCAGGCAGGCTACTAAAAGAGAGAAAGAGATTAAACATAGGAGTGTCAGACTAGAGGGTAGAGAGGCAGACAAGGCTGCGCTAGAGGAGTTAGATGACTCGACCCTTAGCAACAATGAAAAGATTCTGAAGGCGAGCATCCTGTCCATACATGCATACATGGACAGTAAACTGGATACAATCCAGGACACCTTGGACCAGATCCTGAATGCTATGCACAAACCAAGAATCAGGCCAGCAGTCTTGCCGTCGCTGCCATTCTCAGCGACGACAGGCCCCTATTCTGCTCAGTCTGGACCACAACCAAGTGGTACATCAGCAGCAGCATTATCTCAAACTGTTGCTTCTTCATCTTCCGGTCCAGCGACTGGTGCTACACCACAGTCGCCACCTGTCTCGCCAGCGGGACAGCAATTTCCTTGGTATCCCAAGACCCCTCTGAAACCACCTCTAACCTTCTCGGGAGAAGGATGAAGCCCTCGACACGTGGTTGAGAACGGTTCCAGTCTGGCCGAGGGCAAAGAGGACATTGGTAGAAGAGGAAGTGGTAACTGTTGCATCCTACTTAGGGTTCAGCAGCTTGCTGGCTAAATGGATTGGTTGCTTCAAAGGGTTTCAACAAGAACATGGGTGATTGGGCGCAGACCCACACCCTAGAAAGCTTTATGGAGTTAGTGGAAGCGCATTGGCACAACCCTCAGCAGGCACAGATTGCCACTGATGGGCTACTGAAACTTGATGCTGGGAAGTACAAGTCAGTGCGAGAGCTTACCACTACCGTAGAGCGTTGGCACAACCCTCAGCAGGCACAGATTGCCACTGATGGGCTACCGAAACTTGATGCTGGGAAGTACAAGTCAGTGCGAGAGCTTACCACTACCGTAGAGCGTCTGATCATTGTCCCAGGAGTGGAGTACACTCCACAAGTCTTATTGACCACTTTTCTTAAATGTCTTCCCACAGACATCAAGAACTTATTACCCATCGAGGCTCGCAGAGAGTATCCCACATTTGAGACATTCAGCAAGAAGGCTCTAGACTTAGAGGCTACGAACGGGAGAAAGAAAAAGACTCCACAAGAGTGGAAGAAGAAGGGTAGTCGCTTGATGATGGTTGATTCCGATGGGAATCAAACTGAGATCGATATGTTTTTGAGCTTGTGGAGGGAACAGAGTTAGACGGCGAGGAGAGTGCTGAGGGTAGCAGCCTCGCCGCAGTAGTGAAGACTAAGGCAGGAGGCTGCAGGAAGGGCGGTCAACAAAGGGGTCAGGGGCAAGCCGCCAACCTAAACAAAATAGCTGCTTGGGTTAGAGCAGGCTTGGATCAAGAAGTGTGGCGAGAGCGTTGGTCGCGTGGTGCTTGCATAAACTGCGGCGAGTACGGCCATACACAGTTTAAATGTAAGAACTCGAAGGTCTCGCAGAAGATCCCTCCTAAGGGTGGGTTTCCGTCTTCTCACTCTGGGGCCTCTACGAGCTCCAGCTCGGGAAACATTTAGGGCCGGTAGAAGACGTAGCTGCTTCTACTCTCGTTGAATCGGGTGATGTACCCTCCCCGGTTCAAGAGTTGGCCAAAGCTATCGACTCCTTGGTCACCCCGCAGACGCATCCGGACCCAACTATAAGTTGTACGTTAGAGGACCTTCAAGGTGAGTGGTCGGCAAGGGACCCTCATGAGTCCTGGGTGGCACTGAGTAGAGGTCCTAGAGGGGAGCACTTCGTTGTGGAAGTTGGTGTGGGTCGTCGCAAGTGTGGCGCCTTCGTAGACATTGGCTCCACGCGAAACTTCATAAGTCACGACTGCGTTGACAAACTGTGCCTATGGGACCGGGTACAGCGCCTTAGTAGACCAGTAGCATCTCCTTTGGCCAACAAAGAGCGCATGATGGTGGAGGACTACGTTAAAGATGTAGTCTGCACGTTTTCCAATCCAGATGAGCGACGAGTTGCCCTTTGACATGTTATTGGGCATGTACTACCTCGAGGTTGCCAAGCCCCAGTTTGATTGGGACAAGAAGGTGTTGAAGCACGAGTTGCCTAGTAGGAGAACCGTGAGACTGGCCAAGTACAAAGCCAGCAGGTTAGTAAACTCGTATGGGTGCTTATGCGCATCTACCTTCAATAATTATTATAAACAGAACCAAGAGGAAGGAATGTACTTAGTCTATGTCTCTGCAAAAGGGGAGGCCGTTAAACCCCCCCCAGAGATAGAGACCATCGTCGCTAAGTACCTTGATCTGTTCGAGGAGCCCTCAGGAGTCCTAGACAGGGAGATTGTCCATGCCATAAAGATAATCCCCGGTAGTAAAACACCTAAGGGAAGAATCTATAGGATGGCTCCAGCCGAGTTGGACAAACTTCCGCGACAATTGAAAGAGCTCACGGAGAAGGGTTGGAATCGGCCTAGCACTTCCCCCTTTGGCTCACCAGTATTGTTTGTTCCAAAGAAAGGGGGAACACTAAGGATGTGCATTGATTATAGAGGCCTCAATGCCATCACCGTTAAGAACGCAGAGCCTCTACCACGCATCGACGACCTATTGGATCGGGTGCAGGGGTGTAAGTACTATACAAAGATGGACTTAAAATCCGGCTACCATCAGATTGCCATTAGACCAGAGGACCAGCACAAAACTGCATTTCAGATCAGGTACGGTCTGTACGAGTTTGTAGTGATGCCCTTTGGCCTTTGCAATGCGCCGGGTACATTCCAGCACGCCATCAATAGGATCTTCCATGACTACTTGGACAAGTTCGTTGTCGTGTACCTCGACCACATACTTATCTTTAGTAGAACTGTCGAGGAACATGCTCAGCATGTAGACGAAGTACTTTCACTCCTCCGGCAGCACAAGTATAAGATAAACGCACAGAAATGCGTGTTCAGTCGCACTTGAATCTTGTACTTGGGTCATGAAGTATCCGCGGACGGGATTAGGCCCGAAGATGCGAAGGTGGCTAGCATTAGGGACTGGCCACGACCCCAGTCTGTGACTGAGGTCAAATCATTCTTGGGAATGTGTGGTTATTACCACAACTTCGCGAAGAACTATAGCACGATCGCAACTCCCTTGACTTATCTAACTCGACTTGACACACCATGGGACTGGACCGACGAGTGTGAGGCAGCTTTCAAACGGTCGAAGCATGCTCTCACACACCATGAGGTTCTCATGGTACCCGATTCGCAAAGGCCATTTGTTGTAACCATTGATGCAAGCCAATACAGCATTGGCGCAGTGCTGGCTCAGCAAGACGGGAAGAAGTTGAGACCGGTCGAGTACATGAGCAAAAAGATGTCGTCAAAGAAGTTGGCAAAGTCCACCTACGAGAGGGAACTCTATGCTCTCTACAAGGCACTTGTCCACTGGAGGCACTATTTGTTAGGGAGGTTCTTTTATTTGAGAACTGACCACCAGACCCTCAAGTGGATCAAGACGCAACCGGTTCTTTCCAATGCACTAACGCTGGATTGAAGTCATAGATCAGTATGACTTCAAACTAGACTATATGAAGGGAGAGTACAACAAGGTTGCACATGCGTTGTCTAGAAGGGCAGATTTCCTTGGTGCGCTGATTTCTGAGTTTGGTCTATCTGAGGACGTAACTCGATCTTTGGAGGAAGCCTACAAAGAAGATCCCATCACGATGGACATCATCAACAAACTACAGGCTAAAGACAAGGCCACCACTGATGAGTTTGTGATGGTGGATGGGTTGCTCTTTCTTGAGAAGGCAGGGTTTAAGAGATTAGTTGTTCCATCTAGGGAAGATTTGCGTAAGTTGTTTTTAGGAGAATGGCCTGACGCAACGGGACATCCCGGCTATAAGAAGACTAGTGCTAACTTAGTACAACGATTTTGGTGGCCTAATATGTTGGACGATGTAAAGAAGCACGTACAGACCTGTCAGGTCTGTCATCGGGACAAGCCGCGGACTCAAGCTCCGCTTGGGTTACTCGAGCCTCTACCCATGCTGGCCCAGGGCAGAGTATCTCCATGGACTTCATGAATACTCTCGTGACTAGCAAGAATGGCAAGAGGCACATCTTCGTCATAGTGGATAGGTTCACTAAGGACGCTAGATTAATCGCCATGCCAAAGACTGCCAGGACTGAGCACGTCATCAAGTTGTTCATGGACAACTGGGTGCGTGACTTTGGACTCGGAAAGACGATCGTTAGTGACAGAGATGTGAGATTCACAAGCGAGATGTGGAAGAAGGCCGCTGAACAGATGGGCAGCCAGCTTCAAATGACTTCTGCGAATCATCCCGTAGCAAATGGGCAGGCTTAACAGATGAACCGAGTGGTGCAGCATCTGCTGAGGCATTACATCAAGCCCAGCCTCGATGATTGGGATGAGAAATTACCTCTCATCGCCAACCTGTACAATAAACGCTGTACACAGCACCAACGGCGTCAAGCCTAATCAACTGCATCTAGGGTGGAAGCCTAGATCTGCTCTAGACTTCCTCCTGCCTGAAAACCGAATTGCTGCAACCCCTGGAACCATTGAATTTGGTGTCCAGTATGAGAAACTGTTGCAGCAGACTGTCAAACACATCAAGAGATCTCAAGAAGTCATGATTGCTTCTGAGAACAAACGTCGCCGACAGTCCACATTTCAGGTAGGGGAATGTGTCTAGGTTAAAGCTAATGAGTTGGGACAGGAGTTCGGCATCTCTAGGCAACTAATGCCTCGGTCTTTCGGTCCCTGGGAAGTCCTGGACATTGTGGGGAATGATTTGGATGGTCCCTCTCATACGTCATTCGTATCCCTGGTCACTTACGCACGTACCCTGTTTTTCACGCCTCCACGCTTGCACCTTTCACTGAGACAGCACAGTTCCCATCACCGAGATCTATGCTGCCCCCAACCATGGACGGCCACGTGGACGTCGACGACATTTTGGATCACAGAGATACGCCTGTTCCCAAGCCAACTGGCAGGGGAAGACCTCCAAAACCTGCAAGGGAGTACAGAGTTCATTTCAGGCATCATACGCTCCTCAGATCGTGGCAGATTATGAGAAGAGACTAAAGGGGAAGGCTCCAGCATGTCGCATCTCAGCGGACTTTCGAAGCTAAGGGGGATGGAATGTGAGGAATGAGCCCTCAAGGGGCCCTATCAGACATTGTATGTTCTGGGCCAAGGCCCCAGCAAGCCAAGTGCCCGCCCTAAGTGAAGGCGGGCCTGAATATTCGTCACAGGCCAAAATTCGACATTTTCCTTAAGTGGGTATTCAGGCTCCTTCAGCACGTTAGTTAGTTGAATGAACGCGCGAGCCTCACTACGCTGCGTCGTACAGTTGGCCCAGGCCACGAAAGTTGCGCCTGGGCACATACACAAAGCAGGGCCGATACATTGAGAACCAGGCCGTCGGTCTCGGGAAAAGCAGTACTGCCGACGCATCTACCTGGGGGCCCTGTGCAGATACAGCAAACAGCCAGGCCGTGCCCAACTGAAAAGGGCCCAGGCCCTCAACTGTAAGTTTCGGGCCTGGGCACAGGGTCTGAGGCCCAACCGTAAGCTACTGGAAGCTTCCAGCCAGGCCAGACGCAGCATCAACCACGCTGCCACGTCCATAAAGGAAGTAAGGCAGCCCAGGCCAGGCATTCTGGCCAGCACTGGCAATGCGAAGTGCTGCTGCGCTCTCGCTTGAAGCTGCGCTGCTGCCAAGGGCGCTGACGGGGCGCGAGAGGTGAGGTGGGGCGCTGCAGGACAGCGAGGCGCAGGCGACCATAGCCGGGCTGCTGGGCGCCAGGGGGTACAGCAGATGATCGGGTGGTCTTCAGGGAAGGAGGCACTGCGTGGGGTAATCAAGGTCTTGTTGAGGGTGACGAGATACGTACCTGGTACATTAAGAGAGGTCGGCGATGGTGTTGACAGTCATGTACATTGGTCTTCGAGAGTCGAAGTGATCCTGTTGCATGAACCGGCTGTAGGTAGGCTAGTCAGGTAGAGTAGGCTGCTCCTTTTATCATTCACTTCTGGGCCTTTCTTTTCTCTGTTCTTTCTTTTGTCTCCTCCTTTTCTTGTTAACTTCAGGGCCCTTCTTTTCATTGTTTCTTTTTCCTTTTCTCAGGGCATATGAAATTTTTCATCTGATCAGTAGATGCAATCACCATCAAATACACCCAGCAGAGTCGCAGTGTGAGACTGCTCTTACTTTCTTTTTCCGTTTCTTCTCTGTTCACTTCTAATCAAGCAAAACCAGAGAATATATGCAGCCAAACCATTTTCAATTACCACTTTTTACAATCAACACTGGTTGAACCCAGCTGCAAGCAGAATTTTTCACTTATGGCAACCCTTTTTCCTTCATCTGTTCTTGCTGCTAGGCAAGCGCAGTGCATGAGGAAAACATGAAAGGGGCAATGAGCTAGGTAGTTTTTTCCTGCCTGGCCAGGTAACCGGGCAAGTCACCCAGCGGGTTATGTCGTCCTGGGTCTATTACCCAGGCAAGAGAAAAAGTGTGTTCTTCTTCTTTTCTTTTCTTTTTTTGAGGCGGGGTACTTCCATGCATTTGCAGAGGAGCCCAAATAGGGGTCCTTTCCTTTTTTCCAGAGTTGGCTGTCAGGAGAAGAAGAAGGGGGGGGGGGGGGGGGGGGGGGGGGGGGGAGGTAAAAATTAGCTTTACTCTGATTCTGTTATTTTCTTTTTGTGGAATTCATATGTGACCCTCAGCCAAACTTTTTTTTCCCAGAAGTCTTTGAATTTTTTTCACACACCAATGGAGACCAAAGCAATGAACTCGGTTGTCAATGTCAGCCCCTTCTCACCACCATCAACAATGTATCCGATGTCTGTTCTCCTGTTGGTGCATTGCGCCCAGATTGTATCCAATGTCTGTTCTCCTGTTGGCGAATTGCGCCCAAACTACAATCACAACCCCTAACAACTAGCCTACACAACCATAGCGATGCAACCGGAGACAACAACAGGAGACCACTTGTACGTGAAGATGCCACCCATGCAGACCTCCATGGCACAAACAGGTAGGTCCCACTCGCCCTCTCTCACCCTCGTCTGACCCCCACACACTGTTCCTCTCTCCCCAAGGACCATTGCCAAACCCTACTGACCACCAAAGAGCTCAAGCTCGGCTATGGATGAGCTCTGGCACCGCGCCCAGCAGCACCCACCCTCTGCGCCCGTGTGTGCCCTGACCTCAAAGCTCGCGTACTCCAAGCGCACAATCCAGCAGCACTGACACGACGACCACCAAGGCCAGAATGTCCACTTCGGAAGGACAGGTGTCTGGCAGGCAGCCTAGCCTGGTGGGCCAAGTTTCCAGTAGCTTCTGGTCGGCCCAAAGTGTCTCACCAATTCAGATACTGGCCAGGGCCCGAAGGAGTTAAGTGGCCCCTGTGCTGTTCGCTGCTTCCTCATTGGACGGAAGCAGAGGTGTGATGCCGCACACAGCTTGGCCTGAATGCAACCAACTGGTGCCCACAATGTGTCTTGGGGCCCTCGGTGGCCAAAAATAGGCCGCAAAAGAAAATGCAGGACCGCCTTCACTTCGGGAGGGCACAAAGTTTGCAGAGGGGCCCTTATGTCACTGCCGAGGACGAGGAACCTCGCAAATACTACAATGATACAAGGCGTGTAGCGGATGATGTCAACCTGCAACGGTGTTTCCTTCCGAAAGGTGAAAGGTACTGGATGCTTGGGAGGCCGAGCAGCCCGGAAAGTCACCGCCCAAGAGGCAAGCTGCTCAGTATATCTTTCGGGAGAGCAAAGAGCTCTCCCTCATTTTCCGGTGTGCAAGTTTCGTGTCACGCTGCTGGAGCGAGCGCTGGTGTTCTCAGCCCTGGTGTCACATACCGTAATGGTGCAGACCAGAACAAGAACCGACCTCTCTCACAAAGTACAAGATAGCGTAGCGGAAGACTTAGATGCCAATGATCCGAACAATCAATGTTGCAATGCAGCCTCAAACATACATCATCATCATTCCATGGTGTGAAGGGGCCTGGCGCTCACACAGGAAGAATGCGCCAGTCCCCAACCATACACAGACGAAGAAGAGGGGGGTTACACGAAGAAGAATGAAAGATGGGAATGTCGTCAACACCAAGTCTTTGGTACAGGTCCCAAATAATCCCTCATCAAATGTCTGAATCCCCATGTTGCGTCTGGATCCAATGTCTTCCAAGTCTCAAAGTCACAACTCTCTCTCTCTCTCGTAGTCTGCAGATACTGAGAAGTCAGGTAGCGAGAGGGTGAAGAAGAGATGAGGAAGAAGAAGAACTCTCTCTCTCTCTCTCTCAGTCCGGTACTAACCTGTGAAGTTGGTGCCTTGATGCAGGTACCTCGAAGATGAAGCTGGAGCTATGGCGCCACAGGTAAGTCTCCCTGGCCTCCGCCAGCCATCTCTCTCTCCAACACTACTCTACTCCTACCAGCGCCCAGCGCTGAAGACTACCACTACAGCTACTAGCGCCCAGCGCTGAAGACTACTGCTAGCGCTAAAGCTACTCCTGCAGCGCTCCTCAAGAGTGCTGCTGCCGAATCCTGAAGACTACTCCTGCCTTCTGCCTGCCCGTGAAGTGCATGGGAACTCCCTATGTACTACCTCGGCCTGCCTCCTGACTGCCTCCGACTGCCTGCAGTTGCAGGGCGGGGCAGTCCAGGAGGCTGCTCTTGCCAATGCCAAAATGAGCCAGGGTCTGGTGCTGCAGCTCCTGCTGAGGCTGTCGTGGGAACAGGCCAAAAATAGCCTGTTCCTAAAACCGTGGTTTGGTGCCTGAGTGTCAGGGCAGGTCGATCTTATGAGGGCCCGAAAATGACCCTCCGTTTCAGGCTGAAAAGACTCAGGGCCTGGAAGGCCCTGTTTTAGGCTGAAACGAAGTAGGGCCTGAAGGCCCTCGTTTTCAGGCTTTCAGACTGAAACGACACAGGGCCTGTAAGCCCTTGTTTTCAGGCTTTTAGGCTGAGAACGCTAGTCGGACCCTGCAGGCCCGTGTGGCTGCCCAGTATGCCACACCTGGGGAGGAAGAAGGAGGCCGGGTGCTCCAGCTCCAACTATGGCCGAACAGCCCGAATAGGAGGAGGATGAAGATGGGCTAGGCGGACAGTGCCAGGGCACTTACCTGGCTATGGTGGATGGCATCTTCATCTTCTTGGTCGGTGCTACACCTAGAGCCCCAGTGGGGGTGCGATACTTCAAGGAAGGCTCCAGGGAAGAGTTAGGCGAGGCGGCCTTGGTAGGAGGACATATCAGCTTTGCATTGTCCTTTGAACATCGAGGCCAGGCCCCAACAGTCCACCATAGCCACCTAAAGTAGAGTAAGAAGGCGTAGGTTGTGGCTATGGTGGACCTCATGTATAGCTGGCCGAAAGGAGGAGATTCGGACGTTGGTTCTCGTTCAGTCTATCCCTTACTATCTTTAAGCGAATAGCGGGTCTCGCGTGACGCTCCCACCTGAGACCCTGATCGTCAGTGTTGGGAAAGTGGGCCGGGGACCAAGGCCCAGCCCAACCAAAACTTGGTAACTTGAAGTTTCTGGAGGGGCGGTGAGCAGGCCAGACCGTCGCGCATGCCCTCCGACACACGTGAGGGTTGGTCCGTCTGGTCGGAAAAAGTAGAAACGGCACCGGGTGCAGCAAAAAAGTGTCGTGCAAGGGGAAAAAGAGAAATGACATCGAAAAAAGAGAAACGGCGGGATGCGAAGTGGGGAGGCAGAGCAAGGGGAGATGATGGAGGACACGTGAAGAAGGACGCACAATGGGGATGGAGGACAAGGACGAAGGTCCACAAAGATGGAGGGAAACAGATGGAGGCGGAGCAGCAAGCAGGACGAGGACCATGGACGGAGAAGGGAGGATGGGGCAAGAACGGGGAGGAAGGATGGACTAAGGAGGACACGCAAGGAGGGCGGCAGGACGATCGAGGAGGGAGGATGGAACAAGAACGGGAAGGGAGATAGACTAAGGAGGACGCACGAGGAGGGCAGGAGGAAGAGGGAGGAAGGCAGAGCGATTGAGGAGGCTGGAGGTTGCAGAGAGCAGGAGGAGGGAGGAGACGATGGGCGGAGGAGGGCAGAGGAGGGAGGAGGAAGAGGGACGAAGAAGAGGGAGGGTGGACGGAGGCAGGAGGAGGAGGGAGGAGGATGATGGCGATGGAGGGCGGAAGAGGCAGCATAGAGGTAAGACGGCTTATGCTCAATTTTATGGCACGTTGTTTTTCTTTTGGGGGTGGGGTGGAGTGGGGGGGGGGGGGGGGGGGGGGAGGATTCCCACAGCACCTCCCCTCTCTCTCTCACCACGCGTCCTGACCCTCCATGAGGATGAAATATGATGTATGGCTGAGATGAAGGGAGTACGACGACAGATGAAAAAGGGGATGGGGAAACCAGGAGAAGTGAAGACGACAACCATGATGGCAGACAAAGGCGGAGGAGGGAGGAGGAGGGAGTAGGAGGGAGTAGGAGGGAGGAACACAACAGCAGCCAATGGTGGAGACAGGGAAGAAGGTTGATGAGAATGGATGATGAAGGCGGGGAGGGAGGAGGGATGCACACAGGGAGGAGCGACGCACACGGGGGGCAGAAGAAGGATGGATGCCAGATATAGCTGATGGAGGCAGAAGAGGGAGGAGGAGGAGGAGGAGCGCACACAGGGGGAGCAGGTGGAGGATGGATGACAGACAGGAGGGGGGGAGCAAAGAGGAAAGAGCTGACGGGACCATGATAAGCGGCAGGAGCAGGACGAAAAGGGAGAGGAGGACTATCTGGACGACGAATGGGAGGAGGACGGCGGCAAATAGAAAGCCGAGGGAAAGAGTACTCTTTTGTCGGATTCCACATCTCTGCCGATCCCCTTTGCACTATTGTTCATGTTTGATGATATCAATCGCTATAGCATAATGATTGATGGTATATGTATGAAGTGAAGGGAAAGGGGAGAAGAAGTGAAGATGGATGAGAGCGGCTGATGGAGGATGGCTAATCTTCTATGTACAACGAGCAGAAGGGAGATGGATGACTGACGAGAGGGGAAGAGAGAAAGGCGGAACGAGGGGGGGGGAAGAGGGGGAGAAAGGAGCGGGGGTAAAGAGAAGAACGGGGGTGAAGAGGGATGAGGAAGGAGCAGGGGGAACGATGACAAGGGGTAGGACCGGGACAAAGAGTGAGAAGACGACCATCTCGACAACTCATGGAAGGAGGACAGAAGGAGGACCAAAAGAACGGCAATTTAACGGTAGCACAAGAGGGGGAGAGGCAGGTTTGCTGCGCACAACAAGCCAAACGGAGACACAAAAGCGCTGTGACACAACGAACAAGAGAGACGCGTGGACACGAAAAGAGGAGACAGCAAGAGTTTGTTTTTTTTTTTTGGCGGGGGGGGGCGTGGGGGAGAGAGAGAGAGAGAGAAAACAGCAGGACTCATTATGGATTGACCAAAACACACAATCTCCAAGTGCTCCAGATCCCTCCTGTTTTCACTCTGTCACTTCCCCCACTCTCCCGCTTTTCCTGCCTGCCTCCCTCCTGTTGTCCTTCTCTTGCTTTGCCCCACTCTTTGCCGCAGCGCGCGAAGCCACGGTGGGTCAACTTATTATTATTTATTGAATGAAGAGGTTGGGAAAAATAAGGAGGTTGAAAAGAGATGGCGAGTTGGAGGGGGATTTGACATTGGTCTTTGCTGGTGTACATCTTCTTCTTCTTCTTCCATTCTTTATTCTTCTTCTTCCTTTGTCTATTTCTCTTTCCAAGTTCTTTCATTTCATTTGCAATTGAAACGCATTTCTTTGTGTCATTGCACTCCGAATAGCCAACATAATAATAGAGGGCATAAGGCACCCTAGAAGCTTCCCCATTTCTTCCATGTGCTCAAACGAGCATCCCGTGGGAACGACTTCCACAGCAAACACTCTCTGAGCAAACGGTGTGTGTGAGCGTGTTTTGATGTGTGTGTGTGTGTGTGAGAGAGAGAGAGAGAGAGAAAGCAGGGGGCCCATGGTAAAGATGGCACACCTTAGACAGCTGCACGGGACTGCTGTTCCCTCGCTTTGACTTCTGCTTGACACTCGATCCAGCACCGCCAAAGATGCCGAGACCACCGCCCCAACGTGAACACAGAGGAGCGGCAGATCAAAGCCATTGCCGTAAATTCACCCAGGCACGCGCATTGCACCCGCCCATTTTCGTGTGATTGGGCACCCATTCAAGAGCCACAACTCCAAGAACGAAGAAGATGTAAAAAGTCAATATCCCACGAGTGCAATTTTGGCTAGAGTGCTAAACCTACACAGGCTATCACGAATCAATAAGAAACAGCTCAATGCAAGGGAATCCCGAACGCAATACTCAGCAGCAACAACCCTGACAGCTCAAGACCAAGAAACGGAGTTTACCTACATCTGTCATCACACCAACCACTGATCCTTCTGTTTTACCACAAATGTAGAGTTTGGTTAACAGTGCAGATAACACTGTAACTCTTTCTTTATCTTCAGCTAGTATGGGCGGAAAACTTCATTTCTGTTTCTTAATCTTTAGTTATAGCCACAATCCACACACCCCACATACTGCACAACGCAGTCAGGATATCAAACAGTTCAGGAATTCAGACATTCACAGGGTCACCGAAGTAAAGGTACAAAATCTGTCCAGAACGTCCTCCGGAAAATGGTGGTGCATATTACAACGCATGGCCTCGGGAAATTATAGCTTCACCAACAACAGCCCTTGCCAGAGTGAACCTGGACGGTCCACTGTGGCATTCTATGTCCTGGATATTCAGCATCCGGGTCTAGTCTGACGGAGTTGCAAAAGAAGATGGAAACCTCACAGTTCCATGAAGATAAGCAACCCACTAAAAAATATGAAAAGAAATTACAAAGAATGTATTGTAGAATTGCACTACAAGTAACTTCTGGCTCACAGCAAACCTACCAAGGATTTTCATCTCTCATTTTAGACTATAATAACAACAAGACCATCTGTTGCGGGTTCAGGCCCTCCGTCTGCTCCCCCCACACAGTCTTTCTCCTTCTCCATACATCAGCATTCACTTTCACCACGCTTTCCTCTCTCTTTCAATTTCCATCCCCCCCCCCCCCCCCCCCCTTTCCCTTCACACTTTGGTAAGGATACCTCCCCCTAAACCACCCACGACCAAATCTTTTTCCTTTTCCATACATCAGCATTCACCTTCACTACGCTTTGCTCTCTCTTTCAATTTTCATCCCCCCCCGCCTCCCTCCACACTTTGGTAAGGATACCTGCCCCCTAAACCACCCACGACCAAACCTTGCATTCACCTTCACTACGCTTTGCTCTCTCTTTCAATTTCCATCCCCCCCCCCTCCCTCCACACTTTGGTAAGGATACCTGCCCCCTAAACCACCCACGACAAAACCTTTCCTTTGCTTTCGCCTACTTTCTACTCCTTACCTTGTTTGACCAGCTCACCAGCACATAACATGCAAAAATCACCTCCCCACCCACCCATGTGACCACCTCAATAGGATGCCAGAACGATAGCATAAGAAACAAATGAGAAGACGATCAAATCCTATTTTCAAACAATTCAACATTGAAGGAAGTTGCGGAAACATCTTTCAACAACATTGAAGAAAGCTGTGGAAACATCTTTCAATGAATGTTCGCTCTGGGCTTGGCAACCTGTGGTAACACTCCTTTTGCCTTAAAAGCCATTCATAAAACAAGCATGCCCACCAACTAGGCAAGCCATTCATAAAACAAGCATGCCCATCAACTGAGAGCATACCTCCTTATCCTTCCGTTTCTTGTCCTTGTTATGCTTGTGACGCTTCTCCTTCACCTTCTTCTCCTGCATCATCCAATTGTTTAAACCCAACAAAGAAATGTCAAACCTCTTCATGGGAAGAGGTCGGCCAAAAGTTGGGGGAACATGAGGGTGAACTGAGCTTGACTGGGCGTGATGGTGGGGTACAGACAGGAGACGAGAGGTCGTAGATTACCGGCACGGGGCAGAGGGTGAAGATGGGGCGGGGCAAAGAGGCAATATCTGAGAGGGAAGCCGCCTGAAGCTGGCGGAAAGATGGAGAGCGTAAAGATGAGGGCCAATATGACAGGGAGATAACGGTGAACATGGGACGGGTCAGGACGGGACGTCGGAAGTTGGGAAAGATGCGCATGGAAAGGGGTGTGAAGATCGTAGACTTGTTAACGAGGAGATTGCGCGGGGGGGGGGGGGGGGCAAGCGCGGCCGGGGAAGAGAGAAGGGTTCAAGTGTTGTTTGGGGGGAGAGGGTTGATATGGGGTCATGAAGAAGGCAAGGGTGCAGGTGGAGGCAATGAAAACAGGGTGGCGAAGACCAGAGTGAGATGGGCTTGAAGAAGATCTCGGCTGGAAAGAGGAAAGACCAAGGCAGAAAATGAAGATAACGAAAGTGCATAGCATGGCAGGGAAAGAAAATAAATGGACGACACGATGGATGATTTTGTGTGGGACAAGATGGGTGGAGGACAATACGGAGGAAAAACGTGAAACAAGATGGTGAAAAAGATGAAAGGACCTGGACGGGGTAAAATACATATGGGGAAGAAACTGCGGGTAGTAGAGGGGAGGTGAGAAGGAGGGTTGCGAGAGAAGAAGAAGATCTGGGAAAGCTGGAAGGAGTAGTGATTCAGTACCTTCTTCGTTTTCCCTTTTCTCCTCCGCTTCTTATCATGCTCCTCAGTCCCATTGTCACTGTCACTACTGAAGGAATTGGTATCCTCGGAATCGCTACTGCCAATGCACACCGAAAATGCTGCCATCAGTCAATACTAGTCACCACACTCTCTCAACCAGGCCAACCAGCCAGCAATGTTTTGTGAACACACACAACCATGATAATGCGACTCTAGCGACCGCAACTCCGAGAACCGCATCTTCCAAAGCTCTCTCTCTCTCTCTCTCTCTCTCTCTCTCTCTCTTTTACACACACAGAATCAGCCTCTTCCTTTCCGTCTCCCTTTCTCTCGTCCCCTTCCAGCAACTCTTTTCTCGACGCCCTTGGGTATCTTGCGCATCCTTCGTTCGGGCCCTGTCAACTCCTTCCTATTCCCCCTCTTGCTCCCTCACTCCAAACATCTATCACTTTTTGTCCCCCCTCCCTCTTCGTCGCCTCACCAGTTATCACAGCCGAGACAATAAGATGATGATCCGAATGTTTACACAGCGAGCCCGAATGACAGCTCTCTCAACAGGCAGTCACCATGGGAGCTGAAGCGCGAGAAGCAGCCCGTGCACTTGGAACATCGGTTACATGCAGGGACGAGAGGAAAACAGGCTAGTCCCAGACGTTTGCACGCCACGCGAAACACGCAATTTCCAAATATGCGCGCCCTGAGAAAAGAGTGGGGTACACACATGGCTGCAGAAAGTATCCCATGGTATCATCTTCACAGAGAGAGAGAACCGACCTACAGACGGAAAAAGAGAGAGGGGGGGAGATTGCAAGACACACCGATTACATGCGATTCACAGCCACAAGACTACTGTCTTAACCAGAATACAACGCCCTGTAATTACAACTGTATTAGTGCAACTCTCGGTCTTTCTGGCAGAAAGGAATGTGGGCCGCCCATTGCTGAAGTCCCTTGTCTGCTATTCTGGAGCCTAAGTTGAGATGCGATGATGCGATCCACGATTCAGTCGGGCATGCTTGGGGGGCGCTTAAGAAAAAGTATGTCTGCAACCCCGAGAACGTGAATCATGTACTGAACGATAAGCCTAGCATCCGTCTGCAGTCGCTTGCCAGTGGTCAGAGCCACGAATCAACAACCATCGACATGAACAACCCTACGCAAGGATGTGAGCATCCGGTACGCCAAGCCGGCAGTCCGCCGTCGAAATCCACACGGCCGGATGTTGAAAGACACCTCCCTAGGCAGTGTAACAGTTACCTTCGATAGCTAGCATGCTGTACCAAAATAGCAATCACCATAAAGGTCCTGCTCAGGAGCATCTCGAAATAGAGGTTCAAACCGTCAGAAAGATCCGATGCAACATGTACAAAAACACATTAAGACTAATAGGACTAAGACCTTTCAAACAATATCGAAAACACCAGACGAATTCATGACAAGTACGGAGAAGGGGAGGAGGGAAGGAGGGGAGAAGGAAGAGAAGAAACCAGGAGAAAGAGAGGGAACGGAGAAAGGGAGGAGGAGGAAGAAACGGGAGGAAACGGCACCAGAGGGGTGCAAAGGGAGGACAAACGAGGACAGGGGAGGACAAAAGGGAGGACAACGGGAAGACAAGGGTAGGACAAGGGGAGGACGAGGGGAAGAAGACGGGACGACCATTGCGGAAGGACAAGGGGAGGACGAGGGGAAGAAGAGGGGACGACCATTGCTCCAACAGTCCGTACAGTTTGCCACAAGGCACTTGCTAAAGTAATAACGTGTGGACGAGAAATGGCCACGTTTCATAGTCGAGAGGGAAAAGGGCATCAAACGTAACAAATATATGCTTGACGGCCGACTACAGAAGACTAGAGGACATGTACGCTTTTTAAACATGAACTACCAGGGCCCAATACAGTCACGAGAGTCGAACTGAGGGCAAATTTCTACCATTCTGCGATCTACAACAAAGCACTGCCAGACAACAACCGCGATCCCGTTTCAGGAGGGAGGAAATGGGGAGGACGAGGATATGACAGGGCTAATGGGAGGACCACCATTGCTGCAACAGTCCGTACAGTTTGCCACAAGGCACTTGCTAGAGTGATAACGTGTGGACGAGAAATGGCCACGTTTCGTAGTTGAGAGGGAACGAGGCATCAAAGGAAACAAATATATGCTTCACGGCCGACTACAAAATACTAGAGTACATAGACGCTTTTTCAACAAGAACTACCAGGGGCCAACACTCTCACGAGAGTCGAACTGACAGCAAATTCTGTCATTCTGCTATCTACAACTACACGCCGCCAAACAGCAACCGCGATCTCGTGTCAGGAGTGTACACAACAACCACGAAGAAGGAAAGAGCCTATGACCACTATCATCGAGGTAAGAACCTCCCATGAGAACAAATCAATGCATCATCACCGCGTTGAAGAAGCTTATCCCACTAAAGCCGCAGTATTTACTGCTCTACTAACGCAGGAGCCGTCTATCTACTCAACCTTTTTTTTCCCCAAGCAAAAAGCACTCAGGTTAACGTCGCCTCCTTGACCTAGGTAATGGTGATCTGGACCTAAACGGCATCGTCAACGTGACGATGCGTCACACAATGAGCGCCGATGCAACGCCGCAGGCTAATACGGCTTGGATTGCCACACAGCAATCGACTAGAAACGTATGCCGTAGACAAAACCAGAAACAGACACATGAGAGAACGCTCACAAAAATCATACCTCTACCATGTATACTCGCTATTCCTCGCCACTCGTTACCGAACAGGCAAGAAAGGGTTCGAGGAGGCGGTAGAATCGCCTGCCACCGTCAAACGAACGGTAGAATCGCCTGCCACGTGTCGCATGAGCGACACGTGGCAAAATCATACCTCACTCAATACGAAGAGGATTCGAAACTTTGAAACGCCAGCCTGAACGAGATGACCATGCGAAACGGTAAGACCAGAGTGCACCGTCAAACGAGCGGTAGAATCGCCTGCCACGTGTCGCATGAGCGCAAGACAGCCAAATGGAACCTAAAAAGAAAAAAGAAGGAAAAAGGGGGCGGGGAGGAACGCCACACAGAGGACAGATTGGGGAAGGAGAACAGAGAGGAGAGGGCAAAACGGCGCGGGCGATGGGGAAGGGAAGGAGAAGGGGGAGGGGGACAACATACGTGTCGCATGAGCGCAAGACGGCCAAACCTAGAAAGGAAAGGGAAGGAAAAAGGGGGCGGGGAGGAACGCCACACAGAAGACAAATTGGGGAAGAGGAGAGGGTAAAACGCCGCGGGCGATGGGAGAGGGAAGGAGGGGGAGGAGGACAACAGTAAATGCAAAAGAGGGAGCAAACGATAGGGTTACCAGGAAACAACAGGGAGAAGGAAAAAAAAGAGCGAAAATCACCCACATTAACTTGGGCTAATCGACACCCACTCTCGGTTCTTTACCTTTCGTATACTACCAAATAAATAAAGAAAACCGACCCGGCGCATTACGTTAATACGAAGAAAACCCCCCAAATCAAGACATCACCCCTTAAACAGCGGTGCCCAGTGAGGGATCTGTAATCAAGTCTAATTGCGTCCCGTTGTGCTTGCCAATAATCACAGCGCCGCTTGGGCGGGTGACCTCTTGTGACCAGTACCATAGGGATTGTGTTGATGGGTATGGGTCTCTATCGCGATAAGGTGTGTTTGATTATTTTTCACACCACTATACGGCGTTTCCCTTTACTTTTCACACGTTATACAGTGTTTCGTGGTGGATCAAGGAGATTCGGGCGCATGTAAGACAAAGACATTGGAATCAACCATCAACCAAGTAAGGGTCCTAAGATCAAGTCAAAACTGCTGCCGAAATTGACCAACCAGTCGGCAGTAACTGGATCCGCTCTCTTTCTCCATAGCAGATCCCTCATCTTTTCTTGAATCCGTACCCGATTTGTACTCGGTTACATTCATCACCGGGAGGCGTAAACTATTCTCCTACAGAAAGTACAGTCAATCGTAACGGAAAATCAGTCGACCGAAGTTCTACATCCTCCGGAACCGAATTTCTCCTCTCTCCTCCTCCTCTCATCTGCTTACTTTTCTTCTCCTCCTATTCCTCCTCCTACTCCTCGTTCTGCTACTACTACTATGACCACCACAACTGTTACTACTTGATCATCGTCTTGTTCCCCGTACTACAACAACGAGTACTTCATACTTCTACTATTACGACGACGACTTACTGGACAATCCGAACAAAAGCTCAGGGCGCCTTGTCATCAGGCGTATTACGTCTAGTTGTTCATGTTCCAACTCCATTCTCTTTAACTTATTGATGATCCTCTTCTTCCTCTCCTATCTCTCTCGCTCTTCCTCTCTTCCTCCCTCTTCCCCCCGCCGCACCCCCCTCCGTCCCTCCTCTTTATTCCTAACTTATACGCTGAACACTCCTTCAGCCCGCTATGACCTAAAGTGATCAAGCTCATCTCATCCACCAATCAACAGTCAAGCTATCTACCCACGCGCCCCCCCGCAGCAGGTCAAATGCTTTCCCCGGCATTCAGTCTGTCAAACGACTCCACAAATCGGCCTGTCAATGCTTGCTCCCAGCACTTCAGCTCATCTAGACGTCGATGTATGGTTACAGCACTAACAAGCCAATCACATAACATCAGAGAAAGACATTTGTCGCAGAAATCAACAAATGGCGGATTTGCCTCAGAAATCAGCTGCCACACAGCCACACGGCAGGCAATCAGATGCCAAATGGTCACTTGTTAGATGACAGAGAAGACGCCATATGCTGATATAACAAAAGGACGCCATACACAACAGTAATAAGAAGCCAGAGACGCAACCAATCGGACATCACCCCGGTCGCACAGCAGACGCTAACAGCAATTACGGTAGGTAGTCGCAGCGATCACTAGCAATAAGTAGAACAAGTCAGTCGACAGGCCGATCAGTTGAACAAGTGCCATTCTCTGCTGCACAAGATAGGTGTAACTTCGCAGTACATGCGCAAGACTGATTATCGAACTATCAATCCCGCCTGCCAGCCAACCAAAAACCAAGAGACTCTACAAGAAAAAACAAAGTGGACCATCCATACTCAATCCGTCAACACACCACTCACACACGCCGTCGATCATGCAGAGCAAACCAATAAAATTAGCAAACAGCGCAGCCCGTTAGGTCATTCAAGCTATCAGACTATTAAATTCGACCCAATCAATCATATCGCTAAGGTCAATTAACAAGCCAATTACCACCGATCCGTCGGGATCAGCAGAGAAGCGCTCTCTCCATCGCCGTTCAGCAACTTGACAAACAGCATGCCTTCAGATCACATCGTCAAAAAGAAAATTATCAGCCCCCAGTTAATAATACATCCAGGGAGGGGTTTGGGCGGATTGGGTTCCGACGAGAATGATCGACCAAACCTCTGCATGATAGGGTAATCAGTGGAAGACGCACACTGAACGCATAGCAGTAGCTAGATAGATAGACTTTCGTGCATTGATCTCACACATACGCACATTATGCATCGCTACGCACAAGTCTCTTCACACATCTTGCCGGGTTTCTCCACACATACTGGTCTTCTTCAATGCGTATAACCTATCAATAGTTCCATGGTCAATTCAGACAGTCGTGAGCATGCCCAGCTGGGCACACACGCAAACAGTCTCGCACAGTAATGCCCCCTTTTTCGTGGAGTCGTGTATAGCCAACATGACAACACACACACGCCCACACAAACGCGCACACACAAGCATACATGAAACATCTGCGGAGTCGTGTTTATTGAACATTCAACGCACACGCACACAGCGTGAAAGAAGCGAGCTTCTAGTGTGTTTCTTCTGCCGGTCCAATAACGCACGCTTACTTCCATCATCGCTTTCAATGGAACGCGCCATCAATCACAAACGTATCCAAGGGAAGATCACTGATCATTATGTCGTTCTGTTAGGGGAGATCTCTGGTCATTTCATCTTACTTCCGATTAGCCCCGGTTTTCATGACCACCTTCAACCCTCATCCTCCCTCCCTCTCCGACCGCCTTGTCGTCATCATCATCATCATCATCATACTCGTCTTTTCTTTCTGCTGATTCTTCGGCTTCTTATAACTATTACTATTATTATCGACTACCATCATCGTCAGAGGCAAAAGCATTCGCGTGTTCAGCCTTTCCTTTCCCACACGAGAAGACTCAAGAGAGCGAGCAAAGACAGGTGGGAAAAGGCTAGTCCGGCATCATCCGTTCTTCTCGTTCTTGTCGCTTCTTGGATGGCATATAAGATTATATAGAAATATTTTACTGTTCTTGACACCTTCGCAAAAGCATACTTCTTTTACTCTTGTGATTCCCCTGCAAGTCTGCAGCGCGGCTACTACAGTGCTCAGCTCCAATTGCGAGAGAGAGGCCTGTATGCATGGCAGCCCAGTGCGGACCCCATATGTGTGATAGTGAGAGAGAGTTGAATGTTCATTCAATATAAACGTACAAGAGCTCTCTCTCTCTCTCTCTCTCTCTCTCTCTCTCTCTCTCTCTCTCTCTCTCTCTCTCTCTCTCTCTCTCTCTCTCTCGCACACACATTGATCGATCGGTCGATCGACCCCTCGCTCGCTCGCAAAGGAGCTCTTAGTTAGTATCTCGCCACAATATATCGTCACGCAGTGTATCGGAGCGCAAAGACGAAAATAACAAAACAGAAAAAGGAAAGAAGCAAGGTTGGAAAGCTCCGCATGTTCGTCTATATGTATATCTACAAAAAAGATACGTGCGAGTATGTATGCTCACCTGCGAGAACGCTTGCGACTCCGTCGCCTGTGCCTCGCCTTGTTGTCGTCTTCTCTGCCGCTCGTCTCGCTCTCACTCTCACTGCCATCGCTGCTGGCAGAGTGAGTCGTACGCCTGTGCTTATGCTGAGTTGAACGACTTCTCCGTTTTCTCCGGGACTCCCCATTCTCATCATTCACCTCACTACCTCCATTCGAACGCGAGCTCAAAGACGAGGAGATAGCCATAAGATAACCCCCCTTTCCACTTCCAGACCGCTCTC
>BFEA01000452.1:373275-399322 GCA_003427395.1 Chara braunii
ACACACACACACACACCTTGTATTCTCCCACTCTGCGAGAAGGATGACAAACAAATCTGATCTTCCCCGCTCACCGAAGTGCGAACCGCGTCTCGAACGCTCTACGTACGCAAGTTTCACTCCTTGATGGCATCGTCAAAGGCGCGACGGAGAGTTGACGAGCCCCCGCTCACGGAAAGTCGTGCGGGCGTCGAGATTCATGAACCGAAATTTGAATTCGGCCACGGGCGGTGGATGTCAGCCGCACTAAACGGCGGCGGACACGGACATTTTCACAGCTCGTCGGCAAACGTGTTCTGGAGGCGTTTAGATCGAGCGCGATCGTAGGTGAATGATAGTAAAAGCAAAAGCGGGAAGGGCTTCTGCAGCGTCATTTTCGTCACCGCTGGGAGAGAGAGGGCGCGGGGAAACAAGTGATTCTAGCAAAAGTCCACGAGGGCGCGGAGGTGCAGCTCGGACGCCAAAGAGGGCGATGGGGGCCCAAGATTGGGGGTGGGACAGCTGTACCAGGACAAGCGAGAAAGGGCATCGCTGCACTACACAGCACTCCACATGCATTTGGCCGTTCTGTGGACCAGCTTCTCCAGCATTTTGAATGCGCCGGGTCGAGAAAGCGTCTAAATCCATGTAGAGAGGCGCAAAAGCACGCCACTTGGAAGATCACAGGTTTTCTTTTTCCTTCTTTGTCTTTTCAAAAAGTCTGCGAAATACCCCTGAAAGTCGAGGTATTCGCTCAAATATCCCCAAAAGATGTCGGTTGACCGGAATACTCCTTGCCCTTGTCAAATATAAATTTTGCGTTATACCCCTGTCAGGGGTTGTGCACCTTCGCATTCTGTCCGTTCACCTTTGGGCCTCGTTCGACACCACTACAAAACCCTTACGTCTAAGGGTTTCATCGTTCCACCCGTCCCTAATGACGAAAAAAAAGATGCCGAATTTGTTTTCACATTCTCGGCCCTAAGGGCGAGCCCCACAAAAGTAAGGGCCTCGTTCCACACCACCACAAAGGGCCTTGTTCTACACCACTACAAAACCCTCACTTTGTAAGGGGGCCCTTACGGCGAAAAAGTGATTAATTTTCCCTTACCTCATTTTTCGCTCCACAACCACTTACAAAAACTCTACACTTAGGCGCACTTACATTTCAGGTGCCTCCGTTTGCGTTCTAATTGGCCGAAAGACACACCTGATGTTAAAAAAAATAAAAAATAAAAATGGTTCTTTCACGGATGTAAGGGTGTCACCCCCTACTTTCAAGTCAGCTCCACGGCCGTCCTTACGGTAAGGGCCATTTTGGCTGGGCGGTACTTACTTTTGTAGGGCCCGCCCTTACCACCGCGAATGTGAAAACAAATTAAACTTCTTTTTCTTCGTGATTAGGGAGGGGTGGAACGATGAAAACCTTACATGTAAGGGTTTTGTAGTGGTGTCGAACGAGGCCCAAAACCCTTACTTTGTAACGGCGCCCTTACGACGAAAATGTGATTAATTTTCCCTTGCCCCGTTTTTCGTTCCACAACAACTTACGAAAACCCTACACTTTGTCGCACTTACGTTTCAGGTGCCCCCGTTTGCGCCTAACGCGGCCGAGAAGAGAATGCGAGTGTTTGACCCGGTGTTGCGGCGGACGAAATCGTGTCCGCCACCTTCAAGCCCGTGGGAGACCCGGGCCAGCCATTTCTCCAAGGCAGGCATGGCCCTGTCGCGGGCACTCATCCACCATTACGCCAGTGCACGTGGCTTCGCGTGACTGCCGTGTGCCTTATTTACGCAGCGGAGTCCAGCTATGGACAGCGGTGGGTGCAATGAGGCGGCGACGAGGAGATTGTCAACCACTGAGAAGAGCATGGTCGCTAGTGCTGTCCTCACGGTGTGCCGGTATATGGAGACGGTGAATGGATTGCGGCGGGCGGCTGCGAGGGGTAGGGGGAGGAGGGAGACGGCCATAGCCCAGATGTCTTCACGTCGTCCGATGTATCAAACGCTCCTTTCCTGTTGTCCAACGACACTCGCACGCCCGCCTCCGCGGGGACCCCTGCAATGGTCGCATCCACACGCAAGTCGAATCGGCTAACCACAGGCATTGCAGGACCACAGTTGATCGACCACGCTACCCGTTGGAGGCTACCGTGGGACCACCGTTCCGCGGTGTACCGGACAACCCAGCCGTTGGACCAAGAACGTGTAGGAAACACCTGACAAAAAAAAAAAAAAAAAAAAAAAAAACGGTTTTTCCGTGGAAATAAGGGCGCCACCCCTACTTTCAAGTCACCTTTACAGTTGTCCTTACATTTGCATCCGTTTTGGCTGGGGAGTCCTTACTTTTGTGGGGCTCGCCCTTACGGCTGCGAATGTGAAAACAAATTTGGCATCTTTTTTTTCGCCATTAGGGAGGGGTGGAACGGTCAAACGAGGCCCTAAGGACTCCCTAATGGCGAAAAAAAAAATGCCAAATTTGTTTTCACATCCCTCCCTAATGAGGCCCTAAGGGAGGGGTGGAACGGTCAAACGAGGCCCGTCGGCCAAACGAGGCCCTAACGACTCCCCAGCCAAAACGGACGCAAATGTAAGGACGGTCGTGGAGGTGACTTGAAAGTAGGGGTGGCACCCTTACTCCCACGAAAAAACCGCTTTATTTTTTTTTTTTTTTTTTTCGTCAGGTGTTTCCTTCACGTTCCTAGTCCAACGGTTAGGTTGTCTGGTACACCGCGGGACGTTGGTCCCACGGTAGCCTCCAACAGGTAGCGCGGTGGCCCAACTGTAGCCCTGCAATCCCTCCGGTTAGCCGTTTCGGCTTGCGTGTGGAGGCGACCATTGCAGTGGTTCCCGCGAAGGCGGGCGGACGAGTATCGTTGGCGACTCTTCTTTCAAATGCGAACTGTGGGTGGTGTGCGCAGCCCGTCGGTTTCGATCAAGCAAAACTGCCCATCTCCCGCCACCCCGTGATGGTCGTCATGTGCGAGCCACTATATTCCACTCCTCTGCTTCCACGCTTTATCGTCATCAAAAGTTGGCAGATTTGTTCCTCGTGTTTTGCTGCAGGAGTGCATGGCTAACACGGTGAGGAAGACAACTCTGCTAATTATCCTACTTGGGGCAGTGGTGCTGCAAGAGCGCATGGCTGATAATGTCGCTGAATATGGTCCTTGACATTCGTAGTTTTTCATGGAAATACTCCTCCGGCGCGTCGTCAGCAATGTCCAAGTCTCGCCACATCCCGCGCATTCGTCTTTTCATCCACCATCGAGGTGTGTCCCTCGGCAAAACACCAGCAATAATTGCGTTGGACAACAGGAAAGGAGCGTCTGATACACCGGACGACGTGCAGACGTCTGCCAACGCTGGGGCTATGGCGGCCTCCCTCCTCCCCCCACCCCTCCCAGCCGCCCGCCACAATCCGTTCACCGTCTCCATGTACCGGCACACCGCGAGGACAGCACTAGCGACCATGCTCTTCTCATTGGTTGACAATCTCCTTGTTGCCACCTCATCGCACCCACCGCTGTCCATAGCTAGACTCCGTGGCGTAAACAAGGCACACGGAAGTCACGAGAAGCCACGTGCGCTGGTGTGTGGTGGATGAGTGTCGCATACACCGTGGAGAACGCGAGGGCAAGGAGTCCAGAATCCGATGTGGTCGAAGCAAAGTGGCGACGCGGATTTTGAATCTGAATGATTGGGGTCTGCGCGCGCTTTAACTTTCACGACCGAATGACGTTGCGCGCCCACGACAAGGCCACACCCGCCTTGGGGAAATGGCTGGCCTGGGTCTCCCACTGGCCTAAAGGTGGCGGACACAATTTCGTCCGCCGCAACACCGGGTCGGACACTCTCATTCCCTTCTCGCCCGCGTTAGGCGCAAATGGGGGCACTTAGGTGCACTTACGTTTTAGCAAACCTCTGATTCCATTGTATGTGTTTTTTTTCCGGGTTTTGAATGCCCGACCCATAGTTGTGGCTGACATAATCGTGTCCGTGACCTTTGAGCCCATGGGACACGAGAATCCGAATTGCGGCGAAGCGAGGCGGGTCTCCCGAATGGGCTCGCGACGTTGTCCACCCACGCCGAAACACACGAGCACGGTCCACCGAATTCAAATTCATATTTCACACGGGCAATGCGCTCTGTATGGACTGCTTTGTCGACTTCTCACCTGCGCGTTAGTGGACACCGCACAACGCTATTTTCTATCATTGCAGCCAGAGCAGGTGACTTCGTGTGCGTAGCGTGTGACGTCTCTCTTTTGCAGTGGCGTTCAACTATGGACGATGGCGGAAGTATGGAGGCGGGAGTGAGGAGACTGCCAGTCCGTGAGAAGACCATGGTCACCAGTGTTGTCCTTGCAGTTTGTCGGCATATGGAGATGGTGAACGAACTACGGCGGGGGGGGGGGAGGGGAAAGGGGAGGAGGGGGGCCGCCATAGCCCAGGCATTGGCAGACGTCGTCACCTCGTCTGGTCTGTCGGATGCTCCTTTTCTGTTGTCAAATGCTATTATCACGGGTGTTCTGCCGAGGGACACTTCTCAGTGGTGGATGAAAAGGCGGACCGGGGGGACATGGCGGGACTTTGACATTGCATTCTAGACACATCCATGGTGGTGGATGGAGAAAGATGCAAATCAACCGGAAGATGGCGTCCTCCATGCACGGCGGCCAGCAGTGCAGACATGGGACCGAGAACCCCGCCTCGTTCATCCACTCTGGCAGATGTGTAGTATGACGTATGAGTCAACCCCCATGCCAGATCCAGTGTAGATGGGGGGGGTGCCCATGCAATGTCATTAGGCAACAACTAATGGTGAGGGGGCAGATGCGAATACAGATTCAGATCAAACCTGTGATGCACGCTCTTCTCTACCCCACTCCCAACTCCATAGCACCCCCCACCCGTCCCATACCCCTATGCCCCCCTTCTGTATCCATCGCCTATACCTGTGCTCGCCAAAGCAGCCTGTTGAAGCTTCTTTGGACCCCTTTTCCTTCGACGCCGGCTGCAATTGTCGGCCAGATGCCAGACGTGCAGAATGATCACCAATGCCAAAGCCTCAAGCACGAAAATGAATAGAGTCGTCTTTCTCACCATGTCAACCATGTGATCATTCCGTAAAGTACAAGGAATCGAGTTGGCACCTTTCGAACATGACAGAGGGTTGCAATATACGGGAGCACACGTGATGACCGACGGAAGAAAGGCGTGATGACCAATGGGCGTCGTCGACATCCCGTCCTCCAATTCGAACATCCCCGCCAATGGTCATTTCACCCGCCTCCGCACGGACCCCTGCAACGGCTACCTTCAAACGCCAGCCGAAACTCCCCGGTGAAGGGAATGCAGGGGCAACCGCAATGGCACCGCACGACCGTTGGAGGTTGTCGTGGGCCTGCTATCCCATGGTCTAGCGGACAAGACGGTTGTTGGACCAGGAATGGCAACCAAACACCTGACGTAAAAAAAAACAAAAAACAAAAAACAAAAAGGTTGTTTTTGCGGATGTAAAGGTATTACCCCCTACTTTCAAGTCTCCTCCACGGTCGTCCTTACCTTAAGGTCCGTTTTGGTTGGGGAGTCCTTACTTTTATAGGGTCCACCCTTACGGCTGCGAATGTGAAAACAAGTTCGACTTCTTTTTCTTCGTGATTAGGGAGGGGTGAAACGATGAAAACCTTACATGTAAGAGTTTTGTAGTGGTGTCGAGCGAGGCCCTATGGCACATGTGAAATACCACTACTTTTAAAAACGTAATTTTACTTATTTTGTGAGGTGGAGCCGGGGCTCTGTTCGTGCTTTTTGATCCTAGGTGTAGGACATTGCCGAGCAAACACATCTGCTAGAAAATAACGCAGGTGTTCTAGAAAGATCTCAAAGGGGACGAAATTCCCATATGGAGAAAATGAGCAAAAACTCATTTCATTTTGATTTCCAGTTCAAATATAAACAGGGGAGCATGGCCAATTGATCATGTGGCAAAGACTCATTTGATATTTAACTTCCACTACATGTGGTGACACGTACCTGCTCACGGTGACGAGCTGCACAAGTGAGATCATCACTATGTCCAACATTGTCTGAGGACACCATCATTGTCATCATACTCGCCGCTTGTAGTATCAGTCATAGTTCTCGTCGTGCCATAGTCCTCTTCGTGGCAGTCATGATCATCTTCATAAAAACCTATCCCATGCTCATTGTCAGTGTTGTTCCCACCTAGTCGACTGTTGGTCTATCGTTGTGAAGGGTCCCGCTTGTAGTTTTGCTGGTTCGAGTCGCCTAGTGTCTCATCCTAGTGGCCTAGCCGTTCTCTTTACCGGTAGTAACCGAACATGGTCATGACCAACGGCCAGGTGCATTTGTGCACTATGGGCATTCAAAAGTGATGAAGGAAAGGGCATGATATGAGGATAGGGGCATGTGAGAGAGATAGTGAGAGTAGCACTAAGTGGCTGTAGTGAGTGTTCTGTGAAGGGAGTGAGAGGAGTAGAGAGGCAAAGAGAGGACGTGAGCATGGTTGTTTGCACTTCCTTCTTTCCCGTGGTTGATTCTTTTGGAAAAATCCGATCGTAATTATGGTCGGATTAATTATGGGCAATAAAAGTAAGTCACAAGTTGAACCACAACAATATTATGCATCTGTTATTGAGAGCTTGCTGCAGCTAGGAGAAGGTGGTCTCGAATCTAAGTGAGGGCATATTGGGCAAATACTGTGTGTGGTCTGTTGTGATCTCTGTGGTGAGATATTCCACAAAATAGCAAGTTGTTGCCTTTCTAAACTGGGTTATTATTAATAATAAAACCTCTGTTGGCAAGGGGCAAACTCTGTAGCAAATAATTGGGTTCATACAACTGCAAATAAGACCAAACATAGCAGGGTTTGAGTGACTTGGAACCGGTAATTGCTGATGGGCAGGCTCCAATACGGTGGTGATCCTTCCAAAATAAACAGACTGCTACTGTCGTGCTGTTATTTTGGGTTGCTGCGACATATAGAATACTGTTCTCTTCAGCTTGAGTACGGGTGTTGCTAGTCCCTGCTGACAGCAGTAGCTACGTACCGTGTTGAGAAGCGATCCTTTCAGGTTTTTTTTAGCTGCCTACTGCGGCGCTGTTGTGCTCTTACAACACCACTACTGATGTGGTGTTGACCTTAAGATTATCGTTGAGAAAGCATACTGCAGCGATTCCAGCAGAGTACAGTGGTGTTTTGGAAGACAGGTGACCTGGAGCCCGCTGCTGTCGTTGGAACCTTGGTTCGATGGCAAGTGTTGATGCAGTATTTCCTTTCTGTTTGCACGGTCGTTGCGCCCCCCCCCCTGCTTTTACTACTATTGTCAGTTAAGTAGATAAAGCATTGTTTGCTACTATTTAGATTGAGACTGCCAGGTTACAGTACTGCAGTGTCTCATAGCGGAGCTGACTCAGCTGAGTCTCTATCCTCCTGCATGCGCACAGCGTTGTGTAACGCAGTATTGTCGGGCCTGTGCATGTTCCACATTGTTGAACTCGGGGATGTGTTTTATTGAAACGTGCCAGTTCTGGGTGGTATAACAACATCTTGGTTATAAGGGACAACACTATGTTTTTGAAGGGGGGGTAGTCAGGCTCGACGAAGGAGTCTTTGCTGCAAAGTGGAGGTCTTTCAGAGTGTGGTTGCTATCCGTTGTGACCGCGGATCGGTCGTCGTTTGTTGCGTTTTCGGCTATCATTGCGGGGCCCTCAGGAGATTCAAGATTCGAAGGCCCTCTCCTGCAAGTTGAGTTGTCTCATTCTTGTATCTCGAGCGTGTGAAACCTCTACTTCTTCCTTTCTTACTCTAAGTCTAGTTTAAAGTTACGAGAGGAAGGCGACAGACAGGATTGCAACCCGTAAGACCGCATCAAGACTCTGTGGGGAGTCATCCCGCCGATTGCGGAGCTCTACCGGAGCCCAAGTGGGGTTCTAGAGGCAAGGAACACTCAGGTATAAACTCGTTTCATACGTGTGATCCCATCCCTTAAACTATGCGACCCTTTGTTATTGTGTGCGTGTAGTTATGACTGAGAAAGCTAGCTGTTTTTTTTGTTGTTTTGAATTCAGGACATGATCTGAAAGGTAAAATTAACAAGTATGTATAATAAATCCATATTATTTGTATGAAGTCGGATGGAATGAATGGGGGAAGGCGAGATGAAGAAGTCGTGCATGTATTTGACCGGGTCAACCCAAGGTTGAATCCCTCTAAGTTGAGTGGGTTCAATGCTTTATTTTATTTTTGTCTATTGGACTGAATGTATGACCTTTGAGGGTTGGGCCTATTCTAAGTTGGACGGTCCAACCACTTGTTTTCTTTTGGGGTTCTTAAACAGGAGGACGTACGCCCTAAGTTGGGACGACTCATATTCCTGATGTTTTTTTTTTCGGTTGCTGAAAACAGGACTGGGGATATTATAAGTTGCGTAGATCTAGTTCTGTGTGTGTTTTCGTCTGAGGGGGACAACGACATGAGACTAGGCACCCCTAAGTTGGGGCGGCCTAGCCATAAGCTATGAACCTAAGAGGGTAATCCAAAGTATGAAAACTCATATATATATACATTATGCATCTAACACACTGACACCCTAAGTTGAGAGGTTCATTCAGTAAGTCAGGTATGAACAAAAAGAGAAGGAAAGCAAGTGAATAATTTAATGTAAAGGTAACCTGAGCAGGCTAAACGTACCCCTAAGTTGAGGCAGTCCAGTCCTATGCCCGTGATAACATAAAAAGGCAGACAATTAGTATAAAACTTCTTTATTTTCCCTTCTAAACATAAGGTAGGGTTGAACGTCTCCCTAAGTTGGGTAAGTCTGACTATCTGCCTAAGAAAAAACAAAGTTATAAAGTTTGTGCAAAGTATTTATGGTAATTTGAACTGTTGTTACGGAGGCTAAGCGTACCCCTAAGTTGGGGCGTCTTAGTCATACGTCGTCTGTAACTTGTTTAGGCAAATCAGGCATACCTTTAAGTTAGGGCGGTCTGGTCGTATTGCTTTATGTATCTTAAACTGCTTAGGCTAACTAAGCCTCTTAAACTATTTAGGTTAACTAGGTGTACCCCTAAGTTGGGGCGGTCTAGCGATATGCCATTTGTCGTTGATGTTATGTAGATTGGACGTACCCTTAAGTCAGGGCGGTCCGACCATTCGTCGTTTCTGTTTGTTTAGGCATGTTAGGCACACCCCTAAGCTGGGGCAGTCTAATCCTATGCCCTACGCAAACTTCGTTTAAGGATGACTAGGCATACCCCTAAGTTGAGGCAGTCTAGTCTTATGCTTCATATCGTAAGTTAAGCAGAAGCGAAATGTACCCTTACGTTGAGGCCGTCTGGTCATATGCTTTATGTTCACATTTTATGTTAGGTTGGGCATACCCCCAAGTTGGGGTAGTCTGGATATACGTTTTTTGTCATGTAAGCTAGACATACCCCTAAGTTGGGGCAGCCTAGTTGTGCGTACTCTGGTTACTTGATTAGGCAGGTCAGGCATACCCCTAAGTTGGGCCGGTCTGATCCTATGTCATAGGAAAGGGGTTTTATTGAGGGTTAAAATAAATGAGAGATTAACAAACTACTTGGCCAAAGCAAATGCGAGATTGAGAAAGATGTTCGTTATGCATGTTTGATTGAGGAACACTTATTTTGGGGCATCTCTTGATAGTGTTAGTTGTTTAGATGTTCGCCAAGTGTTGGAGTCATAAATAGACTAGAATGGATAATGAGAAATGGAGTTTGGGGTATGATAGGACTGACTATACTAGAAGTTAGGACTAGTGGTAGCTCACGATACCATCTTGAAAAGAGGATCGTGTAAACTATCTTCCGTTTTAACTATCAAGTGAGTGTTAGAAGTTAGTCCCAAGTATAGTTGTACTTTTTTTTTTGCATTCCTACGGGAAGCGCTGCCGAAATGTTTTCCAAATCTGAAAGAGTTAGTCATTTTTGGACATCTAAAAATTATGAAAAGACACTTTTCCTACGAGAAGCGCTGCCGAAATTTTGTAAAATTTGGAGAGTTAGATTATTTTCTGTCAGGAAAAACTTTGGCAAAGTGATGTTAGAGTTCTCGATGATTTCGAAAGTAAGGTAAACGTTAGTAAAGGAGATAGGCTATAAAGTGGTGTTGGTATTCCATCTGTCTTGAACGAAGTACTTGGTCCGCTTTGGCCTGAAATATGGTGCAGGTCAATGAAATCGACTGAAGGCTTGATTCGTTCAGCCTGGTCCTACCAAAGGTCATTCTTGTGTTATCCCTTGATAACAGGTCGATTTACAACATAACTTCTCTGCTTTTGCATCTCAACCTAAGGCCTTGGCTATTGCGGGTTTCTTTGTTTTCTTGGGATTTTCACCCAAATTTCTTTCTAAGTAACAATTTTTAAAGACTAAGTACCTTTACTGAGGGTTGGTTTCCATATGGTTGGGCCTTGTATGCATAAGGCAGGGTGTGAGTCGCAGAAACGTAGTAAAGTTGACTCCCTTAGTGTATGTGATGTTGTTGTCTGAACTCTGTGTGATCGCAGGTATGCGTATAAGATCTTTGAATTGAGTTTGATGATCGTCTGAGTATTGTTCGAATGTTGATGGACAAGACACACTACTATTGTAAGAATAATCGTATGAAACCATACAAACTTCTGCCTTAACTACCTTTGCTTAGCATAATTATAATGAGAACCCTACAGTGGTCGTGAAAAGTGATAGCCTCATATTTCATAACCCCTCCTATACATATATGTATACATTCTCACTTACATATACGTATACTTTCAGTATCCGTACGGTCTGTTGTGACCGCGTGTGAGAGTTAAACAAACTAGAGAGTTAAACAAACTATGTCTTGAGAGGAAAGAGGGATCCTCTTTTACCCTTTTGCTCTTTGAAAAATTATTATGGTTGGACGTTGTAGTTTGTGGAAGCCGTCAAAATCAAAGCCCTTGATTTTTCTCAAGGTCTGGATGATGAAGTTTGTCTCCAAGACCATGAGACCCGACTGCCACCACAGGCCGGAACCTGTGTACCACCCACTCTTTGCAGGGTGCAGAAGAGGGTGCGGTGATCAACCGTTTTCGCGGTTCTCTAGCGTCGAGAGATTAACCCTTCAAGGCGCATGTCAACCGACACTTAAGTGTTGAAACGTGAACCTCAAGACTATCAAGGGTCGCGTGATTATGGGTACTACATAGTACTTCATCATTGCGACTGCGTGCGTATGCTTGCATTGCTAGTCGATATGAGAAAGACCTAGCGTTTTGCGCGGTTTTATCTTGAGTCTCGCGCGCGACGCCTAACTGATCTTCGTGTTAAAAGGGTTATGGGTCGGACACCGAAGGGACTAGGAGAGCTTTGTTTTTGTGTGTATTTTAATTATTGTGTGCTGTAACACGTGGGATGTGGAATGCGTCTTAGTCGACCAACGACGAGTTGTGTTTAGGACCTCAGCCCCCCTATATGTTGATTCGCGTGCGGGTCCGATTGAGGGGCATTGACCGCGCGTACCCTGTGTGCTACAGTGAACGAGAAACGCCATCAGTCGGACCACCTCTGAGATTGCATACGAAAAGATTTCGCACGTGGTTCGGTAGCTCGGTGGGAATGCACCCACCCAAGCGATGGTGACAACTCCCACGGGTGGAGGTAAGTTGTGCCCCACGTGACCCCATCCTGTCGTGGGGGCTCACGAGAGGTACAACTAGCGCACTCGGCTGGAGCGGCAAAACGCTATGCGACGAAGCCATGCAAAATCCTGCGTGACTCGGCTGGGAGGGTCCCTCTGCGGGACCGATGCGCTCGACAGGTGGCGCCGTTGCCGGGGATCTCGACTGTCTGTCGAGGTCCTTAAGTGAACGAACCCAGGTTAGTGCAGGCTGATGATCCAGACAAAACGACAAACTTTATGTTTTAACTAATTGATATGATAGGTTCCGACAGTCCTATTGAATTAGGCCAATGAAGAGAGGTATATATGATGTATAAGTCATGATACTGATGGTAGTGAATGCAGTAAGGTTTGTTTGAGTATACTTATTTGCCTAAGTAAGTAGTAATAGATAGTAGAAGGGTATGTAATTACACTTAGGTGAGAAAGAGAAAGGATGATTAGGGTATGACAAAGATAAAAGATGTAAATGGTTGACAGTTTGTTAATGGGTTATCTTTCTTATTCCCATCAGGTTTAAGAAGGGGTATAGTGATGGCGGATGTGGGCAGAATTGAGCGAGGCCCGGCAGCTACGCCATAGGATATTGTCAAGGCAATAGAGAAGAGAGAACTGACGAGGCTACAAATACCCAAGGTTGACATCTTCTTATTCAAAGGAGAGAAGGTATCAGAGTGACTGAAGTTGTTTGAGCACGTCACTAATGAAGCATATGAGACAGACAAGTTCAAGTTGTTGCTTAGATATGTTTGGTGGAAAATCAAGCCTGAGATAATGAAACTAGTTGTTGGAGCAGGAGTTTGGACAAGTTTTAAAGAAGAAATGCAAAGACGTTGTAAATTGGGGAATGGTCTGCTGACAAAAGCTCGGGCATGGCAGAAGAGGAGCAGTGCGCAACTTTCGTGGGGCACTTTACAAACTTTGAAGCCTCGACGCTAACAAAGAAAGGCGCCCCAGGGAAGAAACTGACATGGACCACAATAAAAGATAACGTAGTAGATGGGGAGCTGGATCAAGTGGACCTCTTCCAAATGCGGCAAGCAAGGAAGAAGAGGAAGGTCTTGGACGTCATCTCAAGTAGCGGTCAAGACCTTAAGAAAGTTGTAGAGGAAGTAATGGCCCAACTTGAAGCCGCAAATGAGGCAAATGTTTCGAAAAAGGTGTTGGCGATGACACAAGTTCAAGGAAGAGCAAAAAAAACTATAGTAATAGAAGAAGATGAGGAAGACGAAGAAGAACATGAGCCTTAGAGGCTTACGAAGGCTCAGAGAAAGGCCAGGAATATGGTCCAAGGCTCAGGGAAGGGGCAAGGTTCACAAGCAACAGTGATGCCACCCCCGAAGTCACGTGCTCAAGTTGGGCAAGCGCCCTATAGGCAGTGGCCAAGTTACGGACCTCTGGGCCTTTGGCCTGGGTATAATCCCTATGCAACATGACCACTGAGTGGACAATATGGACCCTATACAGAGGTTCCAATGAGCATGGTCTCTTACGGTTCCTATGGCCTCAAGCTCAGTAAGTAAGTCAGCCAAACCCGTAGCCAAGTCAGCCCCAGCAGTCAGCGCCTCAAGGATCCCAAGGGAACCAAAGCAGAGAACGCGGACAAGGTTAAGGATGGGGCCGAGGATGGTGGTCGTGGAGGAGGCAGAAAAGGAAATACAGGTGGTAACTTCGACGGAGGAGGAAATGGGGATTGGACTGCGTCTGGAAGTCAAGGTGGTCAGGAAGCTGGACGAGGTTTTGCTAGAGGATGAATAGACTGGAGAAATGCAATTTGCTGGCATTGTAGGCAGAAATGTCATACAGTTAAGTTTTGCCATGCTCGTGGGAATGATGAGGACGAAAGATTGATTAGTAAAAATTATGATGGGGATATCTATAATAAATTTGGGTACTGTATTGACCCTAAGACTCCAGGGGGGACAAGAAAAGATGCCCTACGACGAACCAATGTCGGCTACGTACTCGCTTCTCCGGCTATGTTCCAAATTTGGCAAGAAGAGGAGATTTACCATGATATAAGGGTGAAAAAGATAGGGGAGAATGAGGAGGTAGTACAGAAGGTTAGAGCTGACACCATAAAAGAGGAGCCTATCGTGGTAGAATCGGACGATGAGGAGGAAGAAGGTTGTTGGACTGAGGTACGGAGGACAATGACGAAGATTGAGGATCTGGTGACAAAGGTAGAAAGATACTAAGACCAGTTGACCAGTATGTGTAAAGAGATCAAGAAATGGAAGAAAAATGCGCCACTAGTATATCTTTATGAGTCAGACACGAGAATACAGGGAGAACCTGTGAATCTACCAGGTGTAACGATTTTGGGTTCGACACCTCGATCCGGGATGATTTTTAGGTCACCATCAAGATCAGTAAGAGCGCCACAGGTGGTCAGGACAAGGGCCAAAGGGCCAGTAAACTTTAATCAGCCAGCAAAAGATGTTCCTGAACCAAGTGGGGAAAAGGAGGTCGTCGGGGTTCCAGAGGATGAGGATGAAGAGGATAAGAGGTTGAGGAGAGAAGAGGATAAGATAACAGAGAAAAAAGCCAAAAAGAGAGATGTTAAGACAAACGCGAACAAACTTCCAGGATGAAAGAAAAATAAATACACAGTCCGAGTGGAAGAAGGGTATGATGTGGAGGAAATGATGGATAGGATCCTTGAGGGTCATAATCATCTTATGAACTTGAAGGATGTCCTTGCCTCAACCCCTAGGTTTAGGGACGAGCTCAAGGCTCGATTGTCCAGGAAGATGGTGGTTAGCGTGCGCCTGGGAGCTAGAATTCCCAAGGAAGCGGAATGGGTAGAGACAGGCATGGAAATGGATTGAAAGTCTGTTGCATTGTGGATGTTTGGATGTGTTAGTAAAATGAAAGACATGCAGGGTGATCACACAAGCGGTTATCGGGTAGCTGAAAATTCATAAATGAAAATATCTTAAGTGAGAGTTTTTGGCAGTTTGAAAATCCTGAATGGTCCTGAAGTGGTGAAAAGTCCGAAGACCCTGAAAACCACCTGTTTAGGCAGGCTGCATCCTGAAGTGGTGAAGGGTGTTCTGAAATGGTCAAGTGAGAGTTTTTGGCAGTCTGAAAATCCTGAATGATCTTGAAGTGGTGAAAGGTCCGAAGACCATGAAAACCACCCTTCACCACTTGAGGATGCAGTCTGCCTAAACATGTGGTTTTCAGGGTCTTCGGAACTTTCACTACTTCAGGACCATTCAGGATTTTCAGACCCTGAAAACCACCTGAAGTGGTGATGAAAAATACGACTGTTGTTAACCTTCTCTCGGTGATGGTGGCTACAGGCGTATACATGAACCTCATAAAAGAGGAACACGCTTTGCGTTTGGGAATGCAAATTGATCGCTCCGATAATGAAATCCTTATGAGAGCGAATAGTAGGTTTGTATTTGTGGGAACCACATCGGATGTGATCTTTGAGATATGCAAGGTAAAAGTGAGGAGTTGTTTCTTCATAATGTCTGATCTTGATCATCCTATGGGCCGATATTTCATGAGCAGGACAAAGACCCCCATAGTTAACAAGCATGATCAAATGATGTTCCTCGTTCTATGTGATCGAGTGTGTGACAACTATGAGATTGTCACATGCAAGAACATGGGGCCGCGAAGTATAAGGAACCGGCCTAATCCGGACTCTTTTACAATCGAAAAGTCAGAGGAGGAAAGAAAAAAGGTTAGGCAGAGAAAAATTTGAGGGGAGGAACAGTCGGAAGTACTAACCCTTAGCCTAGCCAGCATAGGCGATGCTATGGACATAGTGTCTACCCATGGGATGGTGGATCCGGCGGCTGTAGAGGTCTTGAGGAAAAAAGTGGTGAAACAGATGGGAGAAGGAGAGGCGAAGTTGGTGTATCAAGTGCTTGGAAGGTTAGGAGGATCGGCAAAAGCCCAACCCCAAACCGCAACTCGACCTTGTTTAGGGGTAGGCTCAAGCAAGGTTCACAAAGGCGGTACAAAAAGATATATCAAAAGTGTCGCCCAGTTCCTGTGCTCGTCACTAAGGAGTAAAACATTTATTACTAGCGGGAATGAAAATTGATACGACAAATGCGAGAAAATGCAGAAAATGGATCTTGCCGTATCAATCAGGAAACACAAGAAACGTTGATAATAGGAGAGCATGGTTTTCTTACATTGCAAGGGAAGCGGTTGATGGTGGAGACTAAAAGAGGAAGATATACTGCTTATGCCTTCAATGACGACGAACGTGACCGCCTTGATGTTGACAAAATTCCGATGATTGGGATACATATTATGCCACATGAACCATGAAACTGGTTGCCTGTGTCCCGAGGAATCCTCTGCTTTATGCAGATCTAGGCAAAATGGCAACGAAAGATAAGACAGACAATCGTAGAAGTGAGGGGGGACCAGGCTTAGAAGGCAGCGCCGTACAAAACGAAGAGGGCCAGAAGGACAGAGAATCGATAAATCCGGATGGTACCAAGGGGAACAGGAAATAAATCTCCTCAGGAGAAAGTTCGGGAAAAGCCGGGGGAAGCAAGCAAGGCACCCTGGAGACTAGGGAGAGTAGAAATAAGGACAGGTCGAACCCATGAAATTCAGATGGAGCTGTATCTAAGAAGGTGAGAATCACGGATGCGAGATACAAACTAGCAGAAATAGAGAAGAGAACTGCAGAGTACAAGACAAGATTGATCGAGGAGATGATGATTGGAAACGAGGAAGACCTCCCGCAGTAAGAAACGCGGGACGGACGGAAGGCCAGCCGAGGCGGCATTGGGCAAGGGGGTAAGGGTAGTGATCGCGGAGGAACACCCGACAAAAGAAGGAAGGAGAGAGAAAACTTCCCCATAATGGAAGCGGAGAAAGCTACAAACCCGCTAGCCATAGACAGCAGGGCTAGCCGCCTTCCGACCGCACCAACAGTGATGCAAGGGTGCGAGGGGCTCCGGAGCCTTAGGGAAAGGGTGTTGGGGTGGTTTGACCCGGAGGGGACTGCGAAAACTAGAGAAGGACAGAGGGCTGGTAAGGAGGGGCAAAAAACCAGTACGATTTGCGAAACCAACAGCTCCGAGGGTGGCCTCAGGAAGATGGCGTCATCCCTCGCACGAGCAATAAACAAAAACCATGGCTACCTCGCGGACACTAAAAAAAAGTTGCCGTTTGACGGGGCAAACATCACGGAGTTCCTAATCGATTACGAGAACCTGGCCGCGTTGCTAAAATGAAGTGAAGAGGAGAAAATGGACCACCTAGGACAGCATGTGTCGTTGAGCTTAGGACGATACATAATGACCATCGTGGCCGCAAGCCGATCTTGGAAGGAGACCCGGGATGTAATGATGCGGAAGTACCTGGCGGCTGTGAAGATGGCAATAGAGGCCGAATTAGCGGTAGTACAAAGGAAGAACTTCGCAACGTACAATGATTTCCTGAGAGAGTTTACCCTGGTAGCGCTAAGGATCCCTGGGGTAACAGACCGAATAATGAGCACGTATTTCCTCAGGCAGTTCTCCGAGTTCGATAAAGACAAGATTCTGTCGGCTTACCAACAGACGAGCAAATTTGTAAACACCAGGGATGTTGATTTCAGTATGGTAACATACCTGACCGAGAAAACGGTAGTGACCGAAACGCTAACCTTGCTTAAGGAAGGGGAGATCATAGATCTGACCGGCAAGACGGGCGACAAGGTAAAAAGGGGGATTGAAAGTCTACATGAACGCGTGCACGGAGTCGACAATAAGATAGAACAGGTGGAGAATGCGCTGATGGTTATGCAGACACAAGTATCCCGACCCTCCCTCCCTCCCCAAGAAGCTGTAGTCCCGGCAGGAGTGGCCGATCGAGGGTTCAGTCGGAGAGATCCCGCTAATGAGCATTGCAAATATTGCACCGCGGTTGGACATTTTGTGCAAGCCTGCCCAAAACTCAACCACGACATTATAAAAAAGAGATGTACCAAGTCATTAAAAGGGGAGATATTCGGACCTCAGGGGGAACGAGTGAGCTGGAACTCGCCGGGAGGGATGCGGCACGCCGTTATCATCCTCAATGGGTTAGAGATAGCCGCGGTAGAAGTCGAACTGGTGACCGATATCGTCTGGGACCAACTCCGAGGGCACGGGGCACATGTTAACTTCATCCTAGAAAGCGACGGACGTGATAGGGTGAACGCGACTACTCGACTAGGAACCATGAAGAAGAATTATCCGTGACACTATGATGAAGGAGGTTGTTGGGGGCTCCGCGACCCAAGCGGAGCCCGAGATCAAGAAACCAGAAAAAGTTTACGGGAAGCCTTAGGAAGAGGAGCCTACGGACAAGGTCACTGCTGACAAGAAAAGTTTAGGTAACAAATCCCGATCCTAACCATGCCGGAGATCGATGACACCCTTAGCAAATTACTAGGAACTATGGTATCAGTATCATGTCAGACCATGTTGCAAGTGAGCCCCAGGCTGCTCAAAGGAACTAAGTCGGTCTCGGTCCTGCTAGAGAAATCTAAGGAAGAGGTCATGGAAAGGGAGGAAGAGGTTCTTCGAGTAATCTGAGAGAGGCGAGCGACAAAAGGACATCGGATACCGGATAAGGTGGATGACACAATGAAGATAGAAATAGAGGGATTCTTAACAGAAGAAAAAACCTTTCTAATCAAAAGGACGCGTCAGGAGTTTTATCTGACATTCGCCTCTAGTGATCATCAAAAGGGGCGGTTAGACGCGAAGCTAATCCCTCCGGTCAGGATCCACACAGTAGAGCATGAGTGCTGTAATGATAAAGGACCATCTTATGAGGTCGGGATAGCAGGAGAAGTACAGACCTTCTTCGAGCAAAAATAAATTCCTTCGAAGAGTATTCTGGCAGTACCGGAAGTAACCATACTGGAATTTTGTTGTGGCGCATATGGAAGAAAGCCGGACCCGGCAAAAACCGATAAGATATCGCAGTGGCCAACGCTTCTACGCACGACGACGGAGGTAAAAGCGTTCTTAGGCGTGGTCGGTTCTTGAAGGATTTTTATTAAAAATTTTATCAAGATTGTTGAGCCTATCCGCGTCATGATCAGAGAGGACGAAACCATGGATTGGACGGAGGAGCGAGAGAGAGTCGTCCAAACCCTCAAGAACATAGTGACATCGGAGCAAGTCACTTTGGCAACACCCTGTTTTAACAACGAAGTTGGACGATCGTTTATTCTAGAGACAGACGGAGGACCCTTGACCGTAGGGGGCGTTTTGATTCAAAAAGATGAGGGAGGGAAAAAAAGGTCAATTAGATTCGAAAGTAGAACCCTGAAATCTGCAGAACGATGATACTCACAGTTCAAGAAGGAGGTCCTAGCCGTCCTGTATTCCCTCAAGACCTTCCAAGCCTACCTATTCGGGAGTCGTTTTATCCCAAGAATCGATCCAACCAATGTCGCGGGGGCTTTAAAGAATTACAAGCCTATAGACTCGACGGTTGGGAGATGGGTAGGATTCATCTGGCAGTTCGATTACAAGATCGAACGAATTGCTGGACTCAGAAACAAGGCCGATGGGTTAAGTCGGGTCTGCATCACACCCGAAGGGATGAAGGATGCAGAACCCATCGACTCATTCCTTGAATACGAAGGAGGAACCCTTGTGGTGGATAACGAAATGATGAGCGAAGGATGCGCGTCGGAAGAATTGTTGATTCAGACTTTGGAGAAAGAGACCCCTGCCATAGTGGCGGAACTTAGGGAAGGGTCAGTCACCACTCGAGGACGCAAAGAGGAAAACGATTCGTAGGGAGCGATAGTAGGTCCAAAGGAGGAATTGATAGCAATGGCCGTTGAGGGAGGCCGGGAAGCCATGATGAGTTTAGTAAAGTCTTGGGAATGAAAAAAGTTGCAGTTAATGGTAAACCAGAATGCAGGAGAGGCAGGGTGAGGATCAAGAAGGAAATAAGTTTTTCTATGTTCAGATGTATAAAAGGATCTTTCGGAAAATCGGATTGTTGCTGGTAGGAAACAAGGAACCCATGGAGGTCAGCCTTAAAGCAAGGGAGGAGGCCGAAAGGTACGTCCTAAGAAGCGACCATCTGTTCAGGAGGGAGAAAGGCGTTACGCCTAGGAGAGTCGTATGCGGGAGGTCTAGGCAGCTGGACGTGATCCAGACGATGCACGACGGACTAGCAGGGGGACATCGATAGTCCAAAGGGACCCTTGCAAAGATAACACCTCTCTATTATTGGCCAGGCATGGCAGGTATTGTCGCCACGTATTGTCAGACCTGTCTGATTTGCCAGGAACGGAGCTCGGCTCGCTTCTTCGAGCCACTTAGACCAACACAGGTGTTGGAGCCGGGACATCTGGTCCATCTTGACCTTGCGGTTATGCCTGTATCAACGGATGGATACGGGTATATCCTGGATGGTGGGACAACTTGAGTGGGTTCGTGGAGGCGGTCGCCCTCAAGAAAAAGACGGGGAAAGTTATAACAAATTTGATAGAGGATTTCTACCTGAGGCATCCCTTAATCAGGAGGTTTATAGCAGACAACAGAACGGAGTTTGTAAACCAAGAAGTGTTGGGAATGCTTAAAAGACTCTACGTATTTATCAAACTCATCAAGCCCTATCACCCGGAGGCCAATGCACCTGTGGAAAGGGGGCACCAGACCTTAAAGAACACAATTGCGAAGCTCGCGGCGGACGATTTAAGGAATTGGCCTAAATATCTTAAGCAGGCTGTCTTTTCGGAGAACATGACACCGAAGATGACAACGAGATGTATCCCAGCGGAACTCTGGTACGGAAGAGAGATCGATTTTCCCGTGGAAGCCTTGATACCTACCTGAAACAGGTTAGATGACGATCCGCGTATGACCCACGGAAGAGTTAATTGAGGCACGATGTCAACAAGTCCTTAGAAACGAGGAAGTCATAGAGGGCATCGCCAACCGGGTACTAGACAGCAGAATGAGGGACAAAGCAAGATGGGACCAGGTTAAAAATATCCAAAAGGAGCCACTTCAGGTGGGGGAGACGGTATTGGTAAGAAACTTGGCACTAGAAACTACTTCTGAGGAGGAGGTTCAAAGGCCCCTACCGGGTCGCTAAGCGGGTGCGACTGAACACCTTCGAACTGGAAGATTTGGATGGAACTGGATTGAAAGGACCCTTCCCAGGGCAACGACTGGTCAGGTTTCTAAGTCGGGATCCAGTGGAACAATGGCTTCAGGAGGCCGAGGATAAGGAAACTGAGGAGTTTACAAGCTAAGAACTGATGGCAACCTTTCTCACACTATGTTTTATCTCTGACTACATCCGTGAGACTTTTCTTTTTTTGGGAGGGGGCAATGGCTTGGGCTGATTGAAAATGCGAGGCGGGATGTCGGGGGACTTTTTATGCCAATGATTTTTGTGTGGCAATGGGAAAGGCTGCCGAGAGCATTGTACCATAGTTTTTTAGGGAAAAATAATGAGGTCATTACAAATGCAGCATCTGCATGAAGGGGTAATGTATAATAATGGTTTTGTACGAAGGATATTGGGAGCACTCTGGAGGGAGGGGTACTTCCTGCCAAACCGGGGGGACGTTTGTACGAGGGGCTCGGTGGGTGTTGTCTTGTTATATAAGATCAGGCGACGAAAATGGAATTCGGCGACGAAAATGACAGCAGTGCGATCAACAGGCCCAGCGAAGAGGAAGGAGCGAGACTAAGTAGGGAGCGGAAGACTGTAAATAGAAAATTGTATATAGGGTACCTGTCCAAACAAGTAGTGGGCAGGGGGACGAGAAAACAGGTGTGTAGAGGGTCCTCGCCTCTCAAAAAGGGAGAAGGGATATATATCTCATCAGCGAGTGAAAGCGAGGAAGAGCGAGCGAGTATGGGAGAAACGGGCAGATCGGAAGGAGAGAGGGCTCAGACCTCTGTCGAAGAGAAGGCCGACATGTGCAACCAGTGTGAGCCTTGGTGTGGGGAGAACGAAGAAAAATAGGACAAGAATGGCGGGTGCGAAGAAAGGGAAGAAGAAAGGGAGAGTCTGCATGAAGAGCGGAGCGGCCATGACAGTTGTGAAGGGAGGTACACGGACTTGGAGGAAGGATATGAAAGGAGGGTGAATGTCCCTTATAACCTAGACCCGAAGAACTTCACGGATAAATTCAGCCCCGCACGAAATGAAGAGGATGAGGACGAGGAGGAAGAAGTACAAGAGGTCATCAAGATTAGTAGTGGCGATGAGAGGGATGAGATCTCAAGGCCCAGAGAAGAAAGGCGACCACCTACGAACCGGCCACGCGAAGGATCCTTCGAATGAGAAGATGAGTTTGGGCCGGCGCCCAGCCATTGGTTTGAGCAATGGATTAGCGTAATCAAGCACGACTGGATTATCAAGGCCAGAGAGTTCATGGAGGCAGGAGTGACAGCCACGCCTTTGGACTTCTACAGTGAAATGGAGTTGCGGGAAATTGCGAAGAGAAAGAGGGAAATCCTGGCCTCTGGCCTGGGAGTTAAAACGTCAGCAGAAAGACAAGATGAGCAAGGGACCAAGCGAGATGGGACGCATGATAGCGAGAGGGACTCGATGTTATGAGCATTGAACAAAAAATGTGCTTTTCTTTTGCAGTATTAGAGTGACAAAGTTTGAATAGTATGAGTGAGTTTGCTAGTAATGAGTAATACAATGACTAGCTATAACTGTGTCACACTGAGTTAGAAGATAACATTTTGAAGCTACTTCCTGGATGAGTTATCTTCGAAAGAATATGTATAAAACAATGACACGGGGTATGGGGGTGAGACTGGTTGGGATGGTTGTACTGTGAGTTTTTTGAAGGGACAAAGATTGCGCCTTTAAGAAGAGACCATGAGTTCGGATTGACAAATAAAGCAAGGCATTGAGTGTGGGTTGAGTACAAGAGAGGTTAGGGAACCTATGGGTAAAAAGGCATGAAGAACACCCCTTCCCTAGGAGCCTAATCCAACTAAGTTTTAGATGAGCATGAAAATAACAAAAAGCTGAGAGGTAAGAAAGAGTGAAAATAGAGGGGGTGCCCCTGTCCTTCGCTATGGTTGAACGGTCGGGTGGGCTAGTGCTGCTTAGGGTTGCAGGCCTGAACTCGAGCACTAGACGCTAACTTGAAGTCGGATGTATGCATGAATAGTAAATTGTGTTGAAAAAGGATGAAGGGAACCGCATCCGTAAAACTGTAAAAGATGGTCACCTTCTAACCCCTGAGACAAAGACGGGATCCGTGTCCTCGAGGTCCACCCCCTTGGGCGCTAACATTGAAATGAATAAGGATGACCCTAACAAGGCAGATCCACTGGAATGGATAAGAATGGCCCTGACAAGGCCGTTCGATTGAGATGGAAAAAAATGACCCTGATAAGGTTGTTCGACTGGAAATGAAAAATGACTCCTGATAAGGGTCATTTTGAGAATTGTTACTAGGGTCCCCTTGCATGGCTGAGTGAGATAGATTGAGCATGAGAAATCCGGAATTTGCATTGAAGAATTGCTTGAGGATTGAAGATTGCATTGCATATCAAGGGGCCCTAGGCGGATTGGAAAAGACATGGAAATAGCATTAGAAGGATTTTGCCTTTTCGTCTAATCTCAGACCTCAGCAGGAGGGGGATACCGGTGCATGCACCACGACCCCAAGACCTCTGCCCTTCCTAAAGGGGATGTCTCAGCGCGACCTGTTCCTAATAAAGAAGGATAAGGGTTAAAGGATCAAGGCATCTTTCTCTTTGACTGATGCTCGCCGTCTGGAACTAACTCCGACAAGGAACTCTAGTCGGGGAGTTCAAATTGCTCCTAATGTTGAAAACCTAAAAGCCAAGGGCGTGGAGCCAAACGGGTGTGGTGCCATTCTTTCGCTAGTCTCATTTGCTTTCCCCAACCACACGACATACCCCAGAGGGGCAGTGTGGCCGCTTGGGATGAAAGGAAGAGGCCGGATCCAAGAAATTACCACTCGGGAGGAACGGTTCGCGAGAGATGCCTTTATGGCAAGACGAGGTCCCGGGAGGTTTGGACTGGACCTACGTGCCAAATGTGAGGTGGTACCTCAGTGATGACACCCGTCTTGTACTTGCAAAAGGTCGGACTAAGTAGAAGGATGAGGTTTCACCTGCCGAGAAAGGATCGATCACCCTTCCTTCTAGGAGCAGGTGAACCGTTGTTCTTGACTCAGTTGGTGTACCAAGGTTCCGTACCTCCGAGTGAGAATCAGTCGTGCGATGGGGACATCACATTTTGAGTGGGGGGGAGGCATGTCATCTACCGATGAAAAGCGTGCAATAAAAAGAACTGCGGTCAAAAGTTGTGTGTCCGATTTTGGATTCAACGCGGGTTCCGCGTTGAATTATTCAACGCACATTGAATTCTCGTTGAATCCCCGTTTAAACGCTCGTTAGACGGGGAAAAACAGGGTCCGCAATGATTTGTTTCTTGGGCTAAACCTAATCAGAAAAAAAAATAAAAAAAATATTGGATTGTAGCTCTTTTCGAGGTCTACAACCCCATATTTTTATTTTTATTTTTTAATCTTTCAATATATTTTTAAAAAATCAAAAACATAAGCACGATGAAAAAACAAAAATAGACAATGACACGAGTATTTGTTTTTGGGGGGGGGTCACAGAGATTTTTTAGGGGCTAAAACAAAAACAGATAAACAAATAAAAATTATAGGGTTTTAAATCTTTCAAAGATCTACAACAACATTTTTTTTTTTTTTTAACTTCGTGTATTTAAAAAAAAATCAAAACCATAAAAAACAAATAAAAAAGGAAAAAAAGACATACACACACACACAGACACACAGTCAGACAGCTACACAACACACATAAACACACACACACACACACACACACACACACACATACACACATACACACACACACACACACACACACACACACACACAAAATAAGTTTTATATCTGTCTGTTTTTCCTCTTTCTGTTTGTTTTTCTTCTATTTTTTTTCTTCTGATTTCTTCCTCTAATTTTTTCTAACTATTTTTACTTACCCAACTTAGCACCCTTAAATAGTGCCAAACAGTCGGTGGTTCCTCGTTTGGAGTGCCTACTGCACTCTTATGGAGGTTGCTCAGTTCGGGATGTCTGTGTTGCCTGTAGTTGATGACGGATGCTCGACAGAATGATTCCCTGGCTCAGTGGGTGGTGGGAAATCAACCGTCTGCGGGGTTCAATCGTTATGTGCGTAGGTCATGCGCTGCTTCGCTCCGTGTTGGATGTGTGGACGACCTCGTCTGCGCTCCGCCGCTGCCTTGCTACCTGCCCCGCTTGCTTCACATGTGGTTCTTTGGAGGTTGATGTGTTCGCTGTGTGGTGTGACAGTGTTGTTGGTGTTGCCTTGTGCTTCGCTGCTCCGCTGCCTTGCTGCCCTTCCACTGGTCGTGCCTTCCGTGGTTGCTGTCTGCGGGCCTTGCTCGATGGCTGACTTGTTGCGAGTGCCTTGTGCGTCGCTCCACGGTTGCCGGGTTGCTGGTCCGGTCGCTCTGTCGTCCCTTGCAGTGTGGTTGCCTTGATTGTGTTGCCTTGTGCTTCACTACACAGCTGTTGCGCTGCATGTCCTGTGTGCCATGTCGTTCCTTGCAATCGTTTTTTGGCGTTGTGCAACCGTGTTGCCTCTACTCTGTTGCCTGGTGCTCCACATGGTTGCTGCCCGCTGCTATGTTCCGCTTGGGGACAATCTGCCTTCAACAAGGGTCGAAGGGTTCATGACTCAAACTATCAAATACGAAGATTTCACAGATTGTCGAGGGTTCAGCCTCCTGATTAGTCGGTGCAACTCTGACGAAATAATTTATCATCAGTTTTATTATTTTTTTTTCGGTTTTGCATTTTTTTATACTTCAACTTTTTTTAATGTTATTTTTTGTGTTTCCTATGTTTCTTTGGCATGTTGGTTGTGTTTTCGGCATTGTGTATTGTCTATCAACTTTTTTTTTTTTTTCCTGTTTTTACTGTCTGGGTGCATAGGGCCACGTGTCCGAGGCCCAACGCACCCATCCCGTTTTTTTGGATTCAACGGAAGACCGCCGTTTTTTCGTTAAACGGGATTCAACGGGGCCTCTGGGGCGATTCAACGGGGTTCAACGAAATTTAACAGCCCCCATTGCCTGTTGTTTGGATACACAGGTCAAAAGGATAAGGTTACCATGAGTTCGAGAGAAATTGCCAAAATGACTTTGTATGGGCTTGAGAAAGGTTTGGCAAGATGTCCAAAAGAGAAAGGCATGGAAAATTGACTTTGCGTGGGCTTGAGAAAGGTCTGGCAAGATGTCCAGAAGAGAAAGGCATGAAAAATTGACTTTGCGTGGGCTTGAGAAAGGCCTGGCAAGATGTCTAGAAGAGAAGTGCATGAAAAATTGACT
>BFEA01000452.1:399367-426528 GCA_003427395.1 Chara braunii
CATGAAAAATTGACTTCGTATAGGCTTGAGAAAGGCCTGGCAAAATGTCCAGAAGAGAAAGGCATGAAAAATTGACTTTGCGTGGGCTTGAGAAAAGTCTGGCAAGATGTCCAGAAGAGAAAGGCATGAAAGATTGACTTTGTGTAGGCTTGAGAAAGACCTGGCAGGATGTCCAGAAGAAAGATGCATGTGAAATGAATTTTGCGTGGGTTTGAGAAAAGTCTGGCAAGACGCCCAAAGAAAAAAAATACATTTATTGAGCTTGGGCCAGAGAATGTCTGGCAAGATGACAAAAAAAAAAGTTGCATGTTTTAGCTAGGGCTTGAAAAGGGTCGGGCAAAATATCAAAGAAAGAAATGCATGTAAAATTGGTAGAGCATGAGGGGGAGAAGAGGATGACAAGAGGCATGGACTACACAGGCCGATGAGCCGACTAAAAGAGGCGCTGAGGGTGACAATTGTCGGAAAGAGGACATGGCCTGCTCGAGACGGAAGACAGATCATTCGAGGGCATTAAGGGATGGCGAGATTCCGGGGAGACGCAGGGGCTGCAGAAGATGGAAGAAGCCAAAAGAAGGCTGATGTTCTAAGAGTGATGAATGAGATGAGAGAAAAGCCTGATGCACTTCGGGTGATGAATGAGATGAAAAACTTGATGCACTTCGGGGGATGAACCCACCCCTCCCCGCCCCAAAAAGCGGAGACCAGAAGAGACCCTGAGAAAAGAACAAGAAAAGACAAAAGGGATCCTGACAAACTAACCACCCAATACATCTCACCCCCTCTCCTTCGCCTATCCCTCCAGACCCTCCGACTTACAGAAGACTGGTGCGCGATGAGGACGTCACGAATGAGTGGGAAGAATGTGTTGGGACCGGTGAGTCCAGAATAACATCCCGACACTCGAGAACCTGTATATAGCCAAGTTGTGCACGACAGAGAAATCTGGAGTAAGGAGGCAAGAGAGAGAGAAAAGACAAAGGACTAGGCCGCCGGGAGGAATGATGCCCTGGGTTGAGAACCGGAGGGGGAAAGAACCCGCGACGGCAAACAAGTAAGCGTAAGGACATGGGCGCATAGGAACATAGCATGAGGCCAAGAGGGCCATTGAAATTCAGCATGACTAAGGTCAAAGGGCCATTAACTTTGCAAATGCGGCACGACAAGCGACAAGAAAATAGGGAAGCCAAGGGGTGGACGACCTGGTGGCCGCGGAACGTTAGAAGATAAGGGTCCAACATGGGGACCGCTTATGACAATTAGCAGAAACCACGGATTGGAGGCCCCACGGCCGGAGAAACCGGCGCACACAAGGCTCGAGAAAGGCAAGGGAAAGGGGTCGTTGTAGGGCGGTAAACGCTAAAAGCACATGGGACACCTTGAGGAAAGGCACCAGGGATCACATGGGACTAAATAAAAATAATGGTGTCCAGAACAAAATATGTCAGGGACCAGGGTTGCCGGCCTTTGCGACGGGCCGAACGTACGGGGCCCCTTCGGAAGGCGTTCGGTCGTTCGGGCCGAACGCGAACAAAAAAAAACCAAAAGTTTTTTAAAAATTCCGAAAAAAACTATCCTATGGAGAAAAATAAACTAAACAACATTTGCCTGGGCACTATATCCAAATTCTTTACCAAATTTGAATTAAAAATCAAATACAAAAAATAAACACTATGATGAAAATAAAAAAAAATAAAAAGAGAATTAAAATGAGTGAGTGTGCTAGCACCTTTTCGACACCGCCATCTTTGCCGATTTTTAATTATTTTTTTGGCATTGACAAATGCCCTGAAAATTTACATATATGTAGTTTACATAATCAATAACTCATTATTTTTTTTTTGAAAAATAATATTTTTTTTTAGGCCACGAAAAAGAGTAAAAACAAAAAGTTAAATGTGAAAAAAAAACAAAATAGTGAGTGGGCGAGCGCGTTTTGACACCCCCATGTTTGACGATTTTTAATGTTTGTTTGGCTTAGCAGAATGACTTAAAAATTCATAGGCATGTAGCTTACATCATATAGAACTCACAAAAAAACATTCAGAAAAAAATACTTAGTTTTAGGCTCCAAAACAAATTTTGCCAGGGGCTGAACTTGGAGGTGTTCGGCCCCCGAACGGGACCCCGAACGCCCGAACGTTCGGGGGCCAGCCCGGGAGCCCCCGAACGTTCGGTCAGGTAACCCTATCGGGGACCACCGGGGGGACAAATTGTCAGGGACCCCCAGCGAGACAAAGTGTCGAGGACCACCGTCGGGACAAAGCGTTGGGGACCACCGACGAGACAAATGGCGGGGACATGAGAAGGTCTCAAAAGAAACAGCGGAGCGGCACGAGGAGAAAAACAATTAAAACAAGATGCACCGTCAAGATCGAGATCTTGACGAAAAAAAATATTAGCATCACTAGTACAAACACTAGTGGTAGCAAACGGGAAGGTCAAAAAGGAAAAGAAAAAGTAAAGAATCGGTAAGTGGGAGGCATGGGAGCAATCCGAAAAATCTCGGGTCAGCCTCCCTCAAGAAAAAAGAGTCAAAACAGACTCCATGTGAAAAATAGGCCTCCGGGAGAAAATCGGAGTAGAAGGGGCTACTGGGTGAGAGAAATAGAGGTAAAAGGAAGCTCTCATGAGCATGAGGAACCTTTATTACAGTCCGAGATATAAAGGACTGCACCATGGACATACGGAGGGCCAAAACCAAAAGGAAGGGCCTAGAAAAGGGCCTTAACGACCACTTCACACCTGGCATGCAAAAAAAAAAAAAAAAAAAAAAAGTGGGAGAATAAAACGAAAAGAGTGAGAGGGAGTGAGTGAGTTTGCCGTCAATAGAGACTACCACAAGTAGGGACTGGCAGATCCCTACTATCCAAGAAAGGAAAAAAAAAGAAAAAAAAAAGAAAAAAAAAGAAAAAAAAAACCTTAACGGTAAAAAACGACCACTTCGGAAGATACACCTGTGACCAGATACATCATGGAATATGGTGGTTGCAAAGGACCTTGATTTTCTCTTGATTTTGCAGAGAAAATCAAGAAAAATTAAGGTCCCATGCAATCGAAATACAACGGATTACATGGGGAAGAAAAAACACATATTTTAGGTGCATCCGGAACTAAAATTGAGTTCGGATGCACTTGAAAGTTTGTCATTTATTTTTCCTTCAGTTTTGGGTTTGTTGTGGGGTAATGGGAGTAAGAAATTGAACCCTATTGCAATCCGAGTTACAACGGACTGCATGGGGAAGGGAAAACACATGTTTTAGGTGCATTCAAAGTCAATATTGAACCCGAATGAACTTGAGAATTGAGCGCTTCATTTTCTTTCAACATGGGGTAAGTTATGGGGTTGTGGGACTAGGAGAATGACCATAATTGCAGTCCGAGAGAAATCGGACTGCATAAGGATGCCTAGGCTAAGAAAAAATGAGCCATGGCAAACCCAAAAGGCTAGAAAAAAGTAATTTCGGCATGGGGCGAATAAAGACGGTAAACGGCAACCGTGAGATGTGATCTCACGACCAAGAATAATCGGCACACATGGGGTATCTAAGGAAGGGATTCTGAAACCACTAAGGACAAGGAGGTCCCAAAATAAAAATGAGACATCATCCCGGACGTTGTCGGGGACTAAGTGGGCCCAAATAAAAATAGTTGAAAAACGGGACACTCGTCGGCGGGGCTACCGGCGGGATAAAAAAATGGAGCTAGTACGGGGAGAGTGGCGGGGACTAGAGTTGTCCCAAGGTAACCATGAGCCTACATGAGGGATGACCGCATAAAGCAAACGGCACCATCGAGATCAAGATTTAGACGATGAAAAATATAAGCACCACTAGTGCAACCACTAGTGGGAGAGCCGAGGGAGAAAAACAAAATAATGATGATGGACGGGTCGCCCAACAGTCCGGGGTATTCTGGACTTGCTAGGCATGAGAAAGCCCCAAGGTGCTCAACATGAGGTAAAGGCTGTGAAAAGGAAAACGGAGCAAAGGGGGGTCAAAATTGAGACTAACGGAGGCAAAATGATCCCCCTTGAGTATGGGGGCTTCATTATTGTGATATGAGATATAACGACCAACTGTTGAGTTTGAATCTGGCCATAGGTGAAGATCTATGACCTAGAAAAAGGCTCAACAACCACTTGATACTTCTCACATAAGAAATTAAAAAAAAAAGAAAAAAGAATGAGAGAAAATGGAGGGAGAATGAGAAAAAGGGAGAGAAAAGAGTGAAGGAAAATGAGTCTACCTATTGGGACCTGCACAGTAGGGACCTGCCTCATCCCTCCAAGATTCAAGGAGGGAAATATGGAATGCAGAGATATGGTCCTTGGGGCAATATCTCAACAAAATCTGAATTAAAAAGGCAAAATCAAGAGAAAATGCAAAGGGAAAATGACCGGTTTTCTTTTGGGCCGTTAATCTTAGATTCTGATCCATGGAGGAGGGAATGTGGCCATTTTTGGGGAGGCCTACTCAAATGGCCAACTCCGGAATGAGTTGGCAGCTCAAAATGGAAAGAAACAAAAGAGAGAAAAAAACAAAATTGTGCATTTGGCCCAAGCGGAGGATCAAACACACAAAAAATTGAAAAAACGGACTTAGAGGCTCAAATTTGAAGCAAGGACTACTTGGGGATGGAATGGAATATTGTTGGCCTTGGATCTCAGCCATATCCAAGGCTGAAATAGCACCGAGGGATGATAAAATACCTCGGCCTACCAAAAATGGGGCAGAAACTGAAAAAATCGAGAAAAAAAACCACTAGTTTTTTTTTTTCTCAAGTGAGGCTGCCCCTTGGGCATGAGGACCCAAGGGGGCAACATTTTCAAAATGAAAAAGAGGCTGAAGGAAGCCAAGAGGCAATCCGAGTTGGTACCAACCACTCGGAATGCATGTACTTGGCCAAAATAAGGCTCGGGCACCTCCGGAATGACCTAGTGGTGACATTTTGTCTTGGGGGTACCTCGGTTCTCCTCAAGGCACACAGGGAGGCCCATGGGCGGGCCGGAGTGCCACATAAGCTAAGGATTCAGTCCACCACACTCACATTTGCATGAGGAGTGCCCATGCTGCCCAAATGAACTCATATGAACACTTTTCTCACTTGGAGAGAGGAGAGGGGAACCCTTACCAGTTTGCGAGCTTAGAGAAGACTATGAGCTAGGGGAAGGAGCTCTAGAGGTTAGTGGTAGTGAGGCTGGCCTAAGGAGGTGATCCGCCATAGCCCCCAGGGTGGGAGGAAGAGAGAGAGGCTAGGGAGAGTCCCATTAGCCCTTCTAGAGGGGAGGATTCCATAGCCATAGTGGAAGAAGTTTGTCATTGCTTGGCTAAGGTTGAGAGAGGAAGGAGAGAAGAGCTTGAGCAAGGAGAAAGCCATAGCCAAGGTGATACTTGTGCAAAGAAGGGAGAAACTTCATCAAGGTTGGTGCTCCATCTTCAAGACATCAAGGATTCCATTTTTTTTTTTCTCCTTCTTCTTCTTCTTTTTCTTCTTGTTTTTCTTCCCCTTCTTCTTCTTCTTCTTCTTCCTCATCTTCTTCTCCTTCCTCTCCTTCCTCCCTTATCTTCCTTCTCTCCTTTCTCTTTTTCTCCCTCTTCTTCTTATTATTATTATTGTTATTATTATTATTATTATTATTATTATTAATATTAATATTAATATTAATATTATTATTATTATTATTATTATTATTCTTTATGTTCCTCCCCTCCCCTTCCTCCTCCTACTCTCCCAATGATCTCCTATCCATATCTCACTCTCTTCTTTTTCACCCTCTCTCTCTTTCTCTCCATAGGAACTTTCCTAAGTTTAGAGTAAATTGTAGAGAGTCTTCTCACTAGTAATGATCTCCCCATGAGCTCATTCTTCACTCCCATGTGAATCGCCACTTCCCCCCTTGTAATTTCATGCATTTGAGTGAGTTTCACTAACTCTTCTCTCCCTTTCTCTCCATTTCTTCACCAAGTTGCAAATCGCAACTCTTGTGTTCGCTTAATCTAATGTATTGATAATGATTACCTCTTGTTTAGTCAATTTCCCCACTCCTATGTGAAGCGTCATTTCCCCCCTTGTGATTTCATGCATTTGAGTGAGTTTCACTCACTCATTTCTCACTTTCTCTCCACTTCTTCACTTAGGAGCAAATCACAACTCTTGTCTACGTTTAATCTAGTATTTTGATGATGATTAACTCTTGTTTAAGCCATTTCTCTACTTCCACATGAAGCGTTACTTCCCCTCTTGTGATTTCCTGCATTTGAGAGAGTTTCACTCACTCTTTTCTCCCTTTCTCTCCATCTCTTCACCTGGGAGTAAATCACAACTCTTGTCCATGCTTACTCTAGTGTTTTGATGGTTCCTTTAACCTACTTTGCTCAATTTTCTCACATGATGACATTCTGTTTCATTCTTCGTTGCATTCATGAGCCTCAAGCATGTGTTTGAGCAAGTCTCACTCAAATGCATAGCTCAACTCTCACATGATGATGTTCCATTGCATTCTTGGTTGCATTCATGAGCTTCAAACATGTGTTTGAGCAAGTCTCACTCACATGCATGACTCAACTATCACATGATGATGCTCCATTGCATTCTTGGTTGCTTTCATGGGCTTCAAGCATATGTTTAAGCAAGTCTCACTCACATACATGGCTCAACTCTCACATGATGATGTTCCGTTGCATTTTTGGTTACATTCATGAGCTTCAAGCATATGTTTGAATAAGTCTCACTTACATGCATGACTCAACTCTCACATGATGATGTTCCGTTGCATTCTTTATTGCATTCATGGGCTTCAAGCATGTGTTTGAGCAAGTGTCACTCACATGCATGCCTCAACTCTCACATGATGATGTTCCATTGCATTCTTGGTTGCCTTCACGAACTTCAAGCATGTGTTTGAGCAAGTCTCACTCACATGCATGACTGATCTCTCACATAACAATGTTCCGATTCTCACTTGGTTGTTCTACTACTCATGTGCATGTGTTCTCGCTAGTTCCGCTCTCACCTTGTCAAGTTCATGTATTTGGTAATGTCCTGATTCACATTTGGCTGTTCTACTACTCATGTACATGTATTCTCACTACTCACACCCTCACTTTGTCAAGTTCATGCCTTTGGTAATGCTCCGTTTCTCACTTGGTTGTCCTACTACTCATGTGCATGTGTTCTCGCTAGTTTCACTCTCACCTTGTCAAGTTCATGCATTTGGTAGTGTTCCGTTTCTCACTTGGCTATTCTATTACTCATGTACATGTATTCTTACTACTCACACCCTCACTTTGTCAAGTTCATGCCTTTGGTAATGCCCCGTTTCTCACTTGGCTGTTCTACTACTCATGTGCATGTGTTCTCGCTAGTTCCACTCTCACCTTGTCAAGTTCATGCATTTGCTAGTGTTCCGTTTCTCACTTGGCTGTTCTACTAGTCATGTACATGTATTCTCACTACTCACACCCTCACTTTGTCAAGTTCATGTCTTTGGTAATGCTCTGTTTCTCACTTGGCTGTTCTACTACTCATGTGCATGTGTTCTCTCTAGTTTCACTCTCACCTTGTGAAGTTCATGCACTTGGTAGCGTTACGTTTCTCACTTGGTTGTTCTACTACCAATGTGCATGTGTTCTCGCTAGTTTCACTCTCACTTTGTCAAGTTCGTGTATTTGGTAGTGTTTCAATTCACACTTGGTTGTTCTACTACTCATATGCATGTGTTCTCGCTAGTTTCACTCTCACCTTGTCAAGTTCATGCATTTGGTAGTGTTCCGATTCATACTGGGCTGTTCTACTACTCATGTACATTTGTTCTCACTACTCACACCCTCACCTTGTCAAGTTCATGCATTTGGTAGTGTTCCGATTCAAACTTATTACTCATGTACATGTATTATCACTACTCACACCCTCACTTTGTTAAGTTGATGCCTTTGGTAATGCTCCGTTTCTCACTTGGTTGTTCTACTACTCGTGTGCATGTGTTCTCGCTAGTTCCACTCTCACCTTGTCAAGTTCATGCATTTGGTAGTGTTTCATTTCTCACTTGGTTGTTCTACTACTCATGTGCATGTGTTCTCGGTAGTTTCACTCTCACTTTGTGAAGTTTGTGTATTTGGTAGTGTTCCGATAAACACTTGGTTGTTCTACTACTCATGTGAATATGTTCTCGCTAGTTTCACTCTCACTTTGTCAAGTTCGTGTATTTGGTAGTGTTCCGATTCACACTTGGCTGTTCTACTTCTCATGTACATGTGTTTTCACTACTCACACCCTTATTTTGTTAAATTCATACATTTGGTAGTGTTCCGATTCTCACTTGGCTGTTCTACTGCTCACACACAAGTGTTCTCACAACTCACACCCTCATTTTGTCAAGTTCATGCCTTTGGTAATGTTCCGTTTCACACTAGGCTGTTCCATTACTCATGTGCATGTGTTCTCGCTAGTTCCACTCTCACTTTGTTAAGTGTAGGCATTTGGTAGTGTTCCGATTCACACTTGGTTGTTCTACTACTCATACACATGTGTCCTCACTACTCACACCCTCACTTTGTCGAGTTCATGCCTTTGGTAATGCTCCGTTTCTCACTTGGGTGTTCTACTACTCATGTGCATGTGTTTTCGCTAGTTCCACCCTCATTTTGTCAAGCTCATGCCTTTGGTGATTGTCCATTTACACTTGGATGTTCGTACACTGATATGCATGTGCATTCACTAGTCTCACTCTAATTTTGTCAAGTTCATGTCTTTGGTGATTATCCGATTCACACTTGGTCGTTTCACTACTCGCATGCATGTGTTCTCACTAGTTCCAGCCTCACTTTGTCAATATCATGCCTTTGGTAATGTTCCGATTCACTCTTGGTTGTTCCACTACTCATGTGCATGTGTTCTCGCTAGTTCCACCCTCACTTTGTCAAGATTCATGCATTTGGTGATGCTCCGATTCACACTTGGTTGTTCCCACACTCATATGTTTGTGTTCTCACTAGTTTCACCCTCACTTTTTCAAGTTCATGCATTTGGTGATGTTTCAATTCACACTTGGCTGTTCTACTACTCATGTGCATGGGTTCCCATTAGTTACGCTCTCACCTTGTCAAGTTTATGTATTCAGTGATTGGCTGCTACTGCTGTGGGAAGGGTGACCGACGCTTGGCTGCTACTATTGTGGGATGGGTGATCAACGCTTGGCTGCTACTACTATGGGATGGGTGACGCGTGCTAATGTAGGATGGGTGACCGACACTTAACTGCTATTGATGTGGGTTGGGTGACCGGTGCTTGGCTGCTACTGCTGTAAGTCTTTTGCTGCAGTTCAGTCTTTCCTTCATGTAGTAATATGGCGGTTGCTTTCTAGCTGTTCTGTGACTCATGTATGTGTGTGTTGTAGGTCTTTTGCTGTTGTTCAGTCTTTCCTTCACTTAGTAATGTGGCAGTTGCTTCCTAGCTGTCCCGCGACTCACGTATGTGTGCGTTATAGGTCATTTGCTGCAGTTCAGTCTTTCCTTCACTTAGTAATATGACGGTTGTCTCCTAGCTGTTCCGTGACTCATGTATGTGTGTGTTGTGGGCCCCTTTGATGCTGTTCAGTCTTTCCTTTACTTAGTGATGTAGCGGTTGCCTCCTAGCTGTTCCGTGAGTCATGTATGTTTGTGTTGTGGGCTCTTTTGCCGCTGTTCAGTTTTTTTTTCCACTTAGTGATGTGGCGGTTGCTTCCTGACGGCTTCCCTAACTACACACTTGTACATGCTCTAGTCTAAATTGTGCAGTTCAGTCTTCTCTCACTTAATGAAGAATCAGTTCAGATCTTGAACAGGGGACGGTAGGTCAAGTAAGGGCCAGGCTTGATTAGGATTAGGGATTTTTTTTTTTTTTTTTTTTTCCTCTCCCTCTCTCTCTTTCTTTCTCTCTCTCTCTCATACTTCGGCCTCCCCTCCCTCTGGCATATAACTAACCCTTCACCACTCACTTGTTACATTGTTAGGGAACCACGATGAAAAAGAATTTGTCCTCACTTGGAAGAGAAAGTGGGCAAGGGGAGGGTCGTTGGTCCCTTGTGCCGCCGAGAAGGAAAAGGAAAAGACATGTGAGCAATTGAGAGGAGTCAAGTCTGGAAAAAGAACTAAACCAAGTTGGTAATTAAACCGAGGTCAGTTGACTCAACCATTTCCCCGACTGCATGACTATGAGAAGAGGATGGGCTGATTGAGCAAAGGAAGGAGAATAAAGAAAACCCCAAAAAAAAGAAAGTTAGGCATGCGGGAAGGGCTATGTGTTGACCCCGATAGGGGATTGTATCGGTCTTTGCCTTTGTGTGAGATTGTGTAGGTGAGTAAGTCTTGGGATGCCTTGAGTGGGACCAGGCTAGGGAAGTCGGGCGACAAAGAAAAAAAGGGAAGAGGGGGCAAGGGGACTAAGGGGCCCTTAGTGTAAAACCGACCCATGAGAGAGACCTCTGTGCATGGGACTTGGAGTGTGAATGAAAGAAGGGAGTGAGGCTTTCGCTGGTCGGAATGTGAAGTAGTCTGTGCATGCGTGTGAAGGTCCGAAAGGACTAAGGGGCCTGCTCCAATAATGATTGATGAAATGTATGGGACACGAGGAGTGCGTAGAGGCGAGAGGGAATACGACATTGGCTCACACCGATGACGCCGTAGGATTGCTGTGCTTAGGGAAATGATGTTGGTCAAAGGATGACGCTTAGCCTGTGCACAAAAGAAGAAGAACTCTCAAAGAACCCCTAGACTGCCTGCGTATTGGAAGAAGTTTTTGCTTGAGAACACAACCAAGAACTAAAAATCAGCGTTTGCGGAATGACCAGCAAGACTACCCCCCGACGTGAGGACTTAGTTACATCCCCAATGTCAAAGCTCTCTCGCTCGATGGCCCACCCCGATCCATCTCAAAGCACTAGGTGGGGGTGACCCTGGGATGAACGACCCGCGCCTGAGCATGAGCGTGGGCGGGCCGAGCAAACTGGGACCTGCAGTGGGGTCGACCAAGGCTCGAAAGTCAACTGGGGCTTGACCCTACACCGACCCCTTACCATACATCGCAAGGTCTTATTGACCGTAACCTTTTCCAACGGGCTGCTCCGACACGGGAAACCTATTGGGTGCACTGGTTGCGGACTCTTCATCCAATTGGTCTCAACCCTGTCCTGCCGCTTGCTCGCCTGCTTGCAAGAAGACGACAACGTCGCCCTCATCGGTGGACACAAACAGACCCTCGTCCGACAGACCATCAATAACCCAACCTATTGATTTGTATTCATGCCCCGACTTTCAAGTCCGGTCTGCATTGCACAATCTTCTCTCACAGATTGCTGCTGGCAATTTGCAACAGATGAAATCTGTCATCCAGTGAGCAACATAAGTTTGGCGTGTCCGCTTGCTGCAGTGGTTAGGCAATAATATCTCCAATGCAAATATGACTGCGCATATCCGTCAGTTTGAATGCCTGATTCAGAAGCATCAATATGTCCCTCAGCGATACACAACGAAGTCTCGAGATGCCTTCCTTGATCATATTAAAGTTGTGCACATGCACGAGGTGTCTCGGGTAACGGGGCTACGACATGCCCTGCATGCACCCCAAGGGCTCCACTTGCACCCTAACCCTGATGCCGCAGAACACCTGCGTATCTGTGATAAGTTGTTGTCACCAACTCGCGTTCAGTTCTCTAATTTCGTGGAAGTTGTGTTCAGCATCACACCTGGGATCTCCCCGCCTAACCCCTCAGACTATCAATGTCGGAAAGTGTTTCCTGACTGCTCACACTTAGTCGACGGCCATGTTGTTACAACCGACTTTGACATCATTCCTGATGATCGCCTCCGCGACTTGTTCCATGGAGGCTCGAAGTATCGTCTTAATGGACAAATCACTGATGTGCTTCAGGCTGTTAGAGTCGGTCTTACCGAGTATATTGCTAAATACTTGAGGTCGGTCTCCGAGCAGCTTCGGCCGGCCGCTCTAAACAAATTGCAGTAGTGACGCTCAACCGTTTTCAAACGTAGCCAAAACAACATCTCATCCCCCCACATTACCACACAACAACCGCACTCCCTTCACTTAGTGCACAGGGCTTTGAGACATCTTCAACAACACTTTGCTATTGTTCCTGTCGACAAGACCTCACATAACTTGGCAATCTGTTGTAAAAATTGGTACCTGTCTCATCTATCTCCTCATTTGGACAACCCTATGTTGTGCCTCTTGAGTCTGTCGCAGATATTCTTGAACATCATGCGCTCTGGAATCATCGGTGGGGATATACACACAAAGACACACTGCCATATTTCTACTATGCACTTAAAGCGCATAAATCGCCCCCTGGGCTTCGCAGTATTGTCGGCATCACAACGCGGAATAATCTCTCCCTGCTGCAGCAATCTCGCCATCTGTTCATGCAGTCCACCATCAACCTCCCCACAAACCATTGGCCAGTACCACCGTCGCTTCTGCCCGCCTCAACGTTGCACTACAAAGAGTCATTAAAACTCTCCGTGAGAAGGATAATCTGTTGTATCAGCAAAGTCGTGTAAGACGGAGATGGATCGTGCAAAGCGTTGAGGAGGTGATGCTTGATCTCAAACGTAATTCATCTTCTCTTCATGACCATGCTCCTCGTACTGTTGATTTCACAACTATGTATACCAATCTTCCTCATGACTGTATTTGTCATAATGTATCAAAAACGGTTGAGGAAGCCTATACATATGCCTTACAACAACACACACAGGGGCGCACACATCCTCCTACCCTTAACATAATTGTTAAAGGGCCCCGTCAAGGGGAGTGGACGGTTGATACGAGACCGAACACCTTAGCCGTTTCCCAAATTCTTGAACATCATTATGTCATTGTCACAAAAACGTATCGTCATGCAGTGGACGGCACCTTGCGACATCAACTGATTGGCATCCCGATGAGGACTAATTATGCTCCGGAGATAGCTAATTTGACGTTGTATTGGGATGAGGCGTGATTTGTTGATGATATCCAGCAGCGTGATCTTCGCGCAGCTCAACGGTATGCGTTCACATACCGCTTGATCAATGATGTTCTCTCATGGGGACATCTGCCACCACTGTCAGAGCACTATGATCTCGAATGGAAGGAAACCGCAGCGCCTGATGACTCTTGCACATTCTTGGGTCCACACCTCCAAGTCCGCCCTAACGGTTCCCTGCGTATGACTGTCTTTTTACGAAGCAGCTGAATGAGATTTCCCTGTTGTTCGTTATCCTAATGCTACGTTGAATGTCCCTGCACACCAGCCGACGGGAGTGTTTACAGACCAACTTACTAGGTTTGAGTATGTCTTCAACAACTGATATGATTTCAAAACTGCAGCAAGGATGCTCACACGTCACATGTTTTTCCAACAACGTTTGTGAAAGGATGGACTTCCTATATTCGTAAACGTCAACACAGGTACCCTGCATACGTCACCCGCCTCTCCAGCTGGTTCCGCAGCATGCTTCGATGGTCTATTTACATCCCACTTTCTCGGGTATCCACACACTGCCTTCGGACTACGCTTGTCACAACCCCTTCTTCATTACCAGCGCCTGTCACACCCATCACAGCCTCTTCTTCATGACCTGCGTCTGTTGCACTTGCGTCCTCATCGGTCTTAGTAACCCCTTTCATGTTGTTTGTGACCCTGACTGCCCTTTTCTATTCGAAGCCTCGTCCTCATCGGCCTTGGTTGCTTCTACGATTGATTCTGCAGGAGCAACTCAACCCGCAACTATTGTCTCGCCCTTGGTCTCGTTGTGTTTCTCCATAGCATCCATGGACACCACAGTTGTTGTGTCGCCCTTGGTCTTGGTGTGTTCCTCCATGGCATCCGCGGTCACTGCAGTTGTTGTGTCGCCCTTGGTCTCGGTGTGTTCCTCCATGGCATCTGTGACCCGCAATTGTTGTGTCGTCCTTGGTCTTGGTGTGTTCCTCAATGGCATCAGTGACCCGCAGTTGTTGTGTTGCCCTTGGTCTCGGTGTGTTCCTCTATGGCATATGTGGCCATGCCTGCACTACGATCTGCAGAGTCCCCTCTTCAGGTCTCACCTACAACTGCCCCCCCCCGTCTCTGCTTCAGCCACTTCACCACCCCTGACTTCATTCCCTCCGTCTTCACCGCCTTTATTTCCTCTGGATTTATCTCCGTCTGTTACCCACCTTCCAACTACTCTACCACTCCTGTCTTTACCGCCCCTTCCTCCCCTCGTTTTGTCTCCATCCGTTACCCCTTTTCCAAACCCACAAACCACTTTGTCCACAAAGACTTCGTCATCATGTTTTGCCCCTGCAGAAAGCCTACTTCGTCGTCCTAGATGTCAACTTCGGCCTACTTCCCAACCTCAGCTTACTCCCCTTTCCTTCATCTTTGTTCTTGGACGAAGAAGAACCTGTTCATTCCCCCCACCACGGCCTTCCCCAACATCCCGTTCCTATCTTTTGCTGCCCCAACCATCCTTACCACGCATGTGATGCTTTTCGATTGCAGACCTTTTTGCAACGCGGCAAACACAAAATAGGAGGGCTGATGGCGAGGGACCATCCGAGGATGAACTTGGCAAGGGGACTGTAGGAGATTCTGTATAAATCCGCATGACCGGCCTCCACTGAATATGTGTGGCCTCGTTGCTACTAACATCTGCCTGCAAGCCTATCGTGGGAACCATATACTCACTCTGATTTCTTGGCCATTGCTTCCGATCTTGATGCTCTGGAAGTTGAGTTATATGGCGATAACCCGACTCTGCGTCCCCCACAGGATAGTAATTACACTCGACATGGGGGATTCAATGTCTCTGTTTTGGAGACTGCTTTGATAAGGCGCCGACTTTATATGCAGCGTGCCCCTTCGGGTGGCGACCCAGACCACTGTTCGCACGTTTGTGCCTATATTCTACATACTCCTGGCCACTACACCACTCTTGTTCGTGCCTCTGGTTCTTGGGAATTATGGAATGGCGGTGTTATGGTGCAAACTATTACTGCCATCTGTGATCTCGTACGTAATTACCCTAACCTACAATTGTTCCAGGTCATTAACCCTATGGGTACCTCGTGTACTTCCTTGCCCGCCTCTACGCCTATCTCTGTGCCTACCTCCGTACCTGTCTCTGTGCCTGTTTCTGTTTCTGTCTCCTTCCAGATTACTGATCCTATGGGTAGCGGGCCTACCATCCGCTGACCATCCGTCTGCGATGGGAGGTGTGAGCATGCAGCTAGGGCTCATGCTGGGAGCGAGGAGTAAGGACAGCGGTCGTAGTGCCCAGACTGCTATTCATACGAGACCCTTCTCCACGTACGACGTGCATCTCTGTCGAGTGCATCGGTCCCCCATCGTGCGGGACCCTCCCGACCGCGTCACGCAAGAGTTGGTCTCATCATCATCGCGGTACACATGGAGCTTTCGCAAGCCGCTCCGTCCAAGTGCACCAGCCATACCTCTCGCGAGCCCCTACGACAAGATAGGGCCAACGCGAGGCACGACTTACCTCGACCTGGCGGGAGCTGTCACCTCCCTTCGGTGGGTGTATCCCCGCCGAGCTACCAGTCCACAGTACGAAAGCTAATCAGCTGCAATCGCAGAGGTGGACCAGCCGAGGGCGTTTCTCGTTCGTTGTAGCATAGGGGGTACGCGCGTCTCACGCCTCTATCAGACCCGCACGTGAACCGACGCACCGGGGGGGTTGAGGTCCCAAGCGCGGCTAGCCGTCGGTCGACTAGGACGCATCCCACTTACCACGAGTTACACCACTTTACTCACACTTACAGAACGACACACGACAAACAACATAACAACACACCTAGTCCTTTTTGTATTCATCCCATAACCTTTCGATGCGGAAATCAGAAGGGCGACGCGCGCGAGACTTAGTATAAGACCACGCGGACGCAGGGTCTTCCTATATCGACTAGCAATACATGAATACGCAAGCAGTCGCAAATGATGGTGTACTATGTAGTGCCCATAATCAAGCGGTCCCTCGTGGATTCGAGTACCGCTTATGACACTTAAGTGTCAAACTCGAAATATCGTGAAGGTCAAGCCCTTAATGATATTGCAAGACTGAAGGAACAACCGTTCAGCCCCCGCAGCATATTCGGCCCTTAGGCCGAGTGTCCCGGTGGGCGGGGCAGGCAGGCTCTGCGCAGGGGGTGATCCCTTCCATGCAGAGTCTAAGACATGGCATGTCCTGGACAAGGACCTCAAATCCAGGTCCAGGACCTACGTCCGACAATTTTTTTTTAAGAAGCAAACAACCGTAAAGGGAGGTAGTTTCCCTTCATTTTCTAACCCCAACCCCAGTTAAACCCTTAAGCGTGGACTCCTTAGGCCACGCGAACACTCAAACTTAGGTATGTACATAGGTATCTATATATATATATAGATATAGATATAGATATATATATATATATAGATATATAGGGGAGTAAATATGTGACGATCACTTCTCACAGTCACAGTGAGACTCCTCTCAGCCATATATATGTATGTGATCGCAGACAGTCAAATTCAAAGTCCGAACCACAAAACATATCTGCAATCACATCAAAGAGTCAACTGAAGTCCACACACTACATGAGGTCCTAGAGGTTGCAATTCCGCCTGATTCAACTCGCAGGAGAGGGCCTTGTTACCTTGATTCGCCTGAGGGCCCCGCAAAAAATGATGGCAAAAAAAAAAAAAAAAACAGGAGTTTGGTCAAGACTGAAGTCGAACTGTCGAAGTCAACCCTCTGACGACGTCCTAGTTCACAGCAATGACCCCCCTTCACAAGCTTGACTACTCTTCTAAGTCTCCACGCCTCTCCTCAAAACAGTTGTCGCTATACTGCACCCTCAAGATCAGAAGAAAGTTCTCAATATGTCAGTCCTTGCAATAGCACAGCGATATGCAGCAGCTACTGAATAGTGCACCGAAGGAAGTGACAAGTCAGCTATACATGGTTCTGTTGCACATATACAACATTTGCAACCCTGTCTTTCAACCGCTGCTCATTCACACACGTTGAAGACACATTCCCTAGTCATCATACTCCGATATACACAGTGAATCCAACTTTTACGGTAACGACGAACCGACGAGTCTCTGCAGCAGCAACCCCTCTCCCTGCTCTATTCGAGCTATAGTTGGGAATGCGGCCACTCAACAACTCGATCAAAGACACGACGCACAGAGCACCCATGCAAATTATCCCTTTCGAAAAATCAAAAATCTGAAAAAAAAAAAAAAAAAAAAAAAAAAAAAAAAAAAAAGATAAAATCGGTGCATCTTCTTTTCGGCCCACTCTCACTTAGCGCTTAGGGCCGTTTTCACTTGGCTGAGCAAATGGCCCTGGGTCACTCTGGTAGCCTAGTAGCCTAGTGTGTATATATATATGGTCACAAAACTATTGACTAAGAGCGTAAGCACGTGAAGTAGAAAAAGAAATAAGATGAGCGAAGAAAAGAAAAATGAAAGGACAAACAGGCATACAGACAAACAAACTGGAATGACAAAAAACAGTGTCCTCTTATTCTTTGTTTCATTGTATTCTTATTTCTTTCAGTGTTTTACAAAAACTATTTACACTGAACAAAGGATAAAAATAAAAAACAAAGACACATTGAAATCATTCAGTTTCTCGGTCTTCTTAACGCTTGCTCCACCGTGCCTCTAACGTACAAGGCTCGCCACGTTAATGAAGTTGAGCGCGAGCTGCCCCCATCCCCGTATGCCATAACAACCCACTTGCACGCTATGGAAAAGAGGCAGAGTGAAGGAAAAGGTGTTAAACACAGGGAAAAGAGGAACAAAAAAAGGAAAACCGATAGGCATTGGGAGAAAAAATAAAAAAGGTGGCACAAACATCTTCTTTTTTTTCCTGCATTCTTCTTTCTTTCATAATTTTGCAGTTTTGGTGAAGAGTCTACCACGTTCGTTTTCAGCGCACCTGCACTTTCTTCTTCATTTTTCATTCTTATATTCACCCTTCGAGCTTTTCCTTTGAGGGTGTTAGGGTGCAAGGTACAAACAAAGTAAAATGACACAAACTTATGTTCTTCTTTTACTGCATTCTTCACTGTTTTGCAGTTTTAGTGAAGGGTTTCCCGTTGTTAGGGTGCCGGGTACAAACAAAGTAAAATGACACAAACTTATGTTCTTCTTTTACTGCATTCTTCACTGTTTTGCAGTTTTAGTGAAGGGTTTCCCACCTTTGCACATTCTTGTACACTCTTTTGAGTGCACTTGCACATTTTTGTCAGGGTGCAAGGAACGTATAAGTAAGACCCTCACGACAGATAGGGCAATTGTCATAAGGATGCGTGCGATGGAAGCAGCCCTCCCGTTTATCTACAGGACGAAAACCATTCAGGTAAGCAACTTCGTCACAACAGAAGTCAGGGCGGCTAGCATTAACCATACCTCTATAGCATGCACGATAGAGGGCATGCCTGTTGCAAGCCATGACGATTGTAGGGCGTTCACCATCACAGTTAAGTGCACATTCGCTATAGCGCCTGCAAGCAAAGATGGGACATACTATATCTGGATGTAGAGGATATTCACAATCCGGATACAGGTGGCACCCTGCCGATAGCTAACCAAAAAAATTATACGATTGTAGTGATGTCGACAAAGTCGATGCTTTTCACAACCGAGTGTTACTGTGTTAGTGATCTTACAAAGCAGGAGGTCTCAAGGTGTTAGGGCAACATATGGGGAAATGAAGACTAAAGCAGGCACGGGGACAGACATGGAGGTAGGCACAGAGACAGACACAGAAACGGGCATGGAGACAGGTGCGGAGGCAGGCACAAAGACAGGTGCGGAGGCATGATCGGTATCACCTCCCTACCTAGGTCTACACGAGTGAGAGATGACTGAAAGAAGTGGAGGATAGAGGTCGGTCGGAATGGGAAAAAAAAAAAGACTATTGGGTAGCAATGGCCGACCGGGGATACTATGGAGGGGTGGTACTTAGGAATGGGGAGGCAGAGTAAGGAGACCCGGATGAGGGGTCTGAAAATAATTCTCATCTACTAGGACGTGGGTTGAACTGAGCGGAAGGGCCGTTTAGTGCTCTCTTATGGAAATAGGGATCGGGTGCTGGGAAAACAAGATGGTGCGGTGACTATCATCCCCAATCTATTCCAGCGGCCCGGAGATGCCGGTAGATGTAAAGGATGGGGTATCGGTCGTCCTCCCGGAAGAAAGAACGTGGACAGATCTAGAACCAGCCTATCAAACTGTAATGCTGGACGAGGAGGACACGTTCCTCTAGATAGAAACGATATGGACTAAGGTCAGTCTGACGAGGTTGTCACCGAGCTTGATGGATTTAGAATTCAGAGGGACAGTGGAAGTCCGGGGGTGCGTCTACTTGTCGCAGAATGGGGAAAATGCTATAGCCGTGGACTTGGTGCTAGGGACCGCGCCGGACGAATTGTTTAAGAAGGCAGAAAGGGAGGTTGTATGGGCCGCCTGTCAGCGGGCAGAGATGAAAATGGAAAAGGTAGATGTACAAGTGAAACTCGGGGATAGGGGAGCGTGAGGCGGCCCGTTAGAACAATGAGATGTTTGCTGCCTCCTTTTCTGGTGGACGCGGTCTTCGGAACCCGGAGCAGTCTAGTACAAATACGTCAGTCCATGATGAACCTCGGACTATACCAATGTGCCAGGCAAAACTTCTTCCGGTTGTCGGTAGAAATTGGGTCTTTTTAAGGAAATTAGGCAAAGGAACTGACCGAGATGCTGAATTGCCTTAGCATAGATAATGTTTTTGTCCCTAGCCCGGTGCATTGAGGGATAGTCTACAGAAATGTGGCAGTAGGGGAGATGTTCCTGAAAGAGGTGAGGGAATTGTTCTACGACGAAGAAGATGACTTAAGTGACGACGGCGAGAGGGATGAGATAGAGGACTGGGATTTCTGAGGTGGGAGACTTATTTAGGGAAGTTGAGTGGCCTGACACTGTGCAGGGAAGAAAACGATGGCTAGAGAAGAGTTGCTGTGGGCTAATCACTCCTTGACTCGTATGCACGTCGAAGTTCCCCGGTCCGGTTTTCGGACGAGCCAGGTTGAGAATTTTCGCCAGCATCCCGAACACGTAGAAACCCGCAGGTCAGACAAAGTAGGCCCCGCTCAAGATCCTCGACCACCGCGATGGCCTCCAAATCGAGCGTCGCGTCTGAGGCAAGGAACGCCTGAGCAAAATAATAATAATACAACGATAATAATAAAAAAATATTTAGAAACTTTTAATCGTCAGAATACGACGAATCGAGGAAAAGGAGCTGCTAGTACCATCCTAGAGCCGCCGACGGCAAAACCAAGGGGGATAGCCCCGCCGGGCCCTCAACCCCTCGGCTTCTTTGCACTGTTCTGATACTCCTTCGCCGCCCCTCGCTGGTCTCGATCTCTAAATCTCCCTCTTGAAAGTCTGATAATGTAACCAATAGTGCTAGACCCAAGCCTGAGCTTATCACTAATGGTAAACTATATAAGCGGGTACCTGCCATACGTGTGCGCCAGCCGAAGGCTTCCCGGCCACTTCGTCGACCTACCGGCTAACCTCACAACCATCACGCCCCGCCCTTACTACGCGGACGCCCGCCCCTTGCACTTAACTTATCACGAGGAACCATACTCGTCGTTGACGTCGCCATATCGTGGTCAAGCATATCAATCAACAATCATAAAAAAAAAAAAAAAAAAAAAAAAAAAGCGGGATGACGCGCGCCTTAAATATGTGCGCCACACACTCTCTACTATAGTAAACCATTCAATTAGCATAAGCAATAGACACAGCCACGACTCGCGTGGTGTACTCAAATTCTGAATTAAAACTATTCTTTGTCATTTGCAACAACCAGGGCGGATACCCTTGTAAGGGTATTCGCGCCGACAACAGTGAAACGTGATAAACGGGCATTCAACGTCGTTTTACAGTGGTTTCAACGTGCGTTGAATATTCAACGTGGGACCGCCGTTGAATCCTTTTCGAGACACTCAGGTGCGAAGAGCACGCCTGGTAGGAGGACGTGGAGGAGGGGGATCACAACGGGCGCTAGGCAAGGAAGGAGAAGGTATATCAGTGTCGATAGGGTCAACAAAAGATAAGGTCAAAGCAGAGTCATCGCCGGGAAGAGTAGCAAACGGCGCAAAGGTAGAGTCACGAACGGGTATGCCTGCTACCGTAGGAGAGTCAGCGGACCAAGACATCGTGGCTAGGTTGGTGCTGCACAGGAGGTCGAGATGGGGGGAACAGCCTGGGGCAAGCCTGCTGTGCGAAGTGACGTTGGAGGGCGCCAGCGTACGGGCAGGAAAAGGAGGTATGGCCAGCGAGGTGGCAACCGATACATATACCTCTTGTACGAAGGTCCTCGCTCTCAGGGATGGTTAAGAGGCTGGTAGGGAACGCAAATCCCATTGGGATGGGTAGTTGAGGGACCGTGGAGCGAGTCCTGGAGGATGAGGGCTAATGACTGAGGAGGTCGAAAAGGGCTCGAACGAGGCAGTTGTCCTGGGAGGAGGTATCGTCCTCCGCGGGTGACATGGAATCGGATCTCTGATCTGGGTCACTCGTGGAGCCACCTGATAGGAAGGCATCCTCAGCGCTCGACGAATCACGTAGTAAGGTATGAAGGCAAAAAGATAGGGGTCGTCAGGAACCTCTGCGAGGGCCACGACAGTATGTGGAAGACAGTCGAGGCAGAGAGGGGTGAAGGGTTGCAATGGTGGCTGGTGGGCAGCGGCGGTGGGCCAACGAGAGGAGTGTAAGTGAGCTGGATGCTCCATGCAATGCTGAAGGCCTCAGGTAAGGTGTGGATGGAGTACACCATCATCTTCCACTAGAATGGTTGAGGTAGGCCTGCGCGAAATCATTGGATCATGGTGTCCTCGCGTATGGTGGTGATCAGGATCTAAGCGCCTAGGCGGTGGAATGTCATGATGTAGGACTCAAAAGCATTGTCGCCACGAAGCCATCTGATCTCGCCCACTCGGGTGATCAGGTCACATGAGGGCATAGGGCGGGAGAAGTACTGCTGGAGAAAGTCCCGAAACTTGAAGTACGATATGCCGTCATGTACACCACGCTGTGAGCAGAGGGGGAGGGAGTCACGCCATGTGGAAGTTGCACGACCTGTGAAGCGAGAGGACATCTTGACGGGCTACAGTTCCATGGCACCACCATGGTAGCGAATCTGCTCCTCAACGGTAGTGATCCATCCTTGGAGCTCGGAGGCCTTGCCGTCGAGCTGTGAAAGGCGGTCTGGTCGGAACTGTTGAACGTACGTCGGGGGTCGATAGTGAGGATGGAGAGGAAGAGCCGACTGGGACAAGAGGACAAAAGATGTGTGGGCCCCAGTGGTAGCATTTGGTAGGATAGGAATCCAGGGTAACGGTCCCTGACACAGAGTGGTCCCAAACGGCGGGAGGGCGAAGTGCGTCGCAGCAGCATGTGTCTAACATTGTCGGTAAATCAAGGGAGCGATAGGTTGTGCCACCAAGTGGGGGGGTAAGGGGTGGTGGAATGCGAGATCCCAAACTGGGGAGCGGAAGGATGTCATCCGCTAGCAACATGTGTTTGGGAAGAGGGAGGAGGGGGAGGAGATGAGGGGAGAGGACTGGAACGGTGTCGGGCGGCCGCAGACCACTCGGCCACCCGAAATACAAAGGGTTGGGGCCTGGGTTGAGTGCCCAGGAAAGGATCAACCGACACTTTCGTCAGAACCGTCGGAAAAAATTAGGGGTCGGGAAAGGTTCCCTAAAATCCCCCCCATCAATTATAAAAAGTGACCCTTGAAATCAACAAGATGAACTGCCGCGCCTGCGGGGCCTAACACCTACCATTTTCGTTCGTTCCGAGGCTGTTCGCGAAGCGGGTGGCTGTGGTACGGAGATATGGTAGTAGGCCTCAACGCGCTCCTTCCTACACTAAGCGATTGACGAGGGAATGAGCCCTCGATTTTTATTAATTCCAACGACAAAATTAAAATTGAAAAAAAGGATTAGAAATATAAAAAGGAAGAAAACGAATGGGTATCTGTTAATCAATTAAATTTCTTCAGAATTTACTCTTAATGAAATTGTTCTCAATTTTCATCAATTTAATAACATTATTAAAAATGAGAAAAAAAGTTAAAAATAATAAAAGAAGGGAAAACGAAGTATTATTTAATACTTGATTAAATTTTATCGGAAATTACTCTTGATGAATTTTGTTGGGAATTGTTTATTTACCCTTGGTCCATCAATCCGTACGAGTCCCCTTGATTTTCCCGGTCCACCTGATTACTACCCTCGCGATAGCCGAGTGTTATTGAGTGAGCAAGACCGATATGGTTGGTTTGGTGCTGCTATTGACGCTACTAAGAGACGGGCCGCGCGACTCTATTATATTGATATGGGCACTGGTTTAGGAGGATCATGGCACACTGGTTCAGAATTGGCAGCATGGTACGGTATTCTTCATTGGTCTAGTACGGCCGCTTGATCGGACCTTGGTTTGGAACGAGCATGAAACGCAGCCATTGAGGCAGCCACATATGATCACTGGTTCGGAACGGGTACGGGGGCTGAAGCGGAACAGGTACGGTACGGTGAAATCCGTGCAGCACATGGGTCACATGAGGAGGGTGCAAATCTTATTTGGGACAGTAACTGCATTGATTGGGCACTGTCAACTGCAGATCCGACACTACCACTACTTCGACATGGTCACTGGCTCGACACAAGTGTGGTACTTGGTCTGGGACTTCGTGCTTCTACTGTCCCTTCCCTATTCCGCAGCGGTTCTTTGATTGTCTGGGTCCGACGGTCCTTCCCTATCCCCATCAGTGAGCCCCTATACATAATGGAGTATACTTTATTTGCCATACTGGCTTGCTCCCTGGTGCTAGTCCCGCTCTCGTCCCCGTGGCTCTTCTGGTTCGGTAAGCTCCTCGAACAGTTGAGTCACCCCTGCTAGATAGCTTTGTCCTACCTCGATCTCTCTCTGAATTATGTGCTCGTATTCCGCGCAGGCTAACCTCGACAACCCAAATATCAGAATATTGATAAGCCTGGTTTCCCCAGAATAGCCCGTGCTCCACAGAGATGCCATAGAACATCCCGATGGCTTTAGGCGGGAAGTGATCTATCCAGACTATTATTGAGTCCGCCAGATCCCGCGCCCTTGCGAGGCTCCCGAAGATGAGGTATATCATGAATCGGGGGACCCGACATCTTTGCGGGGTTGCCGGTTTGCTAAACTCCCGCCAACTCCCTACTTCCACCCTGGTCCGTAAGCCCACGTTCCTCCTACCCCTAACCGATTGGCCTATCCGTGTCAATACCCGGGCGGCTCTTCGAAAGACCGGGGCCATCTCGTGATCTTGTGCTATTCTCACTCCCAGCGAGTGCCAACCAATTTCGGGTAGGTACAAGGTCCCGGTTACTTCCAAATTGGAGTACAGGTCATCCCTTGGCCTTTGGAGCCCGTCCAACAGTTTAGACCTCAGCCAACCTTTACAGAGGGGGAATACAAAAAAAAAAAATCCAGGCAATCTCACATACGGGCCGGTCATCTCCTCACCGGCCTACCCCAACATGGTCTCTCCGCTTGTACTTTCGGTAGAGTTTTATCCCATACCTCAAGCGCAGCTCAACCGTCGCGAGCGCGGTACCAGGCTCCGACGCAGGGTGTTACCCCTCTCCATTCGCCAAAAATACCCGATCCCATGTTGCCGCTCTTGCATACCCTCGTTGGTACCGGGAACCATCCCGCGCACCCCGTTAGGAGCAATAGTCGGTTGTCCGGGCATTCACTTTCATCGGTCCGATAAGAATCAGCCTTTCCCAAACCGTACTACGGGAAGCTACTAGTCGTCTCCGAGGCTCCCTCCTTGCCTCACACGCAGTGGTCCCTCCCCTACCTGCCGACAAGCTAAAGCCCCGTCCGAGGAGACGTTTCGCATCCCGCCTGGGCAAGGTGTCGAGCCATGCTCGGTCCGCCCGGGAGAGAATGCTACTAATCAACCGGCGAGACCAACTCCTGTCCGACAACTCGGTGGTCCGACCTCCGCATATGAGACCCGACGACACTACGGTAGAAACGACGTTTCACAATCCTGCAGCAGCTGGTGCAGACCCATCCCTTCTTTCCGAAAGGTAGGACGCTCAAACCCCCTCATGCAGATCACAAGTCCCAAGTGGAACACACATAGTACAAGTGCCTTTCCCTTGGTGCACCCAGTGCTTCCTACCCATGTCTCACGATTTTCTCTCAGGACAATGAGTGTCACTCCCCTTACTCCCATACATAGTGGTTGGTTCCTTCTCGTGAGCGTCTTCAAGGGTGAGCTAGTTTTCTTAGGAGTTTAGCAACTCCCTTCGTTCCTTTTATCTTCATTTGTCTGTTTTTTCATAGGGTGGGATTGTTCCTTCTTGATGACCCGTTGTGTTCATGTTGGTTCCTTCAAGCATTTCAAGTGTATAGTGCATGAGTCCGCTGGGCTTAGAAGAAGAAGGAAGAAAAACACCCAGCCGGACGGATCACTCCGCCGCGGGACCCCGACCGAAGTTGAAGCACCAACCACCTGCCAGGTAACCGGAGTCCTTCTTTCAAACGAAGAGGAAGGGTCGACCTGCGACTTGCCCGAAGTTTCCCCGGACTAACGAACACCAGCACCGGAGGAAGGGGGGATAGAGCTACTCCACAAAGGAGTGAGCTGATCAAGTGTGCAATCATGCATGTTATACCTCCAGGCCTGGTTATGCCATGCGCCCAACCACCCTCAAGTCTGATTCTCTAAAGGGAAAGAGCAAGCACATGTCTAATTTCCTTATCTTTAGTTGTGTACACGGTCTTGCGTAGGGCGCCCCCTTCGGGATCGCAAGGGTCAGTTTAACATCCTACCCGACACCTCCATCATTTTTGTAGAATCAAACCCCGGTAGACTTTCGAGCCTTGGTCGACCCCACGGCGGGTCCCAGTTGGCTCGGCCCTCCCACGCTCATTCTTAGGCGCGGGCTGTTCGTCCCAGGGTCACCCCCACCTAGTGCTTTGAGATGGATGGGGGTGGTTCATCGAGTGAGAGAGCTTTGACATTGGGGATGTAGCTCAGCCCTCCCGCCGGGTGACAGTCTTGCTGGTCATTCCGCAAACGCTGATTTATATTTTTTTCTTGGTTGTGTTCTCAAGCAAATGCTCCTTCCAATACGTTGGCAGTTCACGGGTTCTTTGAGAGTTCTTCGCCTTTTGTGCGCAGGCTAAGCGTCATCCTTAGGCCATGCACCATTTTCCTAAGCACAACAATCCTACGGCGTCATCGGGGTGCGGCAATGCCATCTTCCTCCTCGCCTCTACGCACTCCTTGTGTCCCATACACTGCATCCATCATTATTGGAGCAGGCCCCTTAGTCCTTTCGGGCCTTCACACGCATGCACGGACTACTTCACATTCCGACCAACAACAGTCTCACTCCCTTCTTTCATTCACACTCCAAGTCTCATGCACAGAGGTTTTTCTCATGGGTCGGTTTTACACTAAAGGCCCCTTAGGCCCCTTGCCCCCTCTTCTTTTTTTTTCTTTGCCGCCCGGCTTCCCCGGCTTAGTCCCGCTCAAGGCATCTTAAGGCTTATTTACCTGCACAATCTCACATAAAGGCAAAAACCGATACAATCCCTCATCGGGGTCAACAGACTCAACACATAGCCCTTCCCGCATGCCTAACTTTCTTTTTCTTTGACTTTTCTTTATTCTCTGTCCTTTACTCAATCAACCCATCCTCTTTTCATAGTCATGCAGTCGGGGAATGATTGAGTCAACTGACCTCGCTTTAATTACCAACTTGGTCTATTCATTTTTCCAGACTTGACTCCTCTCAATTGCTCACGTGTCTTTTCCTTTTCCTTCTCGGCGGCACAAGGGACCGACAACCCTCCCCTTGCCCACTTTCTCCGCCAAGTGAGGACAATTTTTTTTCACCGTGGTTCCCTGACAATGCAACAAGTGAGTGGTAAAGAGTTAGTTATATGCCAAGTGGTGGAAGGGGGGGAGGGTAAGATGAAGAGGGAGGGGAGACCGAAGTATGAGACAGAGGAACGAGAGAGAGAGAGAGAGAGAGAGAGAGAGAGAGAGAGAGAGAGAGAGAGAGAGAGAGAG
>BFEA01000452.1:426548-438474 GCA_003427395.1 Chara braunii
AGAGAGAGAGAGAGAGAGAGAGAGAGAGAGAGAGAGAGAGAGAGAGAGAGAGAGAGAGAGAGAGAGAGAGAGAGAGAGAGAGAGAGAGTTCCCTAGTCATAATCAAGCCTTACCCTTACTTGACCTGTCGTCCTATGTTCAAGATCTGAACCGATTCATCATTGAGTGAGAGAAGACTGAACTGCACAATTTAGGTTAGAGCATGCACAACTGTGTAGTTAAGGAAGCCGCTAGGAAGCAACCACTAGGAAGCAACCACCACATCACTAAGTGGAGGAAATACTGAACAACAACAAAAAAACCCACAACACACATATACATGAGTCACGGAACAGTTAGGAGGCAACCGCCACATCACTAAGTGAAGGAAAGACTGAACAGCAGCAAAAGAACCCACAACACACACATACATGAGTCACAGAACAGTTAGGAGACAATCGCCATATTACGAAGTGAAGGAAAGAAGTGCATCAAAAGAACTACAACGCACATATACGTGAGTCGCAGAACAGCTAGGAAGCAACTGCCACATTACTAAGTGAAGTAAAGATTGAACACCAGCAAAAGACCTACAACACACACAAAGATGAGTCACGTAACAACTAGGAAGCAATCGCTATATTACTAAGTGAAGGAAAGACTGAACTGCAGCAAAAGACCTAGAGCAGTAGCAACCAAGCACCGGCCGCCCAACCCACAGCAGTAGCAGCCAAGCGCGGGTCACCCATCCCACATCAGTAGCTGCCAAGCGTCGGTCACCCATCCCGTAGTAGTAGCAGCCAAGCGTTGGTCACCCATTCCACAGCAGTAACAGCCAAGCACCAGTCACCCTTCCCACAACAGTAGCAACCAATCACTGAATACATGAACTTAACAAGCTGAGAGTGTAACTAACGAGAACCCATGCACATGAGTAGTAGAACAGCCAAGTGTGAATCGGAACATCACCAAATGCATGAACTTGACGAAGTGAGGGCGGAACTAGCGAGAACACAAGCATACGAGTGTGGGAACAACCAAGTGTGAATCGAAGTATTACCAAATGCATGAATCTTGACAAAGTGAGGGTGAAACTACCGAGAACACATGCACATGAGTAGTAGAACAACCAAGTGTGAATCAGAACATTACCAAAGGCATGATCTTGACAAAGTGAGGGTGGAACTAGTGAGAACATATACATTCGAGTAGTGAAACAACCTAGTGTGAATTGAACAATCACCAAAGGCATGAACTTGACAAAATGAGAGTGTGACTAGTGAATGCACATGCAAGTGTGAATCGAACAATCACCAAAGGCACGAATTTGACAAAATGAGGGTGGAACTAGCGAAAACACATGCACATGAGTAGTAAAACAACCAAGTGAGAAACGAAGTATTACCAAAGGCATGAACTCGACAAAGTGAGGGTGTGAGTAGTGAGAACACACGTGTATGAGTAGTAGAACAGCCAAGTGTGATTCGGAACACCACCAAAGGCGTGAACTTGACAAGATGAAAGTGAAACTAGCGAGAACACATGCACATGAGTAGTGGAACAACCTAGTGTGAAACAGAACATTACCAAAGGCATGAACTTGACAAAATGAGGGTGTGAGTTGTGAGAACACATGTGTGTGAGTAGTAGAACAACCAATTGAGAATCGGAACACTACCAAATGCATGAAATTGACAAAATGAGGGTGTGAGTGGTGAGAACACATACACATGAGTAGAAAAACAGCCAAGCGTGAATCGGAACACTACCAAATACACGAACTTGACAAAGTGAGAGTGGAACTAGCGAAAACAAATGCACATGAGTAGCAGAACAGCCAAGTGAAAAACGGAACACTACCAAATGCATGAACTTGACAAGATAAGAATGAAACTAGCGAGTACACATGCGCATGAGCAGTAGAACAACCAAGTGAGAATCGGAACACGACTAAATGCATGAACTTGACCAAATGAGAGTGTGAGTAACGAGAACACATGCACATGAGTAATAGAACAGCCAAATGTGAATCGAAATACTACTAAATACACAAACCTGATAAAGTGAGAGTGAAACTAGCGAGAACACATGCACATGAGCACTAGAACAACCAAGTGTGAATCGGGACACTACCAAATATACGAACTTGACAAAGTGAAAGTGGAACGAGCGAGAACACATGCATATGAGTAGTAGAACAGCCAAGTGAGAAACGAAACACTACCAAATGCACGAACTTGACAAGGTGAGAGTGAAACTAGAGAGAACACATGCACACGAGTAGTGGAACAACCAAGTGAGAAACAGAGCATTACCAAAGACATGAACTTGACAAAGTGAGGGTGTGAGGAGTGAGAATACATGTACATGACCAGTTGAACAGCCAAGTGTGAATCGGAACACTACTAAATGCATGAACTTGACAATGTGAGGTGTGAGTAGTGAGAACACATGTACATGAGTAGTAGAACTACCAAATACACGAACTTAACAAAGTGAGAGTGGAACTAGCGAATACACATAAACATGAGTAACCAAGTGAGAAACGGAACACTACCAAATGCATGAACTTAACAAGGTGAGAGTGAAACTAGCGAGAACACATGCACATGAGTAGTAGAACAGCCAAGTGAGAAACGAAGCATTACCAAAGACATGAACTTGACAAAGTGAGGGTGTGAGTAGTGAGAATATATGTACATGAGTAGCAGAACAGCCAAGTGAGGAACGAAATATTACCAAATGCATGAACTTGATACGGTGAGAGTGAAACTAGCGAGAACACATGCACATGAGTAGAAGCGCATCCAAGCGAGAAACGGAGCATTACAAAAGGCATGAACTTGACAAAGTGAGGGTGTGAGTAGTGAGAATATATGTACAAGAGTAGTAGAACAGTCAAGTGAGAAACGAAACACAACCACATACATAAATTGACAAGGTGAGAGTGAAACTAGCGAGAACACATGCACATGAGTAGTAGAACAGCCAAGTGAGAAACGAAATATTACCAAAGGCATGGACTTGAAAAAGTGAGGGTGTGAGTAGTGAGAATACACGTACATGAGTAGTAGAACAACCAAGTGTGAATCGGGACACTACCAAATGTTTGAACTTGACAAGGTGAGAGTGAAACTAGCGATTACACATGCACATAAGTAGTAGAACAACCAAGTGAGAATCGGAATATTGTTATGTGAGAGATGAGTCATGTTGTGAGTGAGACTTGCTCAAACACATGCTTGAAGCCCATGAATGCAACCAAGAATGCAATGGAACATCATCATGTAAAAGTTGAATCATGCATGTGAGTGAGACTTGCTCAAAGATATGCTTGAAGTCCATGAATGCAACCAAGAATGCAACGGAACATCATCATGTGAGAGTTGAGTCATGCATGTGAGTGAGACTTGCTCAAACACATGCTTGTAGCTCACAAATGCAACCAAGAATGCAACAGAACATCATCATGTGAGAGTTGAGTCATGCATGTGAGTGAGACTTGCTCAAACACATGCTTGAAGCTCATGAATGCAACCAAGAATGCAATGGAACATGAGAGTTGAGTCATGCATGTGAATGAGACTTGCTCAAACAAATGCTTGAAACCCATGAAGGCAACCAGGAATGCAATGGAACATTATCATGTGAGAGTTGAGCCGTGCATGTGAGTGAGACTTGCTCAAACACATGCTTGAAGCTCATGAATGCAACCAAGAATGCAATGGAACATCATCATGTGAGAGTTGAGTCATGCACGTGAGTGAGACTTGCTCAAACACATGTTTGAGGCTCATGAATGCAACCAAGAATGAAACGGAATGTCACCATGTGAGAAAATTGAGCAAAGTAGGTGAAAGGAACCATCCAAACACTAGAACAAGCATGGACAAGAGTTGCGATTTGCTCCCAAGTAAAGAGATGGAGAGAAAGAGAGACAAGAGTGAGTGAAACTCTCTCAAATGCAGGAAATCAAAAAAGGGGAAGTAACGCTTCATATGGGAGTGGAAAAATGACTTAAACAAGAGGTAATCATCATCAAAATATTAAATTAAGCATAGACAAGAGTTGCGATTTGCTCCTAAGTGAAGAAGTGGAGAGAAAGTGAGAAAAGAGTGAGTGAAACTCACTCAAATGCATGAAATCACAAGGGGGGAAGTGACGCTTCACATAGGATTTGGGCAAATGGACTAAACAAGAAGTAATCACCATCATGACACTAGATTAAGCAAACACAAGAGTTGCGATTTGCTCCTAAGTGACGAAGTGGACAGAAAGTGAGAAAAAAGCGAGTGAAATCCATTTAAATGCATGAAATCACAAGGGGGGAAGTGACGCTTCACATGAGAGTGGGGAAATGAACTAAACAAGAGGTAATCATCATCAAAACAATAGATTAAGCAAACACAAGAGTTGCAATTTGCTCCTAAGTGAGGAAATGGAGAGAAAGGGAGAGAAGAGTGAGTGAAACTCACTCAAATGTATAAAATCATAAAGGAGAAAGTGGTGATTCACATGAGAGTGAAGAACAAGCCCATGAGGAGATGATTACTAGTGAGAAGACTCCCTACCATGTACTGCAAACTTAGGAAAGTTCCTAGGGAGAGAGAGAGAGAGAGAGGGTGAAGAAGAAGAGAGTGGGATATGGATGGCAGATTATTGGGAGAGTAGGAGAAGGAAGGGGAGGGGAGAAAGAAGAAGAAGAAGAAGAAGAATAGGAAAAAAAAAAAAAAAAAAAAAAAAAAAAAAAAAAAAAAAAGAGGAAGGAGAGAAGAAAGATAAGGGAGGAAGGAGAGGAAAGAGAAGAAGAAGAAAAAGAAGAAGAAGAAGAATTTTCTCCTTTCCACTCACCTCCTTAGTGTCTTTGAGATGAAGCACCAACCTTGATGAAGCTTCTCCCTTCTTTGCACAAGTATCACCTTGGCTATGACTTTCTCCTTCCTCAAAACCTTCTCTCCTTCCTCCTTTAACCTTACCCAAGTTATGACAAACTTCTGTCACTATGACTATGGAGTCCTCCCCTCTAGGAGGACTAATGAGACTCCCTCTAGCCTCCCCCTCTTCCTCCCAGCGTGGGGGCTATGGCAGATCACCTCCCTAGGCCAGCCTCACTACCACCAACCTCTAGAAATCCTTCCCCTAGCTCACTCTTCTAAGCTCCCAAATTAGTGGGGTTCCCCTCTTCTCTCTCCAAGTGAGAAAAATGCTCCTGTGAGTTCACTTGGGTAGCATGGGCACTCCTCATGCAAATGTGAGTGCGACGGACTGAATCCTCAGCTTATGTAGGCCGAAACCAGCACTCCTGCCAGCCCATGGGTCTCCCCATGTGCCTTGAGGTGAACCGAGGTACCCCCAAGGCAAAATTCCACCACTAGGTTCTTTTGGAGGTACCCGGGCCTTATTTTGGCCAAGTACATGCATTCCGAGCGGTTGGTACCAACTTGGATTGCCTCTTGGCCTCCTGCAGCCTCTTTTTCATTTTCAAAATGTTGCCCCCTTGAGTCCTAATGCCCAAGGGACAACCTCACTTGAGAGAAAAAAAACTAGTGGATTTTTTTTCTCAATTTTTTCAGTTTCTACCCCATTTTTGGTAGGCCGAGGTATTTTTTCTTGCCTCGGTGCTATTTCGGCGTTGGATCTGGCTGAGATCCAGGACCAATAATATTTCGTGCCATCCCCAAGCAGTCCTTGCTTTAAATTTGAGCCCCTAAGTCCATTTATTTAATTTTTGGTGCATATGGTCATCCGTTTGGGCCAAATGCACAATTCTGTTTTTTCCTCTCTTTTGTTTCTTTCCATTTTTGACTGCCAACTCATTCCGGAGTTGGCCGTTTGATTAGGCCTCCCAAAAAACGGCCACATTCCCTCCTCCATAGATCAAAATCTCAGATTCATGGCCCAAAAGAAAACCGGTCATTTTTCCTTTGCATTTTTTTTTTCTTGCCTTTTTAATTATGATTTTGTGGAGATATCGCCCCAAGGGACATATCTCTGCGTTCCAGATTGCCCTCCTTGAATCTTGGAGGGATGAGGTCACAGTAGGGACCTGGCTGTCCCTACTGTGCAGGTCCCAATAGGCCGACACATTCTTCTGCACTCTTTTCTCCCCCTTTGTCTCATTCTCCCTCTATTTTCTCCCATTTTTCTTTTCTTTTCTTGTATTTCTGATGTGACAAGTGTCAAGTGGCTGTTGAGCCTTTTTCTAGGCCATAGATCTTCATCTATGGCCAGATTCAGACTCAACAATTGGCCATTATATCTCTGATCACAATAATGAAGCCCCGACATTCAAGGAGGCTTCATATTGCCTCCATTAGTCTTAATTTTGGACCCCCTTTGCTCCATTTTTTTTTTGACAGCCTTTTCCCCATGTTGAGCCCCTAGGGGCTCTATTTTCTCATGCCTAGCTAGTCCAGAATACCCCGGACTGCTTAGCAACCCCTCTATCATCATTATTTTGTTTTTCTTTCTCTCTCGGCTCTTCCACTTTATTTCACTAGTGCTTGTACTAGTGGTACTAATATTCTCCACCGTCTAGATTTTGATTTCGGCGGTGCCATTTGCTTTGTGCGGCCATTCCTCATGTTGACTCATGGTTACCTTGGGACGACTCAAGTCCCCGCCACTCCCGCCCTACTAGTTCCATTTATTTTTTTTGTCCCGCAGGTAGTCCCGCCGTTAGTCCCGCCGACGCGTGTCCCATTTTTCGACTACTTTTATTTGGTCTCACTTAGTCCCCATCAACGTCCCGGATGATATCCCATTTTTTTATTTATTTTGGGGCTCCTTGTTCTTGGTGGTTCCAATATCCCTTCCCCAAGTGCCTCATGTGTGCTGATTATTCTTGGTCGTGAGACCTCATCTCACGGTTGCCGTTTACCGTTTTTATTCGCCCCATGCCGAAATCACTCTTTTCTAGTCTTTTGGGTTTGCCATGGCTCATTTTCCCTTAGCCTAGGCATCCTTATGCAGTCCGATTTCTCTCGGACTGCAAGTATGATAATTTTCCTAGTCCCATAGCCCCACAACTTGCCCCATGTGGAAAAAAAAATTCTCACGTGCATCTGGGTTTAATATTGGTTTCAGATGCACCTAAAACATGTGTTTTCCCTTCCCCATGCAGTCCTTTGTAACTCGGACTGCAATAGGGGTCAATTTCCTAGTCCCATTGCCCCATAACTAGCCCAAAACCGAAGGAAAAAGAAACGGTCAACTTTCAAGTGCATCCGGACTCAATTTTGGCTCCGGATGCACTTAAAACATGTGTTTCTCCTCCCCCATGTAATCCATTGTATTTCGGTTGCATGGGGCCTTGATTTTTCTTGATTTTTTTTTAATTTTTTCTGCAAAATCAAGAGAAAATCAAAGTCCTTTGCAACCGCCATATTCCAGAATGTATCTGGTCACGGATGTATCTCCCCAAGTGACCGTTTTTTACAGTTAAGATCTTTTTCTCTTCTCTTTTCTTTTTCCTTTTCTTTTCTTTTCTTTTTCCTCCTTTTTTGGACAGTAGGGACCTGCCAGTCCCTACTTGTGGCAGTCCCTACTGACGGCCAACTCACTCACTCCCTCTCACCCGTTTTGTCTTATTCTCCCACGTTTTTCTTTTATTTTCTTTCTTTTTCTAGCATGCCAATTGTCAAGTGGCCGTTAAGGCCTTTTTCTAGGCCCTTCCTCTTAGTTTTGGCCCTCCCTATGCCCATTGTGCAGTCCGTTACATCTCGGATTGCAATAATGGCTTTCTCATGCCCATGAAAGTTTTATTTTACCTCTATTTCTCTCACCCAGTAGCCCCTCCTACTCCGATTTTCTCTCGAAGGCCTATTTTTCACATGGAGTCTCTTTTGATTTTTTTTTCTTGAGGGAGGCTGATCCAACATTTTTCTAATTGCTCCCATGCCCCCCACTTCCTGATTCTTTCCTTTTTCTTTTCCTTTTTGACCTTCCCGTTTGTTACCACTAGTGATGCTAATATTTTTGACCGTCAAGATCTCGATCTTAACGGCGCATCTTGTTTTAATTGTTTTCTCCTTGTGTCGCTCCGCCATTTCTCTTGAGACCTTCTCATGTCCCCGCCACTTGTCTTGTCGGTGGTCCCCGATGCTTTGTCCCGCCAGTGGTCCCCGACACTTTATCCCGCCGGTGGTCCCCGACACTTTGTCCCGTCAACGGTCCCTGACATATTTTATCCTGGACACCATTATTTTTACTTAGTCCCATGTGGTCCCTGGTGCCTTTCCTCAAGCTGTCCCATGTTCTTTTGGCGCCTACCGCCCTACGACGACCTCTTTCCCTTGCCTTTCTCGGGCCTTGCGTGCGCCGGATTCTTCGGCCGCGAGGCCTCCAATCAGTGGTTTCCGCTTATTGTCATAAGCGGCCCCCATGTTGAGCCCTTATCTTTTAGCGTCCTGCGGCCACCAAGTCGTCCACCCCTTGGCTTTCCTATTCTCTTGTTGCTTGTCACGCCGCATTTGCGAAGTTATTGACCCTTTGGCCTTAGTCATGCTGAATTCCAATGACCCTCCTAGCCTCATGCTATGTTCCTATGCGCCCATGTCCTGGCGCTTACTTGCTTGCCGTCGCCGGTTCTTTCCCCCTGTAGTTCTCAACCCAGGGTATCATTCCTCCCGGCGGCCTAATCCTTTGTCTTTTCTCTCTTTCTAGCCTCCTTACTCCAGATTTATCTGTCCTGCACAGCTTGGCTATATACAAACTCTCGAGTGTCGGGATGTTATTCGGGACCCATCGGTCCTGACACCGGGTCAATATGTTCCAAGGGCCAGACCGCAAAATTGAAGGGGTTTTGACAAAGCATGACACTGTAGAGCCGGCGACGCCGAAACTCCGCACCAGAACGACGAACATAGATCACTTCAAGGACGCTTAGAGGGGATATGAATGATGACATAGAGGGGATATGAATGATGACATAGATCACTTCAAGGGTTCTTGCAAACATTGATGCGACGAGTGCATAGTCCGACCTATGTAAAGACGCTTAGAGGGGATATGAATGATGACATAGATCACTTCCTGGACAGAAAGAGGGTCCATACCTAGTTGCAGTGCGTATTGATCAATGCCTCTCAGTTGCAATTTGAAACACTCTATTTGAATCGTCATGTTAAGTTGTTGTAACTGCCTCTTGCTCCAAGTGCCTGCAGAGTTGAGGTCAGTATTCCAGCGAAGGTGTCGAATCCAATCAATGGGACGTGTGGAATCGGCGTGTAGATGAGGTTGGGAGGAAAAAGCAGAGGAGAGTCGATGATTATTGTGAGAAACCATACCTAAAGTAGTGTCGACAGAAAATCTCATTTGAATTCTCTGATCCACCGTGTCTAAAGGAGTGTCAGTAGGAAATCTACCGAGGATTTCGTGACCTATGTTGCCTGGAACTACCCCTACCATGCCATTAGTAGGAAACTTCCCTAGAATCCCACTGATTAATCCTTTGTATTGAATTCATTTGTTTAAACAAGTGGGACCCGACAGGCTACGCCTGCAGGAAACACTCCTTCCTCTTGACGATTCCCTACCCAAAAGCAACGGTGTCTCTTCCCATGTCCCAATGAGAGAGTCATTATTTTGCACACAACAGTGGTGCATCTTCTCATGTTCTGACGGGAGATTCATCACATTTTGGCAAAGGCAAAAAAACAAAACTAGTATGTCTTGTAGCAGGGGAATAATAGTGTGTGCATGTCCTAACCCCTGCAGATGTTCTGAGTGGAGATTCATTCCTATTTTGCACACCTGGTGAGTGCTGGAGCCAAGGTCCAACGTGGGCATCCTCCCATGTTCCAGCGATGAGATTCATTCCGATTTGGCTAATTTGGTGGGCGACAGAGCCAAGGGTCAGCGAACCCTGCCGCCCCCAAGTAAAGAATCATAGTGTGAGCATGTCGTAACTCCCGTACTCACGAGGCTACCCTTAAAAAAAAAAAACAGCCGTGTACCTTCCTGCGCACTACCAAAAAGAGGGGGGGGGGGGGTACCTCCCCAAGAGGGAGAAAGAAACAGCGGTGCATCTTCCCGTGTTCTAGCAGGAGATTCATTCTTATTTTGCACATTTGGTGAGAGCTGGATCCAAGGCTCAATGCACCCTGCTGCCCCCAAGTAAACAACCTGCGCTTCAAAAAGAGCCTAGCTCAGTGCATACACCCATGAACTGTTGAAAATACAGACCCGTGTTCGAATCCAGATGGTGATGGAACCTGTTGATGAGTAAAAGTTGTGAAACCAACTGTTTCTGAATTGCCTGGGGGGTCAGCTTAATGATTATATCTACAGGTCGTCGTCCTTTTTTTTTTATAAAAAAAATCACAGTGTGAGAATGGCCTAACCCCCGGGTCGTGGTCCCACTAGCGAAGGGGATAGGATATAAATCTTGAATCTGGCTATGTTTTATGCAGAGATACAGAAAAGCAGTTCTATCTCAGTTCCCTGTTCCCGTCCTCAAACACAACCAGATTCAGACATTCAATTCGATGCTCTTTGTTGATGGGACCACGGCACCGGTGTACCTTCCCAAGTACAACTAAAAAGGCAAAAATAAGGAAAAAAAAAAGTGTCTCGAAAAAAAAAATAGCGGTGTATCTTCTCAGTGTCTCGTGCAACATTCATCCTCATTTTGCACACTCGGTGAGTGTTGGAGCCAAAACCCAATGGGTTACAGAAAGAAGGGAAAAAAAAACAGCGGTGCATCTTTCCAGTTTCTAGGGAGAAATTCGTAGTATTTCATACTCATTTTGCACATTTGGTGAGTGTTGGAGCCCGATGTTATACACGGGCTGACAACAAAGCGGTTTCATATCCCGACGACGAACTGGGGCTAGGTCCTCCTTACACGAATTAAGCGATATTGACCGTAGATAGCAAAGATTAACGACCAGAATCTCGTAATCCGTGCAAGTGGGACCTTGGCCCTGGTGTGTACTTGTATTCGAACGTCACTCCTAAGAGGACAGGATAGCAGTCCCATATCCTTTAATTTGTTCTTTTTTTTTTGTTTTTGCTTACAGCAAAACAGTTCGGTATATTTTGTGTTTTGCGCTGACAGCAAAGTTGTTCTGTATGTTTTGTCTTTTGTGCTCGCTGCAAAGCAGTTTCGTATATTTTGTCTTTTGTGCTCACTGCAAAGCAGTTCGGGATGCGCGCGAGGATTCAACTCCATGACAGATTCCTCTTTTCCCCGCCCGCTTGCATTTCTTCGTCCCTTGCACCGTGTTCCACCGGTTCCCCCTTGGCCGCTGTCCGTTACCGGTCCCACGCGGAGCCGCCTGGTTTCTGTTGGGCCCCATGCGAGGACTGCTGTTTGCTTTAGTAGTATAGGGAGGTAATGTCTATTTTTTTGAAATTTTTCATTTTTTGGTAAGAGAATAGACGAAGAGGTGTACGGAAAGGCAGGGTCTTAGGCCCGGCGGTCAGTTTGGGAACTGATCCTGCTGTCGTCCTGTTCGTATGGTATTCACCATTAGCAGTGCGCGAACAAAACGTTGGTTCATGCATCGGTGAGTGTGTCATGACCCAGTGTGATCTAGTGTGATCCTAGTACTCATAGCCTTGCACCGACAAACCAACAGTGTCAGCTCAACAAAAGCAAGCCAACCTATAGGCTTCTATTAATATGTGAGGATTACACGAAAGACTGCGATGCGAAGATGTGAGATGGGCATGGGGGCTGCCACCCGGGTTTGGCTAACCTTAGGTGGGCCGTAACTATACCCACTACACGGGAAAAAAGTTATAACCTGTGCCTTTGCGGTGACTGCCACCACAATCCTTATGTGCACAATACCTTATACAATAACAAAACCATAGCACCAAGCAACGTACCAGATCAAACACCTAACAGGACTAGTATTGTTCGGCGTTCGGGACGGTACAAACGCCCGAATGCGAACGCCTGAACGTACAGGACCCCTTGGGGATGCGTTCGGTAGTTCGA
>BFEA01000452.1:482613-504897 GCA_003427395.1 Chara braunii
TTTTTTTAAACCCTACCAATGTTAGTGTTGCTGATAAGAGCAGACACCACTAACACCTGGGTAGAGACTCCATCTATTGGTGGGGAGCGTCACCTACTGGAAACCGGGTCTAGCGTCCCTTTTACATAACCTTTGTTTTTTTATGAAAATATGTGGAGATAAAGACTGCCTCTTTAGCCAAAACAGGCCGCCAGATACAACTAATAGCTCTAGCAGAAAAATATTTCTTGGAAACAATCTAAAAAATAGCCCAACGATGGAGACAAATTTCCTTGAGATTGTATCAGAAACTTCAGAGATCCAAAATATGTTGTATTCATATTTTATTGAGGATACCATTGCGAATCCACCATTGCTAATTCAGACGGGGGAAAAGGATCAGGAAAAAATTATGGCGATCTGAGTGTTGTTTCTAGAGGAAGCGAAAACCGGTCTTTGAAACTCAAGAGGAAGTCTCGTTTTAGATTTTCTCCTTGTTCTTCCTGCCCCGGCCATTTTACTTCTCCCAGGCATCCTCCTTCATTTCCTCCCAGCCAATCTTGATTGAATTTTTGAATATATTTGATTATATTTTTTTTTTTATGGAGCTGTTGTATCTTTGATCGTACTACTTCCCAGTGCGCTCTTATTTCTGTTTGTACAAATTGAATAATTAGTTCTGCGAATTCCATACCTTCTAGTTTTACATCTTCTCTTTCATAAACACACCTCTTGTACCATAGTGCCCATAGAATGGTTTTTCGACCAATTTCGAACAAATTTCTCTGAAATTATGAAAGTTGCATATCTTGTGGTTCCCAGTGCCCTAGCAGGATGATTCTCCACTCCCATGGCCAGTCTATTCCTGTCAGTTTTTTCCACACACTATCCCATTTTCTCCATAATAACACTGTTCCGGGGCATTGGATGAATATATGCTCAATTGTTTCTCTGATTTTCTTGTTAGGGAAGACAGATAGACATGCTTTACACCATGGAAGAGCCAGACCCCTTTGTTCTAGATTGGTGCGATTGATGATCCAATCATTCGTTAGAAGACAACGATGAGTTATTTGCCACTGTAATGATGAAAACTTAGCAGGCCGTTTTTTTAGTTGATTGAAAAATTTTATGTTTCTAATACTTTGTATATCTATGTTCAAATGTCTGGTCCATCGATCCCTTGTTACAGCTGCCACATCTACCCTTGGTCTAAGCAGACGATATGTTGCTTTAACTGTTAGGGATTGTAAAGTAGGTGGTTTACTCCTTGTACCTGTCTGCCATACCCATTCACACCTGCTCAGTTTCACCACTTTCTTTGCCAGCCAGATGTCGAACTCTATGTTGTCAACATTACGGACCTTCTCACCTGTAACTCCATGCATTAGGATGCTGAGTTGGTCGAGCTCGATCCCCCACCTCTTGAGCCCCCTGACTCTCTTGAATCCTCAGCTTCCTTACCCCCCTCTATCCCTGCTAGCCCATCTCACTTTGTCGCTTACCTTACCACTGATATATCCTCAATCTGTATCTCCACACGTATTCTCTCCACCTTTGCTTCAGACGCCACCGCTGCCAAGGAGTTTGAGACCCTTATTTCTTCCTTGCAGCCGAGCATTGGCTCCCTCCTTCGAGAGTATCGCGATGTATTCCCTCCATCCTTCTCCTACAATGGTATTCCTCCCATGTGCGATCTCGAGCATCACATTCAGCTCGAGCCCAATTACCGCATTTAGGATCGCCCCCCATACCGCCTTTCGGTTCCCGAAGCCTAGGAACTCAAGCGCCACCTTGAGGAGCTGCTTCGTCAGGGCTTCATAAACCAAGTACTTCCCCCTGGGGTGCACCCGTCCTATTCTCTCGCAAAAGGGACGATACCCTTCGTCTGTGTATCGACTACCGCGGTCTCAACATCAACACGGTCAAAAACAACTACCCCATGCCACATGCTGATGAGTTGTTTGACCGCCTCGCCAGCAACTACTTTTTCATGAAGATCAACCTTTGTAGTGAATATCACCAGACCCGCGTAGCCGAAGAGGACCAACCCAAAACCGCTTTTTGTTCTCGTTTTGGGCACTACGAGTTCACCATCATGCCTTTCGGTCTCCGTAACGCCCCCGCCACCTTCTAGACGGTCATGAACACGATGTTCCAAGGCCTTCTTGAGGACTTCGTTCTAGTCTATTATGTCGACATCCCGAACTATAATCGTACCTTAGAGGATCACATGATCCATCTTCGCACTATCCTCCAGGGATTATGTGACCACGGGTTCTATGCGAAGCTTTCCAAATGCAGCTTCGCTCAACCCAAAGTCGACTTCCTCGAGCATCAGGTATCTGAGCACGACCTTCACATGGACGACTCGAAGATCCAGACCATCGTCCATCGGCCTACCTCTACCTCTCTTCCGGCCCTGCGTAGTTTTGTTGGTTTGACCAACTACTACGGTCCCTTTCTCAAAAACTACGTGCAGTATTGTTCCCAACTTTCGCCTCTGACCTGCGGATGTCTACCCTTTCATTGGACCTCGACTCACGAGGACGCCTTCCACTCTCTCAAGTGACTTGTAACTTCGGATTCTATCTTACACGAACCCGATTACTCGTGTTCATTTATCGTCACCACCGACGCGTACAACTTCGCTACTAGAGCCATCCTCTCTCCGATCTACCCTGCCCCGTCTACTTCTCTCGACTCCACAGAGTCTCGTCCTCCTCGCATTCCCCGCTTCCCTCCCCCACCTCCAACGACCGCGACTCATCTTGCACCTATCAAGCCCACCCCTTCAAGGGGCCCACCACCATATATCCCTGATGTTACCGATGACGGAGAGTGTTCGGTTGCCTATCTATCTCGACATCTACTTCTCGCTGAGAGTAATTATACTGTTGACGAGCGTGAGGTCCTTGCGCTGGTCTGCGCTGTAAAGAAGTGGCATCATCACTTGCACGGTCACATCTTCAACGTGTGGACGGACAACTTTGTGCTCGCTGCCTTTCAGATGAAGCCTAAGCTTACAGCCTGCCAGGCTCGATGGTGGCGTGACCTCTCAGAGTTCGAATTCACCATCAAAAAGATTTCTGGCAAAAACAATCGTGTCGCAGATGCCTTATCCCGCCGCCCCAACCTTCAGTGTGAGGATCGTCAACTATCTGCTATTTCAACTCCCACCATCCACCCAGCCTTTTTGGATGAGTACTGTCGTGCATACACCCAGTGCCCTAAGTTTCAGTCCATCTACGCTGACCTACAGGCTGGCAAGACCGTCCCTAATTTCCAGCTCGATCCCTCTGCCAGCTCTGTGTTCGTGTTGTCACTGAGTGTCACGACCAGCGCGCCGCCGGTCATCTCGGTGTCTTCAAGACCCTTGACCGCCTCTACCTCCACTACTTGGGAGCACCGCAGTGTTGGACTTTTGTCTCCATGGTCTTTTGTCTCCATGGACTTCACGGGTCCTCTTCGTCCCCTACCCCTCGAGACCACGATGCCATCTTCGTCGTTGTCTGTCGGTTGACTAAGCACGCTCACTTCCTCCCTTGCAAGTATGCTAGTTCAGCCAAAGACATCGCCTCCCTATACTTCAACCGCATTCTCATTTATCATGGTCTTCCCATTAGCATCGTCTCTGATCGCGATCCCCATTTTACTTCTCACTTCTGGCATGGACTCCGTGAGATCTATGTCTCAAAGCTCCGCCTCTCCTCCTACTATCATCCCCAGTCCGATGGATAGACTGAGGTCATTAACAATATCCTCAAGAAGTTTGTTGAGAATGACTCTGATTGGGATCTTCACGTTGCTCACGTAGAGATCGCTTGTAACCATGCTATTTTACTTCTCAGTGGTATGTCTCCCTACTACTGTGACTTCGGATATCACCCTCGTGTCTCATCTGATCTTCTTCGTCCATCTCAGATTCATCCCGACACCAAATGCCCTGCTCTTGACGACTGGGTAACGGAGATGGATACGCCTCTTAGCAAGGCTCGCGAGAGCATTGCTAATTCCCAGGCTCGTATGGCGACTCGCGCCAACCGTTCTTGCATCGACCATCCCTTCAAAGTTGGCGATGAGGTTCTTGTCGACGCACGTCACTTCCAACCCGAAGCTGACACGCTTCATAATTTCAAACGTAGATATATCGGATCATGCACCATTTTTGCACCTGCCAGACCCAATCACGACTGTCCGTAGTATCCGGTGAGCTTTAAATTGAAGCTCCCCGATTCCATGTATCACACTAACTTACATGACGTGTTCCATGTATCTCTTTTGCACCCCTTCAGACGGTCTCCTCCTGAGTTCCACGATCGATCTTACCCTCGTCCTTCTCCCATCATCATTGAGGGTCACAAGGAGTTTGTCGTCTTCGATATCGCGTCCCGACGCATAAGTGGTGATGATCCTCCCCGCCTCGAGTATCTCATTCGCTGGAAGGGTTATCCTGGCGAGGAGTCTACCTGAGAGCCTCTCAAACACCTGAAGCATGCTATGACTTTCGTGCGTTCTTACGATCATGCTCACCATTTCCCTTCATCGTCATCCCCTCCTACTTGTCGTCCTCTCATTGACCCATCTACCTCAACAATCACTGACATTCCCCCTCCTACGTCGATGGGTCCTCCTGGTCCATCGGTACCTGCCTCGGGCCTTTTCACCCCCGTGGATGCAGTTCCGCTTGTTGTTGCAGTCGAGTCGTCCCGCCCTCAGCGTGCTCATCGACCTCCTTCTTGCTGTCGTGACTGACCTATACCACTCCTTTATCCCCTACCATTCTTGGACACTTATGCAGCAACTCCTGATTCCGGTATCTACATTCAACCTTTGACTTCAGCACGCCTCTCCAGCATCTGAGCACATGTCGCTGCGTTTCGAACTCCTACTCAGCTTCAATGTTACTCGTACTTCAGCCCGACTACTTCGACCCGACTTCAGCTTCGAGCTTCATAAGTTGCACTACATTTCTCCGCCGACCACAGAGTTCCCCTCATTCCCACCCATCCCTCACCTTCAAGCTTACTCTGCAGTCGCATGATGACACCTATATTCCCTACTCATGTGGGTGTGTTCGTATGCCACCCTTCTGCCTTACCCTATGTCGCGCACCCTCCTTTGGAGTGCACGTTTTCTTTGCTCGCGGCTTTTGGTCGCACGGCATAGCCCTCTCTCCTTCCAGACCCACATTATGTGTGCTCCTTTGTGTGAGTGCCCTTTCCCTTTCAGCTGTTGGTACCCGTTTGATGGTCTCCATTGAGCCCTGTGTCATGCTGTTACTCTCCCTCTGAGCCTGATGATGTTTACCTGGTTGTGTGGGTACCCCCCTTGGAGTTTACTCTGAGAGCTGTACCCGCCGCCCTCCCACCCCTTTCTACCTTTCCCATGCGATTGAGCTCCCTTTCTTTTGTTCAGGTCTTGTGCATTGTGTACAGGGCATATGAGATTGTGCCACATTCTTTTCGACTTAGGACATTGGCTCAGGAGACATTTTTCTTTTTCTTGGCTAACACATGTCAGGCATTTTTCTCCTTTTTTGAGTCGATTCAGACCAGACATCGCTTCGTTGGATTATGCTTGAGGCTTAGTCTGCATTGCATCTCTTTTTCTGCATGGAGCTTGCTCCACATTTAGGATGGTTCTATTTGTCGTTTCTTTTGGGTTTCCCCTATTTCAGCGGATAGCGTGTTTGATGTAGCCGTTGATCCATTCACAGGTCCGGGGATTGTGTTGCGGTCCCCCTGAGGCCCGGCACCTACGCCGGACCAGTTTCAGGTCGTCGGCCTGATCCTGGTCCGGTACCGTTGGTTTTCCCAGTACCTGGACCTAGGCCGGTATATCACTTCGGCCTAGGCCCAGGTTGGGGGCTTTTTCGCTCAGTTGGTTGGTTGTTGGTTCATTCATTCAGTTGGACCACGACGTTCAGCTGCTGCATCTTGTGTGTGTCCATCACCTCTCTCTCTCCCTCTCTCTCTCTCACCATCTCCGCACATGCCCCTCTGCACGTGCGTCACAGGTACACACCTCAACACGGGTGGTTGGGACCTACTGGGTTCCCACATTCCTATAGCACTCCTTCAATCTCACATTCCCATTCCCACACTACTCTGTCCATTCGATCATATGCCCTCTACCCTTCTGCCCTTTCTCTGCATTCAAAGTTATGGCATGAACAAACTTGCAGCCTTGCTGCATTTTAATTTTCGGCCTGATCGAGGTTGCAATTTGAACTGTTTGCTGCATACTTAGTTTCCATTCTGCAGGTGCAGTCATCTGAGGAGAAACTTTTGCTGGTTGTTTCTGCATAGGAGACCCGATTCCAGCAGAATCCCAGCGGAGCCTTGCTGCTGAGCTTTTGTGATTGCTTGCTCACTTTTACCCGGTTTCTCTTCCATGCCAAAACACCCCGTTCCCAGTTTCTCTAACCTCTTGGCTTCCCTCACTTTGTTTGCCAAACACACCATTGATTCCTTACAAAGCAAAACAATAAAGGATACCTGGCAAGACCAGTGATCAGTAGAACCACTCAATGCCGTTCATGATTCACGCTATCAGCATATGTTGGTACTATCAGGTCGGGCTCCTGCAGTGATTGGAACAGGTTCATGGCACTCTAACGGGTGCACAGTTGTCGAGATCCATGTGACTGAACTAGGTTTGACTGACTTCAGTACACAATCCCTGAGCACGTAGCACTACTCAGCCAGCGCGAATGGTGTGGGACGGCAATCACCATTACAACACCCGCTGGGTTGAGAGCAGAGGGTGGGGAGCAACCCATGGACGCGACTGCCTTTCTGTTCATGTGCTGTACTCTGTCTTGAATGTTGAACATAAGCTCTAGCAGCCAACAGCATCCTTCACTCATCATGACAATGGCAGGAGAAGCTATCCACGATGTTTTTTTTTGATACCCTGTGTGTCAGCGCAAAGATCTTTCCCAACACCAGCACAAAATCGGATCTTGCATTCACACAATTTCACAGTGACAATGGAAGGACAATTTTTTTGGTGTTTGTGTCATTTGTCCCATCCCATCCTGTAGACCTCTTTTGGGAACGTCACTGGATGATGAAGTCTTCATTCCACCGCTTGAAGGCTGGGTGATACTGAAATTCCTTTACCAACATCTTCACAGCAGCTGCATGTTTCTCTTTTGCATCCTCATATAGTCCGGACAGCTCTATGACAAGCTGATTGTAACGTTCCTCAAAAGGTCCAATATTCTTCTCATAAAGCCTCTGTATGGACACAAAGAAAGAGAACGTCTTATTTTAACTTATAATGTAATGATAATGATTATCACAGCCATGCTATCAGTCATATTGTTATTGTTATACTTCTTTGGGCAGGTACGTTCGATCAAATACAAACCGATTTAGACAAGACTATTTCCAGTTCGTAAGCCCAATTAAGCTAAGATGCGAACTGATTTTTGCCGGTCAGCAAGAATGCGCGATAACATTTAGCCGGCCAACGAGAATGCATGATAGCATGAAGCGATATAGACATTCCGTGTAGAAGGTTCGATAAAGCCCATGAGCACTTAGCCATGTGACTAACGGATTTCAACAGCTTTCGGCTTAAGTTGCTGAACCTTCTACGCAATGGGTCCCACCTTTCATATGGAAGGTTCGACAAAGACAGACTGAGTGAGCACTTAGCCATGCAAGTTTTTTCTTTGTCGCTTGGCTTAGAGTTTGCTCTCCAGTTGTGTTTGTTGCCTTAACAATGGGGAATGCCTTACTCCCTGGATACAATATTGCCCCCTCTCCTCTCATCTTCCCCCTAATCCTCCAATACTGTGTGTGGCATTAAGGGAAAGTCCTTTCGTAACGGATGACCCTCAAAACCATAATCTGTTAATATACGACGTAAATCAGGATGGTCGGAAAAATACGCACCAAACATATCCTGTGAAAAACAAAATCCTTTGGGCAATACCCTTGACCCAGCATCTTCGCAATATACCTGTACCGTCCAAATTTGCAAAATGCCCTGTTGCAAAGTGCTAAGGCCCAACCAATGAGGTCCAGATTGCAAATTTGGATGTCAGACTGACAGGGGCATAACAGAAAGAATTCATCCCAAAAGGGTGTTCTGCTCTACCCACATCTTTCAGGGGCATTTTGGCATATATCTCGACTTAATGGGGTATCTCGCATAATATCCCTAAAGTAAATATACATATTTTCTCCTTGCTGCTAGCTGTAGGCCCCCAATGTTTTGGCTCACAGGGCCACACTCGGAATTCGCAGCCCTAAGGATTTATTTTTTTTTTGGGGGGTGGGGGGTGTGCTACTGTGGGTGGGAGCAACACCTGCTGGAAATCAGGTCCAGCGTTCTGTCACATCACATCGTGACAGTCATCATGAGCAATGCCCTTGAAGGCAAAAGCTTTAGGCTTGAAGGAAAAGAGAGAGGGGGTTGCCATTGGCGCCTCTTCACCCTGCTACCAGGTGCCTGTTCTAATCAGTGAAATTCCGGTACCTTCCAACCCCATGCGTGTAGCACCTCAACCCCCATACCACTACAGATCTACCATAGCCAAACCATTTGGGGGGGAAGGGTCTGTGAACTCGGAGAACGGGCACAGGGACGTCAAGCCATCCATCCTAGTCCACTCGTGGAAAACAAGCTTGTAGTCCCTCTTGAGAGGTAGTCCCTGCAAGTCCTCCACCTTCCCCCCTTCTCAGGCCATCTCTGCTATCCATCCCCCTTGAACCCCACCCAGCCAGTCCATACAAAACTTTTGATTATTCTTCCGGAACTCTGTTTGTGAATGCAATGTGGAAACCTGTTCTTTCATCTTGTCCCATTGTGCAATCAGTTCTGTCTGTACTTGCTGTTTGATCAGATCTGTGAAGGCCAAGCCATCTAAACGAGCACCTTTTGTCTTGACCGTACAGCGCCGCCACCAAAGGGCCCAAAGTATCGCTCTTCGCCCTATGTTGAACATCACAAAGGCGCTGTTTCGATCCAGGTGCCAGGCCCCACCCAACAGCACTTTCCAGTCCCATGGCCACTGGATTGCTGTGCCCAGCTGGTGGCATATCCTGTCCCACCAGCGCCCTGTCCATACAGAGCCCGGGCATTGCAACATTATGCGCTCGATGGTTTCTGGTATCTTTCATGACGGGTAAGCCGAGGTGCACAGTTTATACCACAGGAGGGCCCGGCCCTGCTGTTCCAGCCGGATTCTGTCTACTAGCCAGTTGTTAGTTGGCAGACAGCGATGGGCTATCTGCTATAGCAGTGATGCTGTCGTTGCTGGCTGGCCTGGTTTTAACCCCTGTAAACCACCACACAGGTTGCAAAGTCTCTCTGCTCACATTCAGGTGCTTCATCCACCATTGTGCGATCTGCTGACCCGGAGATGCAGCATCCGGTACACGCCCTTGACCGTCAAGGAGGACAGCTGCCTTCTGCAGGTGTCCCCTTTCCTCTGTTGCACGGTCCATACCCAGTTCACAGGGTCGAAGGTCAGCACCTCTAGAGCCAGACCGGGTCTCTGGCAATATTTGAGTTTTCCTCTGAGCTGTTGGTCCGACAGCCAGTCCCTCTTGTCGGAGTCTCAAATACCCCCCACCTGTAGGATACCTTGTTTGACCCCCCTCTTCCACGACCAGTCCGTGGAAGAGAAAACTCTGCCATGGTTATCGGTAATCCACCGGTTTCCAAAGAGGGGCTGCCTACATACTTTATCTGGCAGGGGAACGCATCGCCACATTGCCAGGAGGGTGGCCCTGAACGGGTCCTTTGGCAAGTCCCGTCTTATCCCCTGTCGCTCATCCTCACCAGCCTTCATCAATCTCCTTGGGATTGGCCAATATCTGTCTTCTAGCCACCTGCTCAGGTCATTGCTTGGTGGGGCCGGGGGTGCCATTGCCCTGATTTGCTCCAAGGTCAGGAGCCTCCATGGCAAATGGGGGTGAACAGCTACTTGTGCCATTATCTGCGTAGTGGAATCGATAATCCCTAGCCCCCTCTTGTTTTTTGACTGTATGACTGAGGTCCATGCCACTCTACTGAGAACATGTTTGTACTTGTGGTTACCCCCTCCACAGAAGTGCGGCCACCTGCCGCTGTATTGCCTACAGCGACTTCTTGGAAAGGGGCCAGATTAAGATTTATACCAAAGGAAGGTATGTGATGGCAATCAACATCCCAACACGGCAGCAGCTGCTCCCATCGCAAAAGTTTTGTGGACCGTGGACCCTTTAGTGGACAATGCAATTTGAAGGGTTGCCTGGATTAAACTACTGCAACCCAGCAAATATGGTGGTTTGGCCATATTGGATCCAGGATGGCAGGCAAGGACTATGCTATGGTTCCTCCTTGGTGATGACAAGGAGGATAGGAAGAAGTTGGGTGTACCACTCGTGGCAAAAGCAATCCGGGTGCCAGTTGAGGCAGTGTGGCTTGCCCTAAGGCGGCCAGTCTGAGCCATATGGTGGCAGTTTGAATTCCAGCAGCGCTGACCGGCAACTATGGATCAAATACTCGCACAACCCCTGTTCAGGAACCAGCTTATCCACACCGATATCATTCACATTTGGGAGACAATGGCTGGAAATGGTGTGTACTTAGTTAAACACGTGTGTGGCAGGCAGGGAAAAAAATGGAAGACGGACGAGGAGTTGGAACCTATGTTCCATCTCAGATGGCCAAAACACAGTGCCTGCATGCCCTTAGGTACGCAATGCCAAGGGACTGGGTGCACAGGTTGCAACGAGGGGGAACAAGGTGTGCTAACGCGGGTGGTGGAAACATTGGGGAACAACCAATCGAAATTCCCAAGAATTTGAATACAACGTACGTACCTTGTATTTGAATGCAACAGATGGACGTTATATTCGACCGTACTTTCTATTAAAAAAAATCAGCGATTTCTGGGGACCCGTTTTTCAAAAGGTAAGTTGAACAGAACGTACGTACATTTTTTTCAGGTTAAGACAGTAGGACGTGTGGGGGGAGCCACTGGATTCTTGGGGCTTCATGGGGCCTTCCTCCCTCGTAGTGAGTCCACCATCCTAAGGTTTTGTTGCCCCGGTTGACCAGCAGGTTCGACGACAAAAACGGTCTATTAGTCGTTGGATCTACCTCATGTTTTTGGTCGATGGGTCCACCATTAGCGCGAGGTTGTTAGCGAAGAGGGAGCAAATCAGGACAACCTCTTCCGAAATGGAGAACACGCTAAGCTTTTTCATGCTCTTGTGGGACCTTAGATTTGCTGCCAATGCTTCCATGATGATCACAAACAGGAAGGGGGCATTATGATCCCCTTGCCGCACTGAGCATTGGATGGCACGAGGGTGCCGTTCACTTGCAGCCTACTAGTGGCATTTTGGTGTAGTATCGTGACCCAGTGTCCAAGCATTTGTCCAAAAAGAACAATCCACCTGTGTGTCTGCCAAAGGGCCCCAGGTCATGATCGGAATGGCCACGTGGCGGCCGATTGGGAGGGGTTTCGGGAGACCGGGTCGTGGATCAGGGCTGCAGAACCCCAGCCCGACCCCCAGGGCCCCCAAAAAAGAGAACGAGGAGTGTTCTTGGGGGTTAGGGGTGGGGGTGTTCAAAAAGTCGAAAACAAAGGATGGAAGGATGGGGGGGGTCCATGTATTAGGATGGCTTGTTTCCCAGCATGGTTTGCCCTGAACTTCCCATACCCACCCCCGTGGTTGACCGCTTTGGTCCAGGTCTTCCAGGTAGACCCAGCCTTCATGGCCAGGGTCGATTGTCCTCCATCGAGAAGAAGGAGGCGGCCTGTGACCCTGCTCTTCTTGAGCGGATGCTGGGTGCACAAATGGCTAGACGAGTGACACTTAAAGCACCAGGGGCGACATTTGTTTGCAGTATGAATTTGGTATGTCTTTCACCCGATGTGGAAGTGGATGATATCATCCAAGAGAAATGGCTAATCCTGAGGTACATTGGGCGCGAGCATTATGTAATCATCCCGCTTCGCGATGTAGGTGGGAAGTGGGTCAATAAAATCAACGACGTCATACTGCTGGCCGAATTCATGGACGAAGGCCGCCTGAGCTTTCACGGGGATACGGCGGAATTCGACCCAAAAATGGTCGCACATCATCTCCAACCCTAATTTTTTGGGGAGCCAAGGATAAATTTGAACCTCTAACCAGTCGCACCTCAGGCACTGCCAGCTGTCCATTCTTTGTTTATCCTGAACAAACATACACAAAACAATGAAGGCAGTAGTGGAAATGGGCTGAATCAAGAAAAACTCTTGCACAGCCTCTGCACTGCCTTTCACTACTTCGAGTTGTTTGGATATCCATTTTTCCTTATCATTTATCCACTTTGTGCGCGACATCATCATGAAAAATCAAATTGCTAATGTGCTTGACATATCTTTCTTCCCTCTTGCTGATTTGTTTGGTGGAAATGTTTTAATTCATCCTCCCTATTCAGCCACCTGGCTGGAGTAGGGGAGAAGGAAGAGGGTCAAGAAGTAGGCTCGAGCCGCTGTGAGATTTTTAAGGGGGACCTTCAGTTCTGTTGATTGGTTCCTCTCTGGATGTAGTTGATGGTAAGGGACTTATCCTGGAGAGTACCTTGGACCCTGCTTGCCCATGACAGCAGCATGGCAAAGCTTCATGGTTGTGCGGCTGCCGCCCCTTAGGAATTGGACTCGGTAGGGAGTTTGGCGCACGTGCACCACATTGTGACGCGAGTGTCTGCACAAGACTTCGTGTGCGAAGGCGCTCGCGTGTTTGCGAAGCGCGTGAATGCGTGCATCAGCTAGCACAGCAGCGAGTACGAGTGAGAGGGGGGCGGGCTTAGCCGAAATCCACGAAGAGGAGGGGATGGGTTGGCATCTAAGGCTTCAACCTCATCACTTGCTGTTCCCTAACTTTTGAAAGCAGGTCTACTGCCATCTCTCTGTTTCATGCTTCAAACGAGTGATGCTACAGGCTAGCATGCTGGATGAAGGGGAGTATTGCTTAACTGGGCATTACTTCAGGAGTAATCACTAGTGCGCTTCATCTTGCGAATTTTGGTGGAGGAGGTCGTCTCGTCGCGAGACGGAGAAGAGTAAAGTGTGTCCCGTGGAGTGGGAGGAGGATTGTCGGGAGATAGTGAGTGGGAGGTCCTCGAGGAGAGCGTCCAAGTGCCGCCAAGTGTCGTCAAGGGCTCGTTACAGGGTGGAGGCTTCTACTCGAATTTTGGCAGTCGACCGATCGTCGTTCTTTCCGTTTCGTCTATGTTGCATCTACAAACTATAGGGGAATGTCATCATCATTCATTATCAACGTCTTGAATCATATTAGTAGTCATGGTGAGCAGGTACAAGGGGGGAGTAGTTTTTTTTTCCTACTAACTCCCTTTCCACTCCACCTTCATCCCCATATCCCGCATTTTATTCTCTGCACTCTTTCTTCTGTGCTGTCCCCTTTAAACCCTCTTGTCTATTTACTCTATTCTCTTTCTGATTTTCTCTCGAGCACTTCCTTTAACTCTTCGTTAACCCATTGTTAGTTCGATCGTTGGTAACGCTTACACCAATCTTGATAAGGAGGAGAGCAAGTATGATCACAATGAATGAACAGGCAGGGGCGAGGAAGAGGGAAGGAGAGGCGCCATACGGGAGAAAGAGGTGGGGGGCGGAGAGACAGGACCTCAGGGTTGAGGGAGACGATGAGAGAGGGAGGGAGTACAGAGAGATAAGGGAGGGAAGAGGAGGGAGGGTTAGAATAGGAGAGGGGGACAAGGGGCAGTCTCACCCATCGTACGAATACTGACTTTACTCTTCTCGGATTGTCTTTTCTCTCATTACTCCTCTGTCTGATCGCTAGTTACCAAAAACCTTTTTACTTTCCTCATTTTATTATTATACAATCTTCTAATCATCATCCCAGTTAATCATCTCAACTATCAATCAGTGTGATCATCTTTAATTAATATATCTGATTATCCCTATCCTCAAACTGTGGAATCACGTGCTAAAATCGGAATGGTATTTTTTAATACCTAAAATTTCATATATAGTTTACTAATTTAATTTACCTTTGTCTGTTCTCCAATCTGTTTCAGGTGTATCACGTCTGATATTTACCGTTATTTACCATTTGAATTTAAATATTAACTACTACTATTAATACGGTCAATTTTTATGTCCTGTAGTTCCGAAGTTACTCCAATCATAGGTTTTTTCTTATGTTATCAGACTTGTTATCTAGATCTCTGATAATAGTCCACTTCATATTTATTTTTGCTCTCCCATGGGTATGTATTTTCTTGCTGATTTTTTATTGGATGATTATGGATGGGGGAGCTCTACTCTGCAGGGGTGTCACAAGGTGGGTAGTGTACGCCCTGACGAGAGTATGAGCAGAGTTGTGAGGGATACTCGATTATGGGGCTGGAGATCAATTCCAGCGGAGGAAGATTAGGGTAAGGGAGAGACAAAGGCATACTTTGGGTGGGAATTTGATGCCTCTGGGGCTGGTAGGTAGGAGAGTGGAGACTGTTCCCAGTTGGGGCCGATAGGGTTGTTTACATTACAAACAGCTTCTCGGTGGAGGCAACGACGGAACAGGAAGGGAAGGAGGACCGAGGGGGGGGATTTGCGTGTTTTTTAAATAGAAATCAATCAATCATGTTATATCAAGTCTTCTGGTGTTTTGTAATTTTGGGCGGTCTTTGGCCTTCTTCCTCATTCGGGATATAAGATTTCAGAGATGGTCGAATCCGGGCCGATATCTACATAGTTACTTTGTTTTGTGCTCCTGGTATGCCGATGCCAGAACGACGCTGGCCGGAGCTGGGGCGTTGCCCTGTAACCTGCAAATGGCAGGAGTGAGAGGCCTTTTAGAGAGATCTGGGGATTAGTCAAGGGAGGAAGACAATCCAGTGGCGATCTGGGGGGTGCTGCCATGACAACCTACTGGTCCAGGTTTAGTCTAGGTGGCGAGAACATGATAGCTATGGTGGAGGTTGGCTAGGATGGCATTGTCTCTGAGATGTAATGTCTTGGTACAGGGAGGATGGCGAATTGTTCTAGGATTAGAAGGCCAGGATTGTTGATATAGCATAGTCCTCTAAAAATTTTTACATACTAATCACCGTCAGCATTAGCATCATCATCTTTAGTATCGTTATCTCACATTTTTCATAGAATCATTAGAGGTACATTATCATTATCATCATCATATGAGGGGCGCCGAGCCCGGTTCTCAGCATGTCCAAAAAAAAAAAAAAGGCTGGAGGGAGTTTCGTGCTTCCATGGTCAAAATTTTGGCATCGTCAACCATAATCTGATCCTTAATCTGATGGGGTGCCTGGTGCTGTGTGGTTGGTGGGGAGGGGGAGGGTGACCCCCTTCCTTCTCTGAGATGGAGCTAGGTACCAAAGACCCACCCCCCTTGCAGAGCCCTCGCATTGCCTGCTTCAACTCTAAGTATTCCTTACAAAGATAAAATCCCTAATGAAAATGATAAAATCCTAATGAAAGTGCATATCTATCTATCTATCTATCTATCTATCTATCTATCCGTCTCTCTATCTATCTCGCTACCTATCTGTGTGTCTATCTGTGTGTCTATCTGTGTGTCTGTCTATCTGCCTGTCTATCTGACAGTCAATCTGGCAGTCAATCTCTCAGTCAATCTGTCCATCCATACATACATATATCCATCCATCCATCCATCCATATGAATGTGTATGTATAACAATAAAAGTGGTGAAGATTGTCGAGAAAAAGGAAAAATAGTTTTCATAATCTACCAAGACAAATTTCTCAAGTAAATGATTGAAATACAAAAGGAAAAGCCCCAAGAAAATAAACAAACCCTAGTTGCCCCGAGCAACTGTGACAAAAGCCTCTCAAATTGAAAACCCCAAGACACAAACAATCCCTTTTTTTTCCTTCTTCTTTTTTTCTTGTTTTTAACAATTGCTCCAATCCATTCGTGGGGAGCAGCAGGTGCTGGGAACCGGGCCCAAAGTCCCATCTAGAATTTTTCAGAACATATGAGATACCGGGGCCATTACCCGACTTTGGCTGAGTATCTTTTTTTTGAACGAAAAAGCAAAAAACAATGAAACAACCCTTCTCCAAATTCTGCTTCTCTTGAAATCCCTCCCATTTCCCTACAGACCCCTTACTCTTCTTCATCTCCCCACGAGCCGACCTCCTCGACCACATGGTTCGGGAGAGAAGAACAATAGACAAGCAACCTCACCGAATCCCATAGTGATGAAAAGCAGACTTGAACTCTTTCTCTTCCGTCGACAAGCCGACCTCCTCCACCACATAGTTCGAAGAAGAAGAAAAGAAATAGTTCACCCCATCGCAAAGTAAGCGCAGCACCCTAACCTCCCATCCCCTTAACCTCTTTTGGCAAGGACTCACAACACCGATGAGGAGTCGTTGTCAACACCGCCCGTCCATCACCAGGACTCGAAGGCGTGGAAGAGGAAAACCTCGAGCCTCGGGTAAGACAATGAAGACCGGATTGCAGACAATGACGCTAAAGTCAGTACGGCAGAGATTCGACCCTGAGAAGAAAGGTTCATGTGCAGGGAGTGAACCTGATGCGAGGCACCAGTTTGTGGAAGAGACGAAGAACTATCTTGACGGGATGGACTACAAGGTGATACAAAGAATGTGCAACCCTACGTCCGGAAATCGCAGGCAGTCTGTGTCGTGGCTGAAAAACGGGCGATGCTCACCTATGACAAGGTTGAGATACCCGAGGTAGTTGAGCCTGTTAGTGAGAAAAAGGAGGAAGCATCTGATGCGCCAAGTGGAAGCGAGTCGGATGAATCGGAGGAGTCGACGTCTGAGTGAAGAAGTTGTGAGATACGGGATTTATGGTGAATCTGCCGGGAGCTTGTAAATTTGAGGAAGCAGGGAGTTGGTATTCGGGGTGAGATTGAAGCTGCCTTTAGGACGGTTGTTGTATCCTTAACCGTTCGAGGGTGTGTACCATGGGCACGAAAGTTCATTTCGGATTGGGTAGCGCTATGTGCAACTGATGAAGAATTTTTGGGCAATCCCACCCGTGTGTGTATGCTGCGATCTCTCCGATTTGCAAGTCTATCTACATCGGACGTACGGGGCGAGGTGTGGATGTGAGGTGGGCTGAGCACGTGGGTAGGAGTGGGAATGAAGCGGCTAGCACTGCACACTTCCACCGATGGTTAAGAAAGTTCGGGGCACATAACTATGTTCTGATTCCAATCTGTCAAGCGGAGAATGACCAACTTCCGGCGATTGAAGATTTCTGTATTAGGAGGTGGTCACCAACGCTGAACACGTTTGGTGCGAGGTCAACAGGATCGGGGTCAAGGAAGCGGCGACGGGGAAGGAAGGAAAGAGCTAAGCTAAGGAAGGAACAGCGTATCAATCAGTCACCAGTTGAGTTGTTGCGTTTTTGGATTAGCAAGGGGAGGAAAACATGCGGCTTGGTAAGTCTGTTGACCGAGCAATCTCGAGTAGGTAATGTTTGTTTTTCCTTATTTTCCCTGAAGGGAACGAATGGGTGGATAAGTGGAAGACGGTACGTAGGCTGTTTGGAGATTCCGAGGTGCTGTTAGATGGAAAGATTGTGAAACTACGCGCGTGTAAAGAGTAAATTGAGGAGGGCAGGGAGTTAAAAATCTGGAGGTTGAAGAAGTGGTCGCATGGGTGCCGGGGACAAAAAGCCGGTTTCTGAAGTACCTGGAGAGACGGCGAGATGCCGCCTGTTTCCCGCTACGGTTGCTCATGGATCTTTTAGGTGCAGCAAAGGAGTTTTCGAAGAAGAGGACTCGTAGCTTGCTGTGTAGGATTTTGTGCGGGGCAATTAAAAAGAAGACCGGGGTCAATCTCTACAGCCGTTTGGTGGTGAAGGTTCGCTATGATGACAGGGTTAATTTGAGTGGGATTCGTAGGTTGTGTGATGGTCAAGTGTGTCAGTTGGGTCTACCGGCATGTACAAACGACATTGTGAAGTGTAAATCTCGCATTATTTGGGCCAAGAACCCATCTGTGGGCGACTTAGTGCATAACCACAGGGAACAATCTTCCCGAGTGGTTGCAGCCTGCCAATGTGCAGGTTTTGGGCTGGCCCACATCGGTGGGCATGTCAGATGTCGTTTGGGGGATGTGCCGGGCATCCACCCTCTGATGGCGAACGCAAAGAATGTGCCGCGCAGTTCGAACTGCTGTAGGGCGATGAGACTGAAGGAGGAGATCGAAGAAGACTTTCACAATTGGGAGATTGGGAGGGAAACAGGGATCAGTGTGAATTTGGCATAAGTTGAGGCATGCATAAATGACAGGCACCGAAGGAAAGATGAGCTGTCGATTGAAGAAGTATGGAAGGTGAAACGAGCGTATGAGGGGTTGGTTTTCACTCCAGTTGATAGAAACCCGGGTGAAAGTGTCGTGATGTGTCCACTGGCATAGTACGAAGGAATGCAATTGATGTTTGTGAGAAATGCAGGCTTCAAAATTCTTGTTGTATCGGACAAAAGTTGTTGGATGCAAAGCTATGAGGATTTCATTAAAAATGGAATTGGTCATCTGAGTAAGTGGAAGACGGATGGCAAGGCGGGAAGGAGTTATATCATTCCTAAACAAAAGGATTTTGCTCTCTTCCAGCCCATCTGTCCCACCTTTTGTGAACCAGCAAATGCTTTGAGCAAGAGAATGTCGAGAGTCCTGAACCTTTTGTTAGGCAATTTGCCCGACAAGGAGCATTTCAATCTGTCAGCTGTGTCTTGCCTGGCGGGTAGGCTTGAGAAAGGAAAAAAGTCTTTCAAACTAATGGGAAAGGAAATTGGCATCTTGTCCGCATCTGATGAGGTCAAAGATATGTTCAGTCATCTTCCCCATGGGGAGATAGCTGATGCAGTTGATTGGCTGGTGGGGTTGCATCTGAACAAAGGGAGAAAGATTGTACGGGTCAACCACAGGGGGAAAGGGGCTGTATTTGACGGGGAAGGTCGTGAGGGGTGGTGGGTGGTCAGTTTGCAGGAAATTTTGGAATTTGTGGTTTTTTATCTTAAGCACACTGTGACAAGGGCATCGGGGTTATTGCTTCGGCAAAGGGTAAGCGTGCCAATGAGCAAGAGCACGAGTCCGCCACTCGCATGCATCATGTGTGCATTCGCGGAGTGGCGGTTTTTCGGCTCGTTGGGCGGCGACCACCGCCTGGTAACGAGGATTCGACTGGTGGACGACGTCTCCCTGTTTATTGCCTACAAGAAGGGGAACGGGGGGTCGTTGAAAAAGGCCAGGCAGATCATGGACACATTTGAAATCTGCTATCCTAGGAACCTGACGTTAAAAAGGATCGATGACGGGGCAAGTACTTGGGATTTTTGGGTTGTAGGTTAAGGGTACGACAACGTTTTCCGTATCTGGGGCGTCTACAGAAGGTAAAAAATGAGGCAACTATCTGGTCGGACAGTCCTATAGTGATAAGAATCGGACAGGACTTCCTGTCCTGGACGAGCCGTGGGCAGAAGGTGGCCGTAGTGGCCGGATTTTTTCATCGGGTTGACCAAAACACGACTGAACGGAGACTGATACCAGTACAAGTACTCCTTGCTCGACGTGAATTTCGAGTGAAAGGCTTCCTCGATACTTTCTTCCAGAAGGTCCTGGATGGTTTCTCGACGAAAAAGGATGAGTTATGGAAATTGACGGCACAGCTGTTGCACAGCTGTTGAGACTGTCGTAGATATCCTGATCTCAATGCTCTTTCTACTTTATCAATTTCATAGGAAGTATACACTGTTTGTAGGATGAATGTGGTAGGATTGTTGTTTTTGGTCGCCGAAGCTGGGTTTTCGTTGTTTTTTATTCTGTCTTGTTTTTGTCTTTTCGAGTCACTTGTACTGCGAGGTTCAAGGTTGGCAGGAATAGCGGTAGGTAGCAAGTGTGGGGAGGTAGAGAGTATAAAGTAATTCACTGTAGTAGGACTAATCCTCTTTGACAGCGGAGGAGGGCATTAGCAACCGGATGAACCGGTTGTTGTCGCTCCACGGGGGTATGTGGTAATGAGGAATAGTGTTGGGAGAGGTTTGGCAGGATTGCTTGGTGTGGTGTCTGCACGAAGATACTCGCGACCACTACGAGCTAAAGAAAGCACAAGTTTTTCGTCTCTCTGTCGTTGAATTATCAATAACAAGCCCACGGGCATTGTACCTTGACTACGATTGATGCGTTTTACCTCTTTTTGAGTGGATGCGTGAAGCGTTTATCTCGTTTTGAGTGGATGCGTGTCGATAGAATCGTGAGTTGTTGTCAGTTGCGTACCTCTTCCGCAGGCAAGAAAAAGGACAACTGATCAGCTAAAAAACTCAAAGAAGCCCACCCACAGTCTTCCTACAGACCCCCCTACTCAACTGCATCTCGCCAACCTCCTCCACCCATAGTTCACAAGATGAAGAAAAGTAATGGCAGACAACCCTTGTCTTCCCCTTGCAACGAGCTCCTCCACCACATAGTTCGCAGGAGAAAAACGAAAGTAATCCACCAACTAAACTTGCCAGCCCTACCAAAACCCCAGAGACTAATCAGAACCTTCACCTCCCTTCAATAAACCAAACTAACTCATGAGAGGAAGATCATCCAAAAATTAGAGCATTCTTCAGATCATACGTAGAACATACATCGAGTATAGCAATGAAATTCAAAGTTTCGATGACAAACCCAACAATTAGATTGACTTGATAGCAGATTCAAGAAAAGTTAGAGCTACGACTCTATGAATCTCCCAAAAACGACAATTGCAAGGAACATGAATATGGACGAAGCACAGAAATCCAGATTGCAAATTCACACTGAAGTCCAAGTAGTCAAAGCCAGAGCAGATAGCACAATGGAACCGAGTAACCATCCATTTGAGAACAATACAGAAGAATCGTGAGTCAATGTCCAAGCCCAACAGGGAAACACCAACAGCATAACCCAATGTAGCTCTCTGTCTGAATGGCGCCAGGCGCCCTGCCTACTCTACAGACTAAGCCTACAACTACAGCAATGAAAGCAACCAGACAACTTGACTACCAGCGAGTGATGATGTCAACACCAATGCCGACCTCCACCTCCACCAGGTACGTGTCCTCTTCATCCACACTCTCCCTTGATAACCCACACAGCGCCCTTCACCTCCGAAGAACCATCTTCGCCCTCACCTCCCCTGCGCCCGCCAGCAGCCCGGCTATGGCCGCCAGCGCCCTGCGCCCAGGCAGCGCACCACCGTATTAGCGCTGCCTGTCTCCCTCATGCCCAACGCAGCTTTACACAGCGCAGCACACTTGCACTCGCGCAGCGTGCCGGCAATGCCTGCATTGGCCAAGGATCCCTGCCCACTCGCCCTGCTTGCCTATATGCCAGTGCTGTGTGTGGGCGGCCTCCCTTCAGCCTGTGTCTGGGCCCCAGTGGCTGAACCCAGCCCGATACAGTTGAGGCCCGGGGCAATGCAGTTGCGCCTCTTTCATCAAGGCCTGCGGCCAGATTCAGATAGTGGGCCGATTTCCCTTTGGCATTTTCGGCCTCTCTACCCAGCATGCATTGTCGGCCTCACGTTCAAGTGCCCAGGGCCTAACTACCTCAGAGGCCCTGGGATTTCCACATCTGCGGAGATCCAAGACTCGGTGCACTCCAACCAACTGGCGTGCTGCAACTGTATGGACCCCACTTCGGGAAATGTTTGCACAGAGGGCTCTTGTTGATTTGCTGGGCCGCCTTCACTTAGGGCGGGCACTAGGCTTGCTGGGGCCTTAGCCCAGAACATGTACATCATGGCAAGGCCCCTTCTTGAGGGCTCAATCCTCACACAATTCACTAATTTTCAATTAAGAATCCGAGTATGAATTTAAAATTTGAGTAATCATGCAATCGAAATTTAAAACTAGGCTAGAGCCACAATTAAGAATCAAAGTTTTAGATATCAGAATTTGAATTCTGATTTATGGGTATCAATATCAAGAAACTGAACCAAGAATTACAAAATAGCATTAAAGTTGGGAAAAATTGATCATAGCATGATCCAGATCGTAAGTACCACATGTGCAGCAACCCTGTTCAGCAGCAGACCGAATCAGAACAGCCTCATCAATCATGTAGCCCGCCACATCATCAACATATACAGGTGGCAGCAGCCACGTCAGCATCGGCGCTTGGCAGCTGCCACGTCAGCATGCCCAGAAGACCATCGCCAGCCAGCACCATGCCAGCCAGCAGCGCCTTGCCGTCCTCCTCTGCCAGCATAGAGCCGGCGTCAAGCCAATGTCGCAATGTCGCAGCATAGCAACAGCGTCAAAGTCCACGCGTGAAGT
>BFEA01000452.1:528169-553387 GCA_003427395.1 Chara braunii
CGGTCCGGATATTCTGGAATATTCCGGTTTTTTTTTTTTTTTTCCGGACAATATAGGGGATCCGGACAGGGGGTCCGGCTCGGTCCGGATATTCTGGAATATTCCGGTTTTTCGGAAGTCCGGAAGGGCCCGGGAGGTCCGGGGTCCGGGGTCCGGATTCGGTCCGGTGTCCGGTCCGGCGTAGCTATGGTCAATATGTACGGCTGTGGGAAGGAGACCTGAGGCCAGACAACCTCGTCAAATACTATATAAGGCTTGGTCTCCAGGTGGTCAACATTCAGTCTTGCTATGCTGCCTCGACGCTGGCTTGACTCTAGCTGAACGCTGGCTCGACGCTGGCTGGACGCTGACTCGACGCTGGCTGTGCGCTGACACTGTAGACGACGACGCGGGACTGTGGCACCATGCAGGCGCTTCTGTTCTATGCGCCAGGCATTGCTGATGTGGCGCTGCCACCTGTCTACACTGCTGATGTGGTGCATGCCACTTGTCAACATTGCTGATGTGGCACATGCCATTTGTCTACATTGTTGATGTGGTGCTGCCACATGTCTACATTTCATTGCTGATGTGGCGCTGCCACCTGTCTTCATTGTTGATGTGGCGCATGCCAACTGTCTCCTTTGTTGACGTGGCACTGGCCACACTGTTTACATGAGGTGACTGGTTGCGATAAGGAGGGAGATCGAGATCTGTGGACGATTGAGGGACGGGGTACTAACCTGAGGCTGACGTCAATATTGTATGTTGCTGCTTGTCTTCATTGTCTCCATGGGAGAATAGTGCCACGTGACACTTCTATGTGATAAGGACTTATCGGACTTGTTACTGTTTATTGATTGATGATGTGGAGGGAGACGAAGCCCGGAGAAGGAGTGGGAATTGATTGTGCTGCTCTTAAGTGGTCACTGATTATCTCTTCCACCCTCTCCTTTGTCTATTCCCCCTCCACTCTCTTCGTCTATTGGTAACGAGATACTGTATCAGATATCACTTTCACGTTAACTGGAGACATTGTGCAGATCTGAGTCTACCTGTACTTCGACGTTTGATGAGTATCTTACAGTCTGGGTTCATTGCAATTTGGTGTCAGAGCAAACCTCCTTCAATCGTGATCTTCTGTCAGGTGCTGACCTGGCACCCAGGTAAGTGGGAGGTGCCGCACGTACAGGAACGAAGCGCGTTTATTAACGCGCGCGGTTAATACCGCAGGTCTAGACATCAAGTACTGCTTGTGCGTGTAGCCACCTTTGAAGGTGAGGAAGTGGTTACGCTGAAGACATCGAGATACCGGCGAGAGCTTTATTGGCAACAGGCGGACATGGCGCTGGTCAAAAGAGAGAGTGTGTGGATATTGGGACCACTGATGTGGCGTATTGCCTATGTGGCATGACGTGGGAATGTTGATGTGGCATTCTCTACTGGCAGGGCATGGTTTCTGATGTGGTACATACCTGTGATGTGACCGCCTGTTGTGAAGCGCTGCATACTTTGAGTTGACGTGGCATGCCAGTGTTATATGTGTTTGTAGACGTGCATTGCTGACGTGACATCCCCCTCGTAAGACCTTCCAGGTCCTTGACGCTGGCGTGGCAGACTCTATAGAGTTGCAATGTTGGCGTTCCAGGGGTGACACGTGGCATGTATGACATGCTGTTGTGGGTGAGGTGTTGATCTTGCACTTGTGTGATGGCAGAAGGTACGACTTCATGATTTGTTGTAGTGTTCTTTGTCGGCCCTTGTGTCTAGTTGCATTGGTTCTGCAGATGGTACAACCGTCGAGAAAGGAAGGCTAACTATTGATTGTTGTTGTTGCGTTAGTTGACCTTCACCTGTTAATTGTTATGTGGTTGTTGTGCATACTCACCTGTGTGTTGATGTCTTGATCATACTGGCCGTGGCTGCGGTACTTGTACACTCCTGTAGGATGTCATCACATATAGATCAGACAACTGAAGTTAGATTAGGAGTAAATTGATTTCTAATCTTTTGAACTGTTTATTTATTTCTTGCTGTAGTAAGTTGAAACTCGGTGTGATCGTAGAATTTATTATTGATTTGTTATTATTTATTGTGCGGTAAACACATCATCTGAAGATGTCAAAGGGTCCAAACAAAGGTAAGGCGCCGACAATCCCTTCTAACCCCTCGACTCATATGGCAGAGGATGACTCTTCTTCGGCCCATCGTCCGGAACACCCTGAGACAGTCTTATGTTTCGTCTCTCTGGGTGATTCCCTTGACGAACTTGGTAACGAACTCAAAGCCTTAAGAAGTTTGTGGGCTAAGAAAGCTAGATCTAAGGGTGAGCTAATGATAGCAGGCACTGAAATTGCACGTACACGAGTAGGTGCCCAGTTAGACCTAGGATGGATGCGGTCTTATATCTCAGAGAAGGCAATACGAAAGTTGCATCTGGGAATAAAGGACTTGCCTAGACCAATCACATCTATGCTGATAGACAAGAGCACTATCACCGTCTTTCAATACGTGGACTGTGTGAAATGTTATTTTCGCACAAACGAAGGTAATAAAATCCTACATGAGATATCCTTTCTTATAAAAAAGAACCTGCCATTTGGCATGATTCTGGGAATGGATTGGCACGAGGAAGCCGACCCAGAAGTCAGGTTCAGAGATAAAATTGTAAAGCTGAAAGACGAAAGGTCTGAAAAGAAAGCGACAAAGTTGTACCATAGGTCTGGCTCTGACTCAACCCTTTTTTTTTTTTCACATTTTTTAAACTTCGCATGTGGGAAACCTACTTAACGAGGTGATAAGAGCAGCCCCGTTAAGTAGGCCGCTGCGTCGAAGGCTCCATCTATTGGTGGAGAGCTGCACCTGCTGGAAATCGGGTCCAGCGTCCCTATACATCAATATTCTTTTTTGGCTGCAAACCGGGTGCAGCGTCCCACAAGAGATCTGAAGAATGGACCTGATTAAAAAACTGATACTAGACCTTTTGTGCCTCTTCACCCTCCCTGGACGCCAGAAATTCGTTACTACCTAGCACAAACCAAAATATTTTGACAGGATTATCCATACCATGATGAGGGGACCAAACAGGATCCTGGTAGGGGAAAGGGATCAGGGAAGTCAGATAAGGGTCTTAGGGGAATAGAGGGATCAACACAACTCCAATCATTAAAGACTAGTCTATAATTCTTTTGAAAACAACCATGTAAATTCTCATGAGCTCCTTCCCACAGCACCCTCCCCAACCTCCCTCCCTGGTCCCCCCCAAGCCAGTTTTTATTGAACTTTTTGATGTGCTGCCATATCTCATTTTGTTGAGAAATATGCTGGATTTTTTCTTTTAAGTTTTCCCATTTAATAGTTGTATCAGTCTGAATATGTTGTTTAATAGAATCAGTGACATCTGGACCGTCCAATCTAGCACCCTCCATTTCATGGGTACACCTTCTAACCCATATCGCCCAAATAATTGCTCTCTTACCAATTGTAAACAAATTATCAGTTACTCATCCTCTTGACAAGGATGCCATAATTCTAGGAGAAGGGTTTTCCAATCCCACGGCCACGGGAGAGAGGTTCCCAACTGGCTCCGAATCCTGTCCCACCATCGCCAAAGCCAGACCGAACCTGGGCATTGGAGAAAAATATGTTCGATTGTTTCCAGAAAAAGTTTGGACGGAAAAGCAGATTTGGAGAACTTACACCAAGAAAGAGCAATACCTTTTCTGTTCTAATGAAGTTCTGTCAATGATTCAGTCATTAGTAGGAAGGCAGCGGTGAAAAATTCGCCATTGCAAAGAGGCTACCTTAGCAGGTTTAGATTTACAGGTATGAAACCACTTAACTCCTCTTAGCTTTTCTTTACTGATTTCCAGATTCTTCATCCAGCGATCTTCAATGCGGTCTCTAAGATTAACCCTGGGGCGAAGCATTCTGTAAGTGGACTTCACAGAGAGGGTATGTAAGGATCTAGAATAGGAGCGACCCTGTCTACCTGGGCAAGACCAGGTCCAATTTATAGGATCAAAGGGTAGATGGGATATTGGTATTTCAAGTTTAAAGGAGAGCCATTTATCATTGACATTTAAAACTCTTACTCGAAAAAGTTGGTCAGCCGTACACCACCTGGTGTCGTATTGAGACCTAAGAGCAAGAAAATCATCCTCTTGTAAATCCAGAATAGATATTAGAATATCCACTGAATTACGGATCTCAATTATATTCCCCACTATCCCTTTAGAACATCGGATTGTCACCCAGTCGCCAGGAAGAAACTTGGGACCTTTCTTTAAGATTCTAACCCAGTCCAAAGGAATCAATTCAATGATATTATCCAATGCAGTCCTCTGATGATGACTGCAGCGCAATCGATCTTGAAGGTCTAGGGGTGAAAACCAATCCTTTGTTTCTTGATTCCAAAGATCCTTAATACGTATGATTCCTCTCCTAACCCAGCCTAGCCATGGGCTATCCATACAGTCGAGAACACATCCTTGAGAATCCCTAATAAATATATTATTAAATAATGATTGTTGACAAACTTCCTCCCATCTTGTTGGAGATATTTTATCTGGTAGGGGAAGTTTCCTCCAGTTTTTCAACAATGTAATCCAAAAAGGATCTCTACAGAGATCACTCCTAGCTGCTTGTCTCTCTGAAAGCTCCAGACCATGTGGATCCACTGAACTGCCCCTTGGCAGAGACCAGGATCGGTTCTCTAGCCACATAAGTGGGTCTGTTGCATCTGGGATAGGGGGAGCTAATCTCCTAATCTGCTCACAGGCAAGAAGGCTTCATGGAGTGTTGGGGTTAAATAGAAGGCGTTTAATCCATTGAATAGAAAGGGCTATAGCTTGGGTATGAGGGTCAATGATCCCAAACCCTCCCATAGATTTTGGTTGGATTATTGATGTCCATGCCACTCTGCTGATGACGTTTTCCTGCTCATGGTTCCCACGCTACAAAAAGGCTGCCAAATGACGTTGAAAAGTCTTGAGAGTCAATTTATCTAAGGCCCATAATGCAGATTTATACCAAATGGAAGCTAGGACCACATTATTGATTACAAGAGACTGCCCAAATAAGGAGGTATGTTTATTTTTCCACAACTCCAGTTTTGAGTGGGCATGATGCATGATCCCTTCACTAGTGGTTAATGGTTTACGTGAGGCAGATAGGGAGATCCCAAGGACTCTGATTGGCACATCCGGCTGCAGCCATTTTATCTGGGGTTGGTCAGGGGGTCGCCCTCCTTGATAATGAATCCACCAACCTAGAGTTTTATTGCCCCAGTTTACCCTCATGTCAGAAAGCTTACAAAAAGTGTCCAACATTTTTTTAATTGCTTCCAGGAAGCTTCAACCATTAGGGAGAGATCATCAGCAAAAAGTGAGCATACAGGGATGGCGTCCTCTGGAATAGAAGAAATCCGGATGTGACTAATATCTTTGTGGTGTCTTAAATTAGCTGCTAGAGCTTCCATAATAATCACGAAGAGGAGCGGAGCAATGGGGTCACCTTGCCTCACTGATCTCTGAAGAACAATGAGAGGTGCTACATTACCATTAACCATAACTCTTGTAGTTGCATTCCTATGCAAAATTCTAATCCATCTCCTAAACATTGGACCAAAATTGAATTTTTCTAAACATTTGTCCAGAAAAAAACAATCCACGTGGTCGTAGGCCTTTTCAAAATCAATAAAAACAAAGGCAGCATTATGCTTGGACTGTCGAGAGAGCCTGATAAGTTCGTTAACTAGCAACATATTATCCTGAATATTTCTGCCCTGGATGAACCCAGTTTGGGATGGATGAATTATGTCCACAATTTACTTATTCAGGCGATTAGTAAGAACCTTAGAGATCAACTTATATACGACTGTCAACAAAGTTATGGGGCGGTAATTCCTAATGTTGTTTTTCTCTCCCTTCTTATATAATAAAGTCAGGACACCTTGACCCACAAACTCCCCCATCTGGCCTGACTCCCATACCTCCTGGTAGAAATCCATGAGATCTTGGGAGATGAAGTCCCACATGGCCTCCCATATTCCTTTGGTAGACCATCAATGCCAGGAGCCTTTTCTTCCTCCATCAGCATGAGAGCAGTCCATACTTCCTCCTTAGTGAGTGGCAATTCTAATTGCTCCTTCTAAACATCTGATAGGGCTCTAGTCATAGGGGTGAGGAAATCATCTATCTCCATGCTACGCTGGATTAAAGGGATTTCACTAGTCTCAGTAAAAAAAAGATTTAAAAAAACATCCCTTGCGATTTTAGTACATTCCGCGGTAGAGGTGACGAGAGGACCATTCCGATTATGGGGATGGGCCAAAGCCTCGATGACTGTTCTACCAGACCGGGCTCTAGCCATTGCAAAAAACCTCGCGTCCATGGATCCTTCCGTTAGATGTTTCCTAATTTTGCCCCTAATCCTCATGCCATGCCACCGATATCCCATACGAGATAGTAATTGAGCTTCCAAATCTTGAATTTCCTGTTCCATAGCATCATTCCTTGCTGCATTGCTATCATCGAATTCTAATTGATGTAATTGTTGAATGCGCTGATACAATCTAGTTTCTGAAGAATGTCATTCGATTGCTAATAACTTGGACTACTCATTGCATTTACGGCCCAGAAAAACTAAGCCGTTGTTGAACCACATGATGTTGTCTGAAAAACGGACCCTTTGCTCCCTCCAAAAAGACCACACATCCTTAATAAAGGTTCTGAAGGATTCCATTTTAAGATGAGCAGTATTAAGTTTATAATAACCCCTACCTTGATCTGGCTTCTTTCCAAATGAAAGAATCACCACACACATCGCATGATCAAGACCCAAGTGAGGGCTCTTAGGAAATATCTCAACTACCTTTAGTGCCCCTACCAATTCCTCTGAGAGTAAGATCGGATTTATACGAGACTTGGTAGCCTGTCTGGCTTGATTTTTCCTGAAACAAGTGTACGAACGCTGGGATGGATTCAATCTTCTAAAGGAGTCAAAAAGATTTAATGATTGAGTCAAGTTAGTCATCAGAATCTCATCAGATTCTACATAAACTGGACAAGGAGAAGGAATATTCCATCGATCTAGGGAACGGTCTGGAGCTGCGTTGAAATCACCGGCTATAATTACCGGGATACCTACTGGAAGGATGGGGGAGAGGGATTCGAAAAAACGTTGTCTATCCCCGATATAATTGGGGCCATAGACACAAAGAATACTGACTATTTCAAGTTTCAGCATTGCCAATATAAAAACCCACCTCCCATCCACTTTGTCGGCTTCCCAATAAACAGGCTCCACCTTGGAATCCGGAGGAATCCAAATAGCCACTCCCGCACTCCCAGGGCGAGGGGCATGAGCTATGAATGAAGTGTGAGACCATATCTCCTTGTGACAATGGTTATGAAGGTCCGAATCTGTGAGGTGAGTTTCCTGTATGCATATCACATCAGGCCACTCCTTCCCTCCAACTCCTTTTAACTCGTCATAGATGGCTCTTTTCTTTTCGAACTTAGTCGAAGCAAGACAATTAACATTCATTGATCTGAGGTCTAGATCTGCATTTCTTCTTATTAACTTCCAAGACTTACTTGTCTTTATTATATAAAGCGTCAATTATCTTAAAGTTCTCCATACAATCATAATCAAAAGTACTATGCAGAATCTAGGACTGGGAAAGTGAGAGCTTAGGACCATCTCTGCCATTGGCCAGAATCCAACAGACCCCCCTTAACAAGGGTCTTATGTCCCAACAATCTAACCAAAAGAGTGCCTACATCTGTTTCTGACCAGAAGTTGTTTGCCTTGACTTTGAGAAGTTGTAGCTCACTCAGGGAGTCCTGATTGAACCATCTGAGATCTGAGTTCTTGCTAACATCATATTTCAAATATATATCCCAGTCGGCCATTCTCTGTACCCCTTCAGTGACGGATAGAATTGACAATACCCCAGAGAAATTTGCCTTAACGAAATCCACCACTTCCTCCTCTAAACAGGGTTGACCAGACACTAGTGCAGAAGCAGGGGAGGGGGGAAAGAGAGGCGACGAGGTACCCAGGATAATTACTTCACCATAAACCGCGCTCTGACTCAACCCTGTCTTTTTTGTTGCATGAGTTACCCAACCTTTAGGTCGATGGTCTTCAAGAAGAAGTTGGATCAGGATGTAATGATGGTACTCGTTAAACGAGTAGGTGAGTGTTCCTCATCTTATCCTCCTTCTATTGAAAAACTTATTGACGAATATAAGGACTTGTGGACTGAACCAACGGGAATCACCGAGCGTGCTATTAAGCACACGATCAAGATAATTCCCGGTAACAAGATTCCCAAGAGTCTCATCTACCGAACGTCTCCTAGGGAACTTGAGGAACTGCGTAAGCAACTGCAAGAACTTACTAACAAAGGATGGATTCGCCCTAGCTCATCTACTTATGGTGCTCCTATCTTATTCCTGCCCAAAAAGGAAGGTGAACTCCGACTATGTATTGATTATTGAGGGTTGAACTATGTCACTGTGAAAAACGCAGAACCACTTCCGCATATTGACGACCTGTTGGACCAGTTGCAAGGTTGCAGGTATTTCAGTAAAAGTGATCTCAAGTCAGGGTACCACCAGATCGAGGTCGCTCCTGAAGATCAACATAAGACGACTTCCCGAACCAGGTATGGTCACTACGAGTTTGTGGTTATGCCTTTCGGTTCTAATGTGCCTGCGACCTTTCAAAGGTCGATGAATGAATTATTTTGTCAATGGCTTGATCAGTTCGTAGTATTTTATCTCAATGATATTCTAGTGTATAGTAAGACACTAGGAGACCACGAGAAACACCTACGAATGATTTTGCAGAAGTTGCGCGAGAGCAACTTCAAACTGGGAAAAAAAAGTCTGAGTTTGCTAAGCCTGAAGTCTTGTACTTAGGGCATATGGTGAACGAGGAAGGACTAAGGCCCAAAGAAAAGAAGATTACAGCAATCCGAGATTGGCCCCAACCTAAGACTATAACTGCATTGAGATCTTTTCGGGGACTTGCTAGTTATTATCGAAAGTTCGTCAGAAACTTCTCTTTGATAGCTGCTCCTATGAAAAGACTTCTAAAAAAGGAAAAACCTTGGTTGTGGGACAAAGACTGTGAGTCATCATTTAGAAAGTTGAAGTATGCTCTGACTAACTACCCTGTCATCATTTAGAAAGTTGACCCTTCGCTTCCTTTCATCGCCACGACTGACTCAAGTCAGTATGGGATTGGGGATGTGCTACAGCAAGCCGACGGTAAGGGATATAGACCGATAAAGTTTATGTCCAAGGAGACTTCTGTCAGAGAAAGTGGCCAACTCCACCTATGAAAGGGAATTATATGCATTGGTCGCTGCACCAGACACCTGAGAACACTACTTGTTAGGGAGACACTTCACTGTCTATTTGGACCATTCCACTCTGAAATGGATAAAGACATAGCCAAGACTCTCTGATAAGTTTGTAGGATGGTCCGCTTTTATCGATACCTTTGATTTTGAGTTAAAAACAATCAAAGGAAAGTCTAATGTTGCTGCGGATGCTTTGTCTAGGCGTGCAGACTTCTTTGGAACCATTGTCTCCTATCTCGATATCAGGAATGAACTGAAGGAACAAATCCGGAAAGGTTATGAGAGTGATTCTATTTGGAGTCCTATCATCGGGACCCTACGAAAGAACCCCCAACTATTCCCAGAGATCGAATGACTGATGGCTTACTCTTCTACCTAGACAAAATTGAAGAAAGATTATGCATTCCTCACCAAAAACAAATCAAGAGTCTAATCATTGGGGAATGTTATGATGTTGAGGGTCACTTTGGTTTTAAGAAGACGTATGTCGATGTCCGAGAACGCTTTGAATGGAAAGGAATGAAAGAGGATATACTAATGTATGTGCGAACTTGTCTTGTCAATTAGAGGAACAAGCTCTCGCATGAGAATCCTGTGGGACTGTTGAGACCACTGCCTATTCCAAGTGAGCCAGGTGAGTCTATTTCCATAGACTTTATGAGTCTCACTAAGAGTCGAAATGGCAACAATCAGGTAATGGTCATCGTAGATAGATTCTCAAAGTATGTTATGCTCATTGCTTTGTTTGTCGAAGCCATAACAAAACTGGCCATCCAGAAGTTCCAGATGTGATGGGTTTCTGAGTATGGATTTCCGAAGACCATCGTCTTTGACAGGGATGTTCAGTTCACTAGTCTACAATGGCAAAAGTTGATGAAAGTCTATGGCACCAGGTTGACCATGTCGTCAGATAGGCATCCTGAAACGAATGGCCAAACTGAACAAATGAATCGTCTGTGCCAACAACTTTTGCGCATGTATGTCCGACCTGATCAAATAGATTGGGGTGATAACTTACCTAAGGTTGCTAGTTTTTATAACAACAATATACATACCATTACAGGAAGAACGCCTAATGCACTGCATAAAGGTTGGAAGCCTCGACGTCCCATTGATGCTTTAACTCGGGACCAGATTCAGAGGTTACCCCCAGGAACCCGTGAATTTGCAGTTTTGTATGAAGAAGGTATTAAAAAGGTGAAAGAAAATATACAGAAAGCCCAACTTCAGATGATTGCACAGGCCAACAAACATCATCGGCCATTGCAGTTTCAAGAAGAAGATATGGTATGGGTGAAGTCTAAAGAATTTGCCTTGGAAGAAAATGTGTCTCAAAAACTGTTGCTTGTCTACTATGGTCCCTAGAAAGTTCTCAAGGTGATTGAGGATGCAGATGGACCGTCCTATCGAATAGATGTACCCTTACACCTAAGGACCTATCCTATCTTCCATGCGTCTAAACTGTTACTGTATGTAGAAGGAGATAACTTTCCTAACAGGCCATCTATGTTTCCACCCTCCATGAATGGAGGCTATGAAGTTGAGAAAAAAATGGAACATGGCTATTTTTCTACAGGTGGCAGAGGACGACCTCAGAAGCAGTATAAGGTAAAGTTCTAGTCTCAACCCCCTACTGAAGCTAGATGGTTCAGTAAAAAGGAACTTCTACCTACTGCTTCTGACATTGTTGCTGCATATGAACGTGGGTTGAGGGAAAATTGATGTGTTTCTGCAATGGAACTCGAAAACTGAGCCGGCGAGAATGCAATAACCCAGGTAGTATGCCTCGTCGAAAAGTCTAAGGGCCTCGTCAGGCCGCACTCAGACCCAGGCAAAAAGGGGGAAAAGAACCCCTCGTAGAGATTCAGGGCCTGGACGAGTGACTTAGTCAACTGTCGGACACCCAACAGTCAAAGTCAAAGTGTATCCAGCCCAGGCCGTCGGTCAGACACACACACTTGTTTGTATGCAGGTATCCAGACAACATCAGGACCAAGGGGAAGTCTGCAACTGTACACAATCCAGGCCCTCGTCTGTGAGTCAATCTGTACGACTGTGGGAAGGAGACCTGAGGCCAGACAGCCTCGTCAAATACTACATAAGGCTTCGCCTCCAGGTGGTCAACATTCAGTCTTGCTATGCTGCCTCGATGCTGGGTTGACTCCAGCTGAACGCTAGCTGAATGCTGGCTCGACGCTGGATGGACACTAACTCGACGGCTGTGCGCTGGCACTGTGGACGACGACGGGGGACTGTGGCAGCATGCTGGTGCTTTCTGTTCTGTTCGCCAGGCATTGCTGATGTGGCACTGCCACCTGTCTACACTGCTGATGTGGCGCATGCCACTTGTCTACATTGCTGATGGGGTGCATGCCACTTGTCTACATTGTTGATGTGGCGCTGCCACCTGTTTACATTGCATTGCTGATGTGGTGCTGCGGCTGCTGCCACCTGTCTTCATTGTTGATGTAGTGCATGCCACCTGTCTCTTCTGCTGACGTGGCACTGGCCACGCTGTTTACATGAGGTGATTGGTTGGGATAAGGAGGGAGTCGGGATCCATGGACGATTGAGGGACAGGATACTTACCTGTGGCTGACGTCGATATTGTAAGCTGCTGCTTGTCTTCATTGTCTCCATGGGAGAATAGTGCCACGTGGCACTTCTATGTGATCAGGACTTATCAGACTTGTTACTGTTTATTGATTGATGATGTGGATGGAGAGGAAGCTCGGAGAAGGAGTGGGAATTGATTGTGCTGCTCTCGAGTGGTCACTGGTTATCTCTTCCACCCTCTCCTCTGTCTATTCCCCCTCCACTCTCTTCGTCTATTGGTAACGAGATACTATATCAGATATCACTTTCACGTTTGTACTTCGATGTCTGACGAGTATCTTACAGTCTGGGTTCATTGCATCTTATCTCATCCAGGGATTCCAGGGTAGTTCAGCCATTTGTTTCCTTTTTTAACGAGAAAGGAGAAGAAGAGTTATGTTTATGTGCTTTTCAGTCGCCAGGTGGATACAACAACACAACAACTCTATGGGAGTGAAGCGTTAGAATGCTGGAAAGTTGGAACAGCAGCCAAACGAGGGAAAGTGAAGCAAGAGTGTGCATTCGCACTACAGCTTTTCAGAACATATCTGACTCCAATTCCATTCAGATCCAGCTGAGGAAATCATAGTGTGACTACGTTTATAGAGGGGGGCATGATGATGAGAAGTGCTCACCACTTGCTCCTTTGTTTCCCTCGTGCGCCGCTCGAGTTCAGCCTTTCGATCCTTGAACTTATTTAAACGGTCTTGAAACCGTCTCATGCCCTCCCTGTCATGCTCCAAATCTGTCGCACGACGGAGTAAGACCGATGGCCCAGAACAAAGACAGAACAAATTTCCCCGCGGTGGTTGAGAGAATTCAACAATCAGTCTATGACATCATACCGGCTTATCATCAAGCAAAACCAACTTCTCATAGTGAACCCAGTCGTACACACCAGTGCTCTGGAGATTGCCATGTATGATGGTGGGCTGATTGCAGTGATCTGGTGGCAAGGATGGGCTGAGTTCAGTGATCTGGTGGTAAGGAAGGGCTGAGTGCAAAGATCTGGTGGTAGGGATAGCTCTCTGCGAGAGACTGTCCTACAGGTAAGGATATACATACGGTCATCTCAGAGCGATTATCCATGTCATGGCTTGGCTTCCACAACATACCACCTTCCCTTCCCCTGCAAACTGATGTGGGCCAGCCGGGCACAGCATAAGCAGGAGGATGAGGAGTAATAGCATGACGATGAGGAGTAAATTGAACAAAAAATTAGCTACACTGGACAGGTGCAGATAATCAACCTGGTAGCCAATCAACCTCGGCTACACTACGTGCACCAAGATACCGCCTGGAACTAGGGCAGGGGGGTGGAAAAAGCAGAAGAACAAGAAAGTTGCAGGGACAACAACGCAGAGGAAGACTGCCATTCCCCCAGGAAAAGCAGAAGAACAAGAAAGTCGCAGGGACAATAACGCAGGGGAAGACTGCGCATGAGGATGAGGAGAAAATTGAACAAAAAACTAGCTACAATGGACAGGTGCAGACAATCAACCTGGCGGCCAATCAACCTCGGCTACGCTCCGCGCAGCAGGATCCCGCCTGGAACAAGTGCAGGGGGTGGGAAAAGCAGAAGGGACAATAATGCAGGGGAAGACCGCCATGCCCCCAGGAAAAGCAGAAGAACAAGAAAGTCAAAGGGACAATCACGCAGGGGAAGACCACCATCCCCCAGGTCAAAGGGGCCGGCAGCTAAAGGAGCCAGATGGAGAACAGTGGGCAAAGAAGCTTTGTATCCATGGGAGAAGGTGGCCCCTGAGGCCGGCGGAATGTTTCTTCACCCCCTGACCTGAGGATAACTCCACAATGACTACTGACCCGATGGTCAAAGCAGAAGCAGCCCAGTGCGGTGAGGAGGGGGCTTCGAGCTCTCGAACCTGGCCTCGCTGCTGCTCCCCTAGCCACCCCCAATTCCACCTTCTTCCCCCTCCCAGAGGCTCTCCACGCTCTCCTTCTCCACCATCCCCTCGCCTCCCCTCTCCTATAACGACGTATTCATAATTTCATACCCCTCGCCACCGCCCCTGCCTTCCTCTCCACCTCCTCCGAGCCCATCCCCCCTTCATTCCCCACTGCCGTGCCCTGTGTTCCCTCCGCCCCCCCCCCTGGCCTCCTCTCAGTCCCTGTCATGGCTTAGCTTGTACAACATATCACCCATCCCTCGTTTGCAAACTGATGTTGCCTTTCCAGGCACAGCACATTGGTGATGTAGCAAGCAGGAATAGCACGAGGAAATGAGTAACTAGAACAAAAATCTAGCTACAACGGACAAGGGCAGGCAATCAACCTTGGCTGAACTCTGCACAGCAAGATTCCTCCTGGAACAGGGGTCGGGGGCCGGAAAAGCAGAAGAACAACAGACGCACAGGGACAATAACACGGGGGAAGACTGCGTCCTCCCAGGTTACAGGGAGAGACCGGGTCAGCTAAAGAAGGAGCCAGATTGGGAACAGCAGGCAAGGAAGCTTCTTTACGAGGGTTGGGAAGGGGGAAGGGGTATAGCTAGCCACACCATCATTGGACCTGCAGACAATGTCACGGTGACCATTTCTTTTTTTTCTTTTTTTTTCCTTTTTTTTTAAACAGGACCTTATGGGCATGGCTCCTTGCTTGGACTTTTTAGGCCCAAGCAGGAAGTTGGTCGCAGGCATCTGGCTGGTCGACGATGTGTCTATCTTCGTCGCATATAAGGGAGGCAATAGACGAACTCGGGAGAAGGCTGAACGTTTGCTACGGGGTTTCGAAGTGTGCTACCCCCRTAATCTTACGCTCAAGCGGACTGACGACRGGGCTGAGGTGTGGAACTTTCTRGGTTGYCGRYTSGTRGTTAGGCAGTCTTTTCYGTTTTTGGGGTCTGTCYAGTTGGTAAAAAACGAGGGTACGATTTGGACCAAAAMGCCTCTGGTAATTCGGAYTGGACAGGACWTCAGGTCCTGGACTAGTCGYCGGCMGAAGGTCGCGGCAGTTACGGGGGCTTTGCACYGCTTGGACCGCAACACGACGGATCGAGGTCARATTCCGGTCCAGGTGATCATGCTGCGGCGAGAATTTCRGGTAAAGAACTTTCCCGACTCATTTTTCGGGAAAGTCCTCRATACGTTTGCGAAGCCACRAGGCGGGGTTTGGGGTTTGGCGGCTACACTGCTGCACTTAGCTTAGTTTTCGGGGCTTGCAGGTTAAGGCTAGAGCTATTTCCGGGATGATGAGTAGTATATAGTTCAGTAGCACGTTTCTTTTTTCCTCTTCGACAGCGGGTTGGTTCGGTCGTGTTCGACTTCAGTCGCCATGCTCGATAAGACGGCGGGTTCGTCAGTTTGTCGGTTCGATCGGTGGATGGGGGTGAGGGGAACGAAAGAGGGAGGGGGGACGAACTCTTTGCTGACAAGTGGAGATTCGCAGCCACTTTGGTGACGCTGTATTTTCTTGCTGTCTTCTGTAATAAGCCATATGGCTTTCTTTACTACGTAATTTGCACTCCGTGTGGATTTCGTGATGTTTCTTTGTCATGTATTGCTGACAGTGCACTCGTTAACCGACGGGGAAGACTACCCTGGATAGGTGTTCGAGACCAACTGGGAGGGAGGAAGTGAAGTACGTTGACGGGTTAAGTGCTGCTACGGACTACGAGAGGCAAATTTTGGTGGTGGCATCACGTTTCGTTGAGAAGAAGCGCGTCGTGATGGCTACGGCAGAGGAAGGGGGTGGGAAAGGAGGAGGTGGAGGTGAGCAACCACCGAGGCATGGACCTTCTATCTGTTATGGTTGCGGGAAGCCGGGGCACTTTAAATTTGAATGTTGGAAGTATTCGAAGATGGAGGAAGGGAAGCTGGGCTCTCCTACTCGGAAGTGGGAAAAGGGAGCTTCGTCATCTACGAGTGGCGGAGGTGGAAGTGAATCGGGTGCGGTGAGTGACTTGGTCAAGCTTCTGTTGGCCAAAGAAGAAGCTAAGGAAGCTAAGAGACAAGAGAAGGAAGATCGCAAGAAAACGAAGAAGAAGAAAAGTTACTGGAACAACAGAAACTCGAGGAGGAAGAAAAGAAACGTCAGGAACGTATCGAGAATGAACAGCGGTTGTCGAGGATCGTCCAACAGCAGTTGGCGCAGTGGGGACCGCCACCGAAGACTGAACGACATAAAGGGAGAGGCAGGCATATGAGAGGGCGGAGATGTGGTACACGGAGGATTCCATACCATCCCGATGGATGGGGAATTTCGGTGGAGGAGGTTGAGGAACTGAGCGAGAAGGCGGCAACTATCAATCTCGGGACGAATATACGGAAAAGGGAGACAACAGATGAATAATCCCTTTCTACGCCTCCTTCACTTATTAGACATCGGACGCGTACTCGAGGGAGACCAAAAGGTACGAATAAGAAGATGAAGACAAGCTTGAAACCGGTTACGATGAGAAGCCTGAGGGAGAAATCCGATCCATCCAAGAAAGGTGCATGTGCTGGAGTTGGGAAAGGATCGAGGGCAAAGTTCGTGGAAGACACGAGAGTATACCTTGATGGCATGGACTACAACATCATTCAACGGATGTGCAAAGCCGAAGGTTTACCCTATGTTCGCAAGCCGCAAGCAGTGATCGCGTTGGCCGAGAAGAGAGCGATGCTTGCGTACGACCAGGGGGGTGATGAGTCGGAGCAGGAGAAAGACAAAGGTAAGGAAGAGAGTGAAGTGTCAAGTGAAAGCGAGTCGGAATCGTCGGAGAACTTGGCGACTGAATGAAGTAGACAGCATCAGGAATCGTTGTGGTGCAAGTTTCGGGAACTTGTGAGTCTTAGAGCGAATCGCGTTGGTATCTGTGCACAACTAGAAGGCGCACTCCGTTTGGTGGGCACTGGGCTTGTGTTGTGTGGAGCTGTACCGTGGGGGAAGAAATTCGTCGAACGATGGGTAAGTCTGAGTAAGGAGATTCGTTTCTTGAGTCGTCGGAGGGATTTGTATATGTGGCCATTTCGCCGTTATGCAAGGCGATCTACATCGGGTGTACCGCGAGACGGCTGAACGTCAGGTGGGTGGAGCACCTTGGTAGGAGTAATCAGGGATCGGATAGTGCAGCGCACTTTCATCGCTGGATGCGAAATTTTGGGAGTTCGAAGTACGTCTTGATTCCTATTCACTTTGCTTCTATGGAGGAACTGCCGACCATCGAAGAGTTTTATATTCGTCGATGGTCCCCATCTCTGAATGTGTTTGGGGCTAAGACTACTAGATCTGGATCCAGAAAAACCAGGAAGGGTCGGAAGGAGAGGGGTAAAGAGGCGTTTTCGGAGAAGAAAGATGGGAGATCTAATGTGCTTATACTGTTCTCTGTCAATAATGACGAGGGAAGGACGGTGAGTATCATTAAATTATTGGATAAACTGTTGAAAGCGGGAAATGTGTGTTTTATGTTGAAATGCACGAAAGGGGAATGCTGGGGTGAGACTTGGAAAAAAGTCACGCGTCTGTACGGAGATACCGAATTGCTGTTGGAAGGAAAAATCGTGAAGTTGCGAAGATGTAAGACTAGGATAGAACAGGGGGGGGAGTGGAAGGTGTGGCAGCTTAAGAAATGGGTGAAAGGGTGTAGGGGACAGAAAGGTGCGTTGCTTGCTGTGTTGAAGTAGCCGGAACGACGAAAACAGTTGTGTCGTTTTCCTCTAGAGTTGTTAACGGATCTGATTGGAGCTGCGAAAGAATTTTCACGTAAGTCGACACGTTGTCGGGGCAAATACCCTGACAAGGGTATTTGCCGGGATTTTTCAATGTCAGACACTGTCTGATCCTTTCATTGAATTGAAGGACTTGATGAGACTGATGTTGCCAAAGGTTTATTCAGACCAGCGCTATGACTGAGAGACCTAAACCTTTTTAGAACCTGACGTCGTCGACACAAGACGACATCGACGTCCGCGCGGGATAGCGGGTGTCAGCACTGTCATCCGCGGATTTTCGACGAGGCCGCAGTAGTGTGCAGTCATGGAAAGACTAGAGTTACACCTAGTCTACGCGATTCAGGGCCTAAGTGGGCTAAAACGAGGGTTGCGCCGGGGTATAGGGCCACAACGCATGAGGTGTAGGGCCGCGGGGGTGTAGGGCCACAACGCATGAGGGTTGTTTTCTCTAGGGCCGCGGGGTCCGACTTCGAGCCTGGAGGCCGATAGGCAAAAGCCAAGGCTTACCTGGTTCGATGGCCGACCAAGCCGCGATCACGCGGCTAACCGGTATGGGTAGGCCACGAGCAGGTAAGCCGGCAGGCCACAGGCAGGGCAGCCCTGCTAGGCCACACCCGGGGCAGTCCTGCTAGGCCACATACGGGCGGAGCCTGCAAGGCCGCAGGCAGGGAAATCACCTGGGCTAGCTCTTCATATTGAAGAGCTGCTTTTGTTTATTGTGAAACAGGAGCTAGCCCAGTAGGATAACATACTCGACTATCACCCGGCAGATACCGGGATCGAATTTGAGAAACTATACATACCACTGGGCTAGCTCCTTTTGGAGCTGGCCGTGGTTATTTTTATATTAGCGCGATCTAATCTGGTCGTCCGATCGAAGAGATCGCGCGGCCCAGATCAGGCGCGCGAAGATAGCATGACCCCTGCGCAAGGATGGCACGCATAAATCGAAAAATGGTCCGAATTTTTTTTTCGATTCCCCGCAGGGAATCGAACTCGGGTCTATATTTCAACAAGACCCTTGCCGTTGGCATAAGCCAACGGCCTTAATATGGTGGCGCCAGATGGCGCCCAGGAAAAGAAGGTTGAGGACTGTAATCCTCAGCAGTTTCAGAGGGCGCCCGTTTTCAACGGGCAGCCGTTTTTTTTTTTTTTTTTTTTTTTAGATTTTTTTTTTGATCTTAGATTTTCTTTTCTTAGATTTGGTTTAGATTTCTTCTTTTGTTTTTTTTGTTTCTTTTTGTCTTTTTTTTCTTTTTTAAGTTTGTTGGGCACCCGTTCGTTTTGAATGAACGGGTAGCTTTGTGCCAGGCTGTTTCGTCGGAATCTCACCGACTCATCAGGAGGCTGAGCCTCGACAGTCTGGGCAGCAACTGAACGATTAAAGCGCCTGAACCTGGAGCTTATGGCGCCTAGGTACAGGCGCAAAGTAGAAAGATGCAAAAGGGGGGGGGGAGACCCAAACTGTGCCAGACTGTTTCATAGGGTTTCACCGACTGTCTTCTTCGATGCCTGTATCTGGCACCAATAGCGTTCAGATACAGGCACCGAAAGAGAGAGAGAGAGAGAGGGAGAGAGAGAGAGAAAAAAAAAGGGGGGGGACCTACCTACCTACCCACCTACCTGATTGGCCCCTCGACGTACGAGCCACGAAAGGATGAGCAAAATTGAATGAATCTTCCACTGGAACATGGAAGTGTACACTGGTTAGGTAAGTTTTTTTGTTTTTACTGTTTGTTTCTCTTCTTTCTTTTTTTTGTTTGTTTTCTTTTTGTTCTTTCTCTCCCCGTTCGTGACCGTTGAGGCACGACCAGCAGGGCAGAAACGGGGAAGGGCTGAGAACATAAGAAAACTAATAAAACTGTTAATAAAAAAAAAAAAAAAAAAGGAAAACGAAAGAAAAACGAGGTAACTTACCTCGTGAGAGAAGAAACAGCCTTCTCAGGCTGTGTGGGAACAGAACTAGCTCCCACTGGAAAACGACTGAGCGTCGTGACCGCGAGATCCAAAATCTCGCGGCTCACGACGCCCGCGTGGGAAACGGAACTGAGGGAGTTGGTTGAAGAGGGAGAGGGAGGAAGGACGTGAGAATTGGGAGGCGGAGGTCCTACTCCTCCCAAACTGACAACTGCCCTCCTCGTTTTCAGGGGAGGGCAGAGTAAAAGGTGGAAGGCTGTTGCATGCAACAGCATGCACCTGGCAGAGGTAAGAGCCAGGTGCAATGAAAATTAGTAGTTAGTTTTTTTTTATTTCTTTTCTTTCTTTATTTGTGTGAGGACACTTGTCCTCACGTGGTGCTACCTCTGGCACAAGTTGCCAGAGGTAACTGTCAGGCTCCCGTTTTTACAGGGAGCAAAATTTAGAGGCCACGAAGGAAAAAGGCTAGATGCAGCCTTTTCCCCGATGTATCTACCCTGGAAAAAGGGTCCAGATACATCAAACTGTAAGGGGCTGTAACTCTCCAACCCCTTATCAGAAAAATAAAAGAAAAACAGATTTGGAAATGGAAGGAGCCAAGCTATCTTGCCAGATTCCGAGATAGCTGGGAAAAAGAAAAAGAAAAAGAAAATAAGGCAGTTAAAGAAACTGTCCCACACTAAGGTTGTGGCTGTGGTGCGGCCACAGTCAGCCCTGGATCTTGGCAGATCAAGGGCTCACAGTGAGCCCGCGATTTTGCGTGGGGGCTGGAGTGACGTCCAGCCCTCCTCAGCCACTATAAAACAGCCAGCTGCCCCTAGCTGCCACACAAAGCCTTCGTGCTGTCATTGTGTGACGTGCACTTGAGTGCTGCTGGGCTGCTGAGATGCTGCCTGAGGCAAGGAGGAGGAGCTGGATATCTGCAGAGGAGCGCGAAGAGGAAGATTGGGCAGCCATAGCTAAGGCAAGGAGCACTCTGCTCCTCTCCCCTCTGGCTGGTGCTGGTCCCACGGGACAGACCCAGTGGTACTGCGGGACTGCGGCAGTGCGGCGCTGTAAGATTTGGGCCTGGGGCCCAAATTTTAACAATTTTGGCCTGCCATTTTCTCACTACGGTGGGAAGTGCTGCCGAAATTTTACAGCAGCAGTCCCGGTTTTTACTGCGGTAGTACGGAAGTGCTGCCGAAATTCTGCTGCGGCGGCACGTGCTTTTACTGCGGTGGTATCGAAGTGCTGCTGAAATTCTGCTGCGACGACACGGGTTTTTTCAGCGGTGGTATCGAAGTGCTGCCGAAATTTTGTTGCGACGACACGGGTTTTTTCAGCGGTGGTGCGGAAACGCTGCCCGATTTTTGCGGCGGCGGTTCTGTTTTTTTCATCAGTGGTGCGAAAGCGCTGCCGGATTTTTGCGGCGGCGGTTCTGTTTTTTTCAGCGGTGGTGCGAAAGCGCTGCCGGAATTTTGCGGCGACAGTTCCGGTTTTATCGGCGGTGGTGCGAAAGCGCTGCCGAAATTCTACGGCGGCGACTACGGCTTTATCGACGGTGGTGCGAAAGCGGTGCTGAAATTCTACGGCGGCGACTACGGTTTTTTCGGCGGTGGTACGAAAGCGCAGTCCGAATTTTTTGGGCGGTGACTCCGATTTTACCAGCGGTGGTGCGGAAGCGCTGTGAAAATTTTACGGCAGCGATGCAAGGTTACCGACGGTAGAAGTTCCACATTTAGCGGCAGTCGGACCTTGGTGTAGGGAAGGTACCGCTGAAGCGGAGGATTGAGGTGGTGTGAATTTTGACGGCGTGGTGACGCGGTAACAGTGGAAGTCAGTGACGGTGACACTCATTGGAAAACATAGTGAGGAGGCGTTGTGGCAGGTGGTTGTGGTGAAAGGAGTGGTGTGGATTATTTATCGACAACTGAAAGACAACTGTCTCTTGACAGAGGGACGTAATTTTATACGGCTTTCTTGAGTGAGCCGTTATTATCTTCATTTCAGCGTCACTCAAGGTCAGTTAAATTGACTCAATTCCCTTCACACCTGAGTGAACCCACACTTGCTTTGACCTGTTTCACTGAATGTTCATTGAAAAAGGGAAGAGGATGTGTGTTCTTGCGTGTATGACTGGGAGTCTGACAATGGTAAAGGAATGCATGGTGGTCTGTGTGTCGTTGGGTTTTGACTGCAGGTACGGCATGTCGACTGAAATGGATGAGGGTGATGACGGTGAAAGAATGGTTGACTTTTTCATCTTTTGTGCTTGTGTTCTATGTATAATAAAAGAGAAAGAAGACGACAAGAAACGAAGCGAGCACAAGGAAGAAAAGTTCAATTGGATTTAGACTTATCCCTGAGGTTACCCATTCTTTTCCCAATGACCCTTTTTCCGTCTATGCCTGTCAGTCTGAATGATTCTACCTTTCTACGAATTCCTTTTTTTTCGTCCAAGTTTACTTTTGACGTTAGGCGATAAGATTTTACATGTCTGCCGTGTAGGTGTTTTCCCTTTTTCTAGGAGGCATCTGGGGCGGTGGTTCGTTGCTTTAGGGGCTGACCCTGTTATCGACTCATAGTGGACCGCTTTGCGGGGGGGTACTATGTCGATTCGGTGGAGACGGCCCGACTTCTTAAATCCGAGATTTATGCTCGGGCGAGGAGGAGGAGTATCCGAGACCACCTCTTAGGGTAATGGAAAAGGCATCTACACGGAAGAAAATTATTTCTTGATGCCTTGTGTAAAAAGAAAACTGCTTTAGCACCCCTGTTTTAAGTGGTCATCTTAAGTACCACCGACGTATGGAGAGTTGGTGCCACAAGCAACATGACTCATGTCTTATTAGCTGAACAGAGTACAGTTAGATACTCCTGACGTGGTTGGTCGTGCCATAAGAAGCACGGGTCGTAAAGGAAGACAAAAACCGAATAATACTTGAAGGCAAAAGTTTTCAACGGCGTTGAATAAGTCGTGTCCGTCTCGTTGTGGACTTCTACAACGTCTCATTTATTTGACATATTGATTGTACAAATGAGCAGTTCATACGGTGACGCAAACGGTCGCCCCAAAAATAAGAAATAAAATAGACACAAGGTAAAATCGTATATCAAAACGACTTCTGGCATCATCAAAAGGGATAGGGGTCTTAAAACACATTTGTCTTCCTTTTTCAGATGACTATGAGATCCACGGACTTGTTCCTTTTCAGCAACCGAGACCTGGCGAATGAAAGAGTTGAACTTCAGAGGCGTAATGGAGTAAGAGTAGAAAGGATCGGACGACTCGTTTATGACCCGTCTGAGTTATATTCTGAGGAGGACTTTCCTCGATTCTGGAGTGGGAGCGCGCGGAATCCTCCCAAACGACTTATATTTAGGACAGGGTCTGGCCAGGATATTATCCATTATGAGTTTCCACCACCATTGCCTGAACGCGATTTCGTCAATATAAACTTGGTAGTACTGCAACCGTATGAGCTCAATCCACGGGTGGACGAGATTGTGGAAATAAGGTTGATGTTCGTTCGATACGTGCTGTGGCTAAACGAACGACAAGGACCTTTCTACGGTATATACTTCGTAGAACGGGTGCGAGCCAATAGGTTCGCAATCGTAGACATCGAGCCGTTATACGATGATGATTTGGAGGCTGAGGCGGATGAAATAGAGGAATATCTACGCGACTAATTATGACTTTGTTCTGATACGCAGATGCCTGGAGCACGACGCGACTTGACGATCCCGAGGTATCTGCTGGTACGGGACACACATGAGGACGACCTTGTCAGAGGAGCGGAGCTGATTTTACGAGTTCGAGATGAATCTCCTACCGAATGGATCGGTTTCATTGGATTGCTTCGAAATGGCGAGGGATTCTTCCCTAACTCTCGCGCGGATTTCAGAGCCAGTACGGCTCGAACTCCCGACGAGTTTTACGGTTATACTTTATATTTCCACCGCGCGAGTAATCTCCAATGTCTCTCTCGAGTCATTGTGAGTATCAAGATTACCTCGTCCGGTAGGCGTTTCGGCGTCGTCCGAATTCGGGTCACAGAGACTCGACACCTGTTTGGACTTAGTCGACCTCTCCGAGTTATAGTTTGGAGACTAGCCTCTCGGATGACCTCCTTCTATAATACTCGGATTATTAGAGTCATGCGATGTGGACGAATGTCTACTTTGATTTTCGACGACGACGAGCTGGCGCGTTTGGATTCGTTGGAGGTACAGGTGCGCAACGGGCGACAGATCTACCAGGATTAGACATTGTCTTCTGAAATCTTACTCGGATTTCAGAAAACACCTCGCATGGACTCAGTCCCGTTGAGGAAACCATATAATTTATGGTTTCACGAGGTAATCTAAAAACAAAAGCAAAACACTTTATGTAGTTAGGATTACCGGATAGATAGTATTTGGATTACCCCGATGATTTCACTATCATGCTTATGCATTGAGGGGTAATCGTTCGCATAAAAATAAGCTGGATAAAGTGAAAAGCGAATGTCTGAAAAAGTTGTCAAGCATAAATGGCAATAACTATGCAGCGATAGGCGAAACATTTCAGAGTTAAATAACTTAGTATTGAGACGGATACTCCGTCATTCGCGGAACAGAAAGATTAATTATTGACCAGAAGGACAAAGCGACTAATAAAGTTGTCACTCGCTCCTCAAAGTAGTTGCATATGGTACGGAAACGTGGTCGAACCGAGAGTTCAAACATCGACCAGGAACCAGATCACTTACTGATCTGCATGGTACCAGTGGTATTTACTTGCAGAAGTTATTCATGACAAGTTTCGGTAGCCATGATATGAAGATCAGTCTTAGTTCTTTCAGTCATACAAGTTGAAAAGGGACACGTTGGCAGACCAGCTCATCAAGTCAACGATATGGATTGTGTGATTTTGTTTTAAGGTATGGGGATTTTTGTTGTTTGATTGCTAGGGACTAAGGATTGTTTTCATGCTTGGTTGAGACTGTCCTAGTCGATCGGCGTACGCTTCGTACTTGGGAGATCAGCGCCCCAAGGAACGAACGACGCTCGGGTTCATTCGGCGTTTAGTCAAACAATTCCTATACTGCAGCGAGACGAGCAAACGCCCTCGGCTAATCTACCTCTTCGATTGCATTTAAAAGGCTTCGCATGTGGATCAGTAGCTCGGTAGGGATACACTCCTAAGGGTGGTGACAGCCCCTTAGGGATGCAAGCTTATGCCCCGCGGAAACCACTAGCGACATCCTCAAGCGGAAATCCAGAATCAGTTGGACTAAAAATCCTACTGTGGGGGATTTGCTGCACAACCATCGAGATTTTGAATCTCGTGAGGTTGTTGCCTGTACTTGTGCAGGGTACGATTTGCCCCGCATGGAGGGGCATGTCAGATGTTGGCTTAGTGATATCGTGAAGTTAAGCCAGATGTTGTCCAATCCAAAAAACATCCCGAGGGGACTGAAGAAAGGAACGGTGGGAAGTTTGAAGAAGGAGATTGAAGAGGGTTTCTCGTTCTGGAAACAGGGGAGGTCGACCAACGTGGAAGTTAGCTTGGCGGAGGTGCAGTTGTGTATGAATGACAGGGTACAGGTAGAGGGAGAATTGTGCATTGATGAGGTTCTTGAGGTGAAGAGTAAGTATGAAGGGCTTGTGTTGTCTCCAGTTGATCGCAATCCGGGTGAAACCTGTGTGATGTGC
>BFEA01000452.1:567662-584112 GCA_003427395.1 Chara braunii
CCCAAATCAGTGAAAACACAAGATTTGAAGCATCAACACAAGGGGAAAGGTCACCGAACTATCACAAGATGAATCGCAACTTACCCAAGCACCCAATTCAGTGAAAACACAAGATTTGAAGTATCAACACAAGGGGANAATTCAGTGAAAACACAAGATTTGAAGTATCAACACAAGGGGAGAGTTCACCGAACTATCACAAGATGAATCGCAACTTACCCAAGCACCCAAATAAGTGAAAACACAAGTTTTGAAGTATCAACACAAGGGGAAAGTTCACCGAACTATCACAAGATGAATCGCAACTTACCCAAGCACCTAAATCAGTGAAAACACAAGATTGGAAGCATCAACACAAGGGGAAAGTTCACCGAACTATCACAAAATGAATCGCAACTTACCCAAACACCTAAATCAGTGAAAACACAAGTTTTGAAGCATCAACACAAGGGGGAAGTTCACCGAACTATCACAAGGTGAATTGCAACTTACCCAAGCACCCAAATCAGTAAAAACACAAGTTTTGAAGCATCAACACAAGGGGAAAGTTCACCGAACTATCACAAGGTGAATCGAGACTTACCCAAGCACCCAAATCAGTGAAAACACAAGTTTAAAAGCATCAACACAAGGGGAAAGTTCACCGAACTATCACAAGATGAATCGCAACTTACCCAAGCACCTAAATCAGTGAAAACATAAGTTTTGAAGCATCAACACAAGGGGAAACTTCACCGAACTATCACAAGATGAATCGCAAATTACCCATGCACCCAAATCAGTGAAAACACAAGTTTTGAAGCATCAACACAAGGGGAAAGTTCACCGAACTATCACAACATGAATCGCAACTTACTTAAGCACCTAAATCAGTGAAAACGCAAGATTTGAAGCATCAACAAAAGGGTGAAGTTCACCGAACTATCACACGATGAATCGCAACTTACCCAAGCACCTAAATCAGTGAAAAAACAAGATTTGAAGCATCAACACAGGGGGAAAGTTCACCGAACTATCACAAGATGAATAGCAACTTACCCAAGCACCCAAATCAATGAAAACAAAAGTTTTGAAGCATCAACACAAGGGGAAAGTTCACCGAACTATCACAAGATGAATCGCAACTTACCCAAGCACCCAAATCAGTGAAAACACAAGTTTTGAAGCATCAACACAAGGGGAAAGTTCACCGAACTATCACAAGATGAATCGCAACTTACCGAAGCACCTAAATCAGTGAAAACATAAGTTTTGAAGCATCAACACAAGGGGAAAGTTCACCGGACTATCACAAGATGGATCGCAACTTACCCAAGTACCCAAATCAGTGAAAACACAAGTTTTGAATCATCAACACAAGGGGAAAGTTCACCGAACTATCACAAGATGAATTGCAACTTACCCAAGCACCCAAATCAGTGAAAACACAAGATTTGGAGCATCAACACAAAGGGAAAGTTCACCGAACTATCACAAGATCAATCGCAACTTACCCAAGCACCCAAATCAGTAAAAACACAAGTTTTGAAGCATCAACAAAAGGGGAAAGTTTACCGAACTATCACAAGATGAATCGCAACTTACCCAAGCACCTAAATCAGTGAAAACACAAGATTTGAAGCATCAACACAAGGGGGAAGTTCACCGAACTATCACAAGATGAATCGCAACATACACAAGCATCCAGATCACTGAAAATACAAGATTTGGAGCATCTACACTAGAAGAAAGACCACCGAAGTATCACAAGATGAAACGCAACATACCCCACCATAAAGATCAACAAAAATCGCACTTTTGGCAAGAGGAGGAAGCTGAAGAAGGAGGAGAAGAGGAGGGAGAAGAAGAAGGGGAAGGGGAAGAAGAAGAAGAGGAGAAAGGAGAAGAGGAAGGGGAAGAAGAAGAAAATGAAGAGAACGAGAAGTAGAAGAAGGAGAAGAAGAAGAAGAAGAAGAAGAAGAAGAAGAAGAAGGGGGAGGAGAAGGTCTCCCTCCTCTTTCACTCACCCCTCGCTGGTCTTCTAGGTATTGGAGTCCCAAGCTTGGCTCTAGTATCCTTGAATATGGCTTCTCCTTCTCCCAAGTTCTCTCCTCCTTCCTTCACACCTCCTCCCTGGCTATGGCAGGTTCCTACCTCTAGGGTGGAGTCCTTCCCTCTAGAAGGGCTATGGGGACCCCTTTCAGCCTCTCCTCCTACCTCACAGCCTGAGGGCTATGGCGGACCACTCTCCTTGCTTCCTCCTAGCCTCCAAGTCTTCTCCTTCAGCCCTACCACCATAGCCAGACTCCAGGCTAGCTCCGGTTCTCACTCCCTTGCTTCACTTCCACTCAGACTCTCTCCTAGACTCATTTGGGCAGCATGGGCACTTCTCATGCTCAAATGAGAGTGGCGGCCTGCACCTCTAGCTTATGTAGGCTGGAACAGGTGCACCACCCAAACTCTAGGCCTCTCCAAGTGCCTCTAGGTGGACCGAGGTACCCCCAAGGCCAAATTTCAGGTTTTGGCCTTCCTAGAGGTACCTGGGCCTCATTTTGGCCAGGTACATGCAGTCTGAGAGGCTGGTACCTCCTCGGACTACCCGTTGGCCTACCCGGCCTCTTTTTACTTCAAAAAGTGCTGCCTTTTGGGGTACCCCTTCCCAAAATGCAACCTTTACTGAAAGTTGAGGGCCTAAAGGCTCATTTCTCGTCTTTTTCCTGATCTAGGCCTCTTTTTGGTAGGCCGTTGCATTTTCCAAGTGGCGGCACAAATCTCAGCCTTGGATTTGGCTGAGATCCACGGTTCCATCATTCCGAGCTACTCCAAGCCCTCCTTGGTTCAAATTGAAACTCCTACCTTCAATTTTTCAACGTTTTGGTGTATATGGCCCAACCCTTGGGCCAAATTCGCAGTTTTGTCATGTTCCTCTCTTTGTCTTCCCTCCGTTTGGCTGCCAACTCATTCTGGAGCTAGCCGTTTTGCGTCAGCCCACAAAAAAACGGCTAGATCTCCTCCTACACAAGATTCGTTTTCAGATCTATGGCCCAAAAAGGAGCCGGCCAACTCACATCAGCATTTTCCCTTATTTTTGCTACTTAAATTCAGATATTGCAGAGATAATGCCCCAAGGGCCTTATCTCTGCAATCCGGACTGCCCTCCTAGGATTTAGGAGGGATGAGGTAATCATTGGGACCTGCCAGTCCCTACTGCTGCAGTCCCACTGGCGGCATTTTTCCCTCCACCCATTCCTCCTCCTTTGTCTCATTCTCCCCTTTTTTTCTCCTCTTTTTCCGTCCTCTCTCTTTTATTACTGTTGGGACAAGTGTCCAACAGCTATTTCTCCTCTTTCTAACTGTTGGACCTTTCCCAAGGCCTGATTTTGCTGCCGGCATATGGCCGTTACMCCCCGGACTGCAGTAGTGGCMCCCCCAAGGCCCAAGGGGGCTCCTTTCTGCTACCGCCGCTCCCAGTTTGAGACTCCCTTGCTCCGATTTTCTCTGGCCAGCCTTTTCTCCACGTGGAGTCCTTGGAACTTCATGTTTCTTGGCCTAGCCAGTCCGGGACCACTGGCTGGCCCCTATTACTGCCGCTACTCCATCCGTTTGCTGTTTGCTCCCTGCCTGGTCTTGTTTATGCATAACAATCACCACAACCACCACCCCATACGCTCACATTCCTTCCCATCCCCATTTGCAGATTTGTCGGCCTTCTCAGAACCCTTGCTTGCCCCCGCGCGGTTGGTGATCCCATCCTCCCTTATACCCCTAAGCACATTGTCCCCCCCCCACATAGGTACCTTATGTAGGCGATCGACAACATCCTCCGCAAAAACTATGGTACAGTGTTCCAGCCCATAGATACCTCGTGTAGACAGTCCCCAGAGTTGCCCGCAAAAACTATAGTACACTGTCGCCGACTCCCAACCCCATGCATACTCAGCCCAGACAGTCTCCCCATGTTCCACAGAAAATCAAGTCACACAAACGAACAACCCTTGTTGTCATGATCACTCCCATAGGGAGGCAGTCCAGGATCATAGCCAGTTGTCTACCTTTCAAGCTGTGACTTCCCCTGTTTCCCTGTCCTCAGCCTCTTGTAGCCACTGTTCCACCGGATCCCTGCTAAAAAATTTGACCAGTCTCTGTCCAGGAAATGACCCTCTTATGCTAGTACCATCGAGATCCTCAAGTTCAAACGTGTTCAGTCCCACCCGCTTAGCGATCTTGTAAGGCCCTTTGAATCTTTTTCCCAACTGCCCAGACCATGTGCTTTCAAAAGCCGAGTTCCTAACTAGCACCTTTTCCCCCACTTGGAGTGGCTCCTTCCGAATGTTCTTGACCTGGTCCCATCTTGCTTTATCCCTCATTCGGCTATCCGTCACACGATTGACTACTCCCTCGAGTGCCTCCTCATTCCTGGCGACCTACTGACAACGTGCGGTAATTAACTCTTCCGTGCTCAAGTGTGGGTCGTCATCTAGCCTGTTCCAGGTAGGGACCAAGGCTTCTATCGAAAAATCAATCTCCCTTCCATACCAGAGTTCTACTGAAATACATCCCGTTGTTCTTTTTGGAGTCATGTTCTCGGCGAAGACTACCTGCTTGAGAAACCGTGGCCAACTTCCCAAATTATCTGCTGCCAATTTTGCAATTGTGTTCTTCAGAGTCCGGTGACCCCTTTCTACTGGTGCATTTGCCTCGGGATGGTAGGGCTCGGTGATCTTGATCGGCACACACAGTGTCTTAAGCCTGTTCAACAGTTCTTGGTTAACGAATTCTGTCCCATTGTCTGCTATGAACCTGCGCACGAAGGGATGTCTTAGGTAGAAATCTTCCACCCAGTCGGCCATTACTTTCCCCGTCTTCTTCTTGAGGGCTACGACCTCTACATAGCCACTGAGATTATCCCTTGCATCCAAGATGTATCTAAACCCATCCGTTGATACGGGCATAATGACAAGATCGAGGTGGACAAGGTGTCCGGGTCCCAGTACCCAAGTGGGTCTAAGGGGCTCGTATACTCGTACGGAGCTCCTTTCTTGACATATCAGACACGTCTGACAATACGTTGCGACCATGCCTGCCATCCCTGGCCAAAAGTACAGGGGCACGATCTTCGCAAGTGTCCCTTTAGACGACCGGTGACCTCCAGCTAGTCCATCATGCATTGCCTGAATTACGTCCAACTGCCTAGACCTCCCACAAACGACGCGTCTAGGTGTCATCCCTTCCTCTTTCTTGAACAGATGGTCATTTCTTAGGACATACTTTTTAACTTCCTCCCTTGCCTTGGGACTGACTTCTGCGGGTTGTTTGTTTCCCACAAGCAGCAGACCGATTTCTTTAAAGACGCCTTCGTACATCTGTATGAGGAAGAATTCCTGTTCGTTCTGGTCCGTACCCTGCTCCTCTCAGGCCTGGTTGACTGGGTACTGACACTCCTTCTGCGTCCAGGTCTCGACGATCGTCATCACGGCGTCCCGTCCCCCTTCCACAGCCATTGCCATCAGTTCTTCTCTGGCCCCTACTTCTGCTCCCCACGAGTCCTTTTCTTCTTTACGCCTGACCATGGTGACTGGTCCTTCCCTGAGTTTTGCAACTACTGTCGGTGCGCCCTTTTCCAAGGTCTGAATCAGCAACTGGCCTGTTGTAATTGCTGGATCTGCCATATCATTGTCCACAACAAGGGTCCCTCCTTCGTACTCCAGGAAGGCGTCAATTGGTTCCGCATCCTCTACTCCTTCTGGCGTGATACATACCCTGCTCAGCCCATCTGCCCTATTTCGAAGCCCTGCGATTCGCTCGACCTTATAGTCGAATTGCCATATGAAGCCTATCCATCTGCCAACGGTCGGATCTATAGGCTTGTTGTTCTTTAGGGCCCCGGCAACGTTGGTGGGATCGATCCGTATTAAAAAGTCACAAAGTATTATTGAATCGTAAGATGCTTGCACAGATAGCAATTCTTGATATCACAAGCTTTAAAAAGCTTATCAGGGTCCTACTTTCAAATCTGATTGGTCTTTCTTTGCCCTGCTCGCTTTTCTGTATCAATACTCCTTCAACTGTCTGCGGTCCCCCGTCTGTTTCTAGGATGAAGGGTCGTCCTACTTCGTCATTGAAACAGGGTGCTGCTAGAGTGACCTGATCGGACGACAGGATATCTTTTAGGGTTTGGGTTGCTGCTTCTCTATCCTCGGTCCAATCCATAGTGCCACCTTCCCTAATCATTGCGCGGATAGGCTCTGCTATCTTTGCAAATCCTTTGATGAAGATCCTCCAGAACCCAACCACCCCTAGGAAGGCTCGTACTTTCGTCGTGGTGCGCAGGGGTGTCGGCCACTGGGAGATCTTATCAGTGTTTGCTAGATCGGGTCTCCTTCCATAAACTCCACAACGAAATCCCAGTATGGTTACTTCTGGGACGCCCAGGATGTTCTTGGGTCCGCTTGCAGTAATATTGTAAACTAGGAATCGTTGGAGTAGGTCCTTAATATCCTGCAGGCGGTCCCAAACAAACTTTCTCACGCCTGGCTCGATTTCCGTCTCATCCTTGTACCTTGCGACTTTTACGGGATTATCGTCTATATATGGTTCACACTTTTCCGGAAACATATCCCCGACGACGGCGAGCATCCTCCTCTGAGCTTCTGCTACCGCATTTGTAAAGCCAATAGGGGTCACTTGCATCTGCAGCTGCCCTACGGGGGTGTGCATTGCGGTGCACGGCCTATCCCTCGCATCGAGTGGCAGCTGGTCATATCTTGAATACAGATTTATCAGGGAGTAAATGTTGCGCCCGCATGAGATTCTGCCAACAAGTTGGCCTGTGGAAGCGAGCCTGCGTTCCTAATTGTTACGGCATTGAGCTTCTGCAGGTCCTGGATCCACCTGAGCGTCTTATTGGGTTTCCTGAACACAAACCACTTGTTCGCGTAGGGGGATGCGGTGGGTTCAGCCACAAACGAGTCTATCTTGGCCCTAAGCAGGTCAGTGACTTCTGCTGCTATTCCGAACTCGTAGGCAGGACCTTTATCATTCCAGCATTCATGCTCTACTGTGTGGATCCTGACTGGAGGGACTAGCTTTGCGTCCAACCGCCCTTTCTGATGATCATTGAAAGCGAAAGTTAAATGGAACTCCTGGCACGCCTTTCTTATCAACTGAGTTTCTTCCGCTGTTAGGAATCCTTCCACTCCTATTTTCATGGTATTTGCTACGTCATCTGGTATGCGATGCCCTTCCGTTGCCCGTCTCTCCTTTATCATCCGTAGGGTCTCCTCCTCTTTTTCCATGGCCTCTTCCCTCGATGTTTCTACTAGGATCGAGACCGGTTTGGCCTTCTTCCCTACGGGTTTGTACTTTTGCACACTTCCTTCTGGGATCGTTCTCCTAAAAAATGAATCGTCTGGATTGGCCTTGCCACCTCCGTGACACGGGGCTGGACACTGACTACCTTCCCATTAAGACAGTAGCCCTTCTGGATTTCTTCCTCAAACTTTGCAAGTGTTGTCGGATCTACGCCAATTTTATGGTATCTAATGGCTTTGATGAGCTGCAGTAAGTCAGGAATCTGAAGCACTACTTCCGTCGTTTCCTTCCGTCCCTCCTTTGGTTTGGGCAGATTGGCGCCAAGTTCGATTTTCGACTCCTTTTCCGCCAACATAACCCCCAGAAGCTCGTCCTCCGGCCTCCTCTTCTTCCCAGGCAGCCCCATCTTGATCCACTCCTTTTTACTAAAAGTCTCCTCAATCATGATCTCTACTCTCTCCCTCATACCTTCCATCCGTGCAAATGCGCCCTTCCTCGCACTCTCGTCGAATGTTGGTGACCAGGTTGCCAACTTGTCCTTCGGAGGGTCCCCTCCGGTCCCAAGGAGTCGGAGGAGTTCTCCACGGCCGTTCACTGAGTCTTCTATGTCTACCATATATGTGCCGTCGTGCAGATGCATTCCTATCATTTCTACGTTGGCGCACCATGGTCTCCTGATAATTATATCATGGTCTATTTCTTCCATCACGGTCATCCGTTGAAAGGACCAGATGGATTCCCGGATTCCTGCCTTGATCGCGCATTTGGTAACATACCCAGTGAAGGGGATTTCTCCGCCCGCTCCCCTGATACTGCCTGCTACCTCCTTGTTTACTGTGCACCCCGTGATTGTTGCGAAATCCCGTCGTATAAGGGTAATTTCCACGCCGCCATCCACTAATGCATCGGTGTGGTGGGTTCCGATTTGGACTTTAAGTTTTCCTACAGGCAGTGCGTGGAAGCTAAGTTTAGTGTCGGACGGTGCTCTCATGACTTCGCCACCTTCTCGATCCGGCAGGTTCAGACGAATATCAGCAAAGGCTTTTTCCAAATCTTCTAGGCCCCCTGGAATGCTTTGGAGGTTAGAGACTCCTTGTGGTGCCTCGGCCTCCTCGGCTCCATGTTCCTGTGGTTCCGGGGCCTCCTCTACTTCTACCCGTTTACGTGTCAATAGCTGCCTGAGACCCTTGAGCAGTCTCGGACTTGCCTGCAGCATGGTCTGGAAGGATACCGATACCATGGTGCCCAGGAGTTTGCTCAACGTGTCATCTAATTCAGGCAACGTCAGAATCAGGATCTGGTACCTGAACTTTTTTTTTGCTGCAGTGGCTTTATCTACCGGTTCCTCTTCCCTCGTTTTCCCATATACCTTCTCCTGTTCCCCGGCCTCAGCTTCCTGTTCTGTACTAGTACCAGCGACTTCTTCCATTACTGTATCTCGAATGAGTTTCTTTTCCGCGCCTGCTCGTAGAGTGGTAATATTTACCCTATCCTGCCCATTGCCTTCCAGGCTGAAGTTGACCTGGGGTCCGCGCCCCCTTGGATGGTTCCAGACAAGCTCGGCTACCGGCTCTGCTTCTACGGCAGCTATATCCAAGTTATTCAGGAGGATGATGGCACACCGCATTCCTCCTGGCGAATTTCTGTTCACGCGTTCTCCCTGGGGTCCGAGGATCTCGTCTTTGAGGGACCTACTGCATCTCTGTCGGACGATGTCGTGGTTAAATCTTGGGCAGGTCCTCACGAAGTGCCCGACCATTGTACAGTACTTGCATTGTTCGTTAGCCGGGTCTCTTCTGGCGAAACCCCGGTTGGCTACGGCTGCCGGAACCACGGCCTCTTGGGGGGGGAGGGCGGGTCTGAACACCTGTGCCTGCATCACTAATAGTGCGTTTTCCACCCTTTCCATCTTGCTGTCAACCCCGTGCACTCGTTCGTGCATGCTCTCAATCCCCTTCTTAACCTTATCCCCCGTTTTCCCGGTCAGATCTATAACCTCCCCTTCCTTAAGCAGGGTCAGGGTCTTAGTTACCACTGTCTTTTCCGCGAGGTCTGTTACGGTGCTGAAGTCCACATCTCTCGTGTACTCGAACTTACTGGTCTGCTGGTATGCTAACAAAATCTTATCCTTATCAAACTCGGAGAACTGCCTAAGGAAGTATTTACTCATTATACGGTCCGTCACCCCGGGGATTCGTAGAGCCACTAACGTAAACGCCCTTAGGAAATCGTTGTAGGTCGCATAAGTTTTCCTCTGGACTGCGGCTAATTCGGCCTCTGTTGCCATTTTCTCTGCCTTCAGGTATTTCCTCATCATCTCATTCCTGGTTTCTTTCCAGGATCCACTGGAGGCGACGATAGCCATAATGTCCCTTCCCAAGCTTAGCGACACATGCTGCCCTAGGTGCTCCATTTTTTCCTCTTCCGTCCATTTCAGTAAAGTTGCTAGGTTCTCATAGTCTATTAGAAACTCCGTAATGTTGGCCCCATCGAACGTGAGTTTCTTCTTTGCATCTGCGAGATATCCCTGGTTCTTGTTCAGTGTCCTGGTGAGGGTGGCGACTATCCTCTTGAGACCATCTTCGGAGCTACCCGCTTCTCCAGCTGCACTAGTCCCTTCCCCTTCCTTGCTTTCCCTCTGCTTCTCCCTGGTTTTCGGTGTTCCTTCTGGGTCAAACCATCCTAGCACCCTTTCCCTAAGGCTCCAGAGTCCGTCACACGCCCCTGTTACTTTCAGCGTGGCGGGCAGTCTGCTAGTGCCGCTGTCAATGGCGGGTGAGGTCATAGCGTTTTCCGTCCCTTCTGCCGGGGAGTCGTCCTTATCCTTCCCCTTCTTGCTAGGCGTCTCCCTATGATTGTTATCCTTCCCTTCATACCTGACCTCGTCCTGACTGGCCCTGCGTCCTTCCCGTGATCCCAAGCCCTGGAGATCCTCCTCATCCCCAGCCATCATCTGCTCAATAAGTCTTGCTTTAAATTCTGCAGTACGCTTTTCTATTTCTGCCAGTTTACGGCGAGTGTCCAAGACCTTTGTCTTTTTAGGGGTGACTCCCGCTGAGTTCCGAGGGCTCGCTCTCATATCGTTTCCCCCTTCCCTATTTTCCTGAGATCCCCTTTTGCTACCCCCAGCTTTCCCCGAGCTTTCTCCTGTTGAGAGACCCTTCCCGTTTTCTCGGGTTCCCTCCGGTTTGGCCGACTCTCGGTCCCTCGCTGATCCCTCGTTTCGTTCCCCATCCCCATTCGTACCCTGACTCCCTTTGCCCTGCTGATCCTCGATTTCTTCCTCCATCGCTATTCCTTTACCTAGCCTGCACAGGGAAATTTTCTTTTGCGAAAAATGGCCGGTTGTTCATGGCTTTTCTAATTCCGGCCCTAAAACCCCGTTGTTTTCATGCTTTTTTCGTCTTTCGTTAGTCGGGATGACTCTCCTGACTTTTACCTTCTCAGGACATTATTTAGTTTTTCCTGTACCGAGGGACTTGCAGTCATGGTTCGGTATTTTTGTCCCTACCGTACTCCGGTTCTCAGGGCGGTATCTAAGCCCAGTGGCTTTGTTCTCAAAAACAGTCCTTTCGACTTTTTGACACCCGGCTGTCCGACGTTCCAGGTGCCAGTGGTCTTCCTAGTTCCTTCCACCCGCATCGTCAGGTAGGGCGGAACTCCAACCACTGCCCCTTTTGTTGGCGACTTCCTCCTTATCTTAATACCCATCCTTATTTTTCCTGCCTTCTCCTGGCGTCTTTTCTCACGCCGGTCCCTCAGGTCCGCCTTGTTCGTTCAGTTCCTCGAACAGGTTCGCCACCCCGGCAAGGTAATTTTCTCCCATCTCTATTTCCCTGATAATTATTGGTTCATATTCTTCGAACGATAAGTGGGGCATTCCGCATATCAAGATCTCAAGTAATTCAAGTAGTTCCCAGGCGTGGTTCCCCCAGAACGGCCCATGTCTGACCGACACATCATAGAACATGGCCGTTGTTTGTGGCCGAAAGAGGTGGGTCCAGACCAGGGTCGAGTCCACCAAGTCCCTTGCCCTCATGAGGCTGCCGAATACCAGGTCTACCATGAAGCGAGGTACTCGGCACCTCAGCCCTATCATTGGGGCCTTAAACTCTCGCCAGCCTCCTACCTCCACCCGAGTCCTTAGCTCCACATTCCTTCTTCCTCGCACCTCCTGGCCTACTCGGTTTAGCACCCTGGTAGCCCTTTGGAAGATTGGTAACAACCCATGCCCTAGTGCCAATTCTGTCCCTAACATGTGCCACCCGAGCTCAGGCAGGTATGCGGTCCCCGTCACCCTGAGGTCACTATATAGGTCGTCCCCCGGTCCCCTGTTAATCCTCATACCATCCCACAAACATTCCACCAACATGAACGTCTGACCTCTTCCCAGGGTTACGGTCCTCCATTTGGCATCCAGTCCTTGAACCACATAGCTTGCTGGGAGCGACACCTCCCATCCACCTCCGTTTTTCGTGGGTGGCCGCGGGTGCATGGGTCGTCGTGACATCCGGGCTCGTCTCATTGCCATTTCCAATCTTGGAAATCCCCAGCACAGTTTTAAACAGCACGCGAGTTTACTTATTCCATTTGGTCTTCCGCCCGAACAACTCCCCGATCCCTAGCCTAGCGCTTCTTTTCCCCTTCTATTCCTTTCCCTTCCTTCGACCCTATTACCGACCTGTTTCTACCTCCATCGGCTCATACAATCGGTACAGATCATCTACGTACGCCATCCCTTGGTTTATTTCTCGTCGGACGACACCCCACAGGACCTCACTTCCCACGACCGGAACCCTCGGCCTGGTGCTAAACACAGCACACAGGATGCGCAACACCTCGTACTTCTGCTCTCCGCTAAACGGCCCCATTTCTAAGAAGGCCCGGTAGTATTCTCGATGTACCATCGCATCCTCATATGTCAGGCTTGCGAGGTCGGCTACTGCTTGTCTAACAAGTTCCAAACCGCCCAGTTTTTCTAGCAGGAAAGGTGGCAGCCTCATTCGTACATTTTCACTAGGCCATTCAAAATCCCCGACCGTGGCTACCCTAAGGTCCGCTGTTACATCGTCAACCCCCGGATCTGCGAACTCAAATCCTTCTCGCCACACTAACTGCCATGCCCCTTCAAACATGCTCAACGGGTCTTCTCCAGATGCCAGCCGAACTCCGAACTCCCTCCACCCATCTTCTGACACATACAGCCGTCCTTCTGCACGCATGAGCCCTCGTGGGTCCGGGTTCCATTCCCCATTCTCCTCCGCACGCCACTCCAATTTTGTCACCAGATAAACCATATCTTCCGCGAGCTCGACCCCGACCCAGTCCGCCACCCGGTGCCAACCTTCCCTTGCTGCTGGCAAGCTAACCTCTATCCCACCCGACACTTCCCTAGGCGGTTCAATGCCCAAGGGGCGTTCTTCAAGGAACGTCCTTCTTCGCGCCATCGCACACTTGCCTTCGATCTCCTGGCTCTCGATCCGCACCGAATCCTGTAATGGTCAGACATCCCATTTCCTTATCTTAGCAATTTTTCCCCACATTTGCCTGGCCTACGGCTTTCCCGTGTTTAGTCGAACCACAGTACCTCGAACAGTTTGAATAGGTCATCCACACAGCACGGCGTTGCTGCTACCTCACGGTGAATTATTGCCTCCCTAGTTTCCGGGGCCACCTCCTGTCGGTCATTCCTTTCGATGTCCAAAATGATAAGGACCTCCCGGGCTCTATCGCCGTGGAAGGGCCCGAATTTCAAGGACGTCCTGTAAAATTCCTCTGCCAGCCATGCGCAGTCCTCGTGTATTCGTTTCATCGTACCGGCTACCTCTGTTACGTGAACAAAGCCCCCAAACCAGTCTGCCACAAACTCGGGTACCCAGGTCTTGGTTCGGGTGCCAGGTGGTTTAAATTCCTTCCACCCTCCCATTACGACTCTACTGCTGACCATATCCCAGCCCTGGTTGGCGAACTTCTCCCCTGCCTGCCGAGCCCTTGCCTCAGCATCCCCTAGGAGCCACATCGGGTTCTGTCCTACCGCGAGCGTTGTGCAGAACAGATGTCAACCTTGCTCCGAGAGAACGACCGTCCCAACCGACTCCACCTTACCTTCCGCAATCTCCTCCCATCCTTCCTCCTCCCTCAACGGTTTCCAAGCACGATCTATCCATAGGTACGACAATTCTGGCACAATCTCATGCCCCCGCCAGTCACATGTGGTCCCCTTCCATTCATAACTCGGTGGTATAGACATCTCTACTCCCCTCCTGACTCGCTTCGGTTCCCACGTGCAGTCCCATAGCTCGAGTTCCCGGACCATCGCTCCCTGCCTGCACATAGTCGACAACCCGTTTCTCAGGTAAGCCCCCCCCCTTCTTCCTTTTCAAAAATCCCAATCCTCTATCTCGTCCCCATCCTCGTCATCACTGAAATCCTCCTCCTCGCCCAAGAACAACTCTTTCACCCCTTCCAAGAAGGTTTCCCCTGCCGCCACATTCCGGTAGATTATCTGCCAGTGCACCAGACTGGGAACAAAGATTTCGTCCGCGCTGAGGAGGTTTAGAACCTCAGCTAACTCTTCCGCCCAGTTTCCCTCAAACGGCCCTGCCTCCACTGACAGTCTAAAGAAGTCCTGTCTAGCGCATTGGTACAGCCCCAGGCGCGTCATCGACTGACATATCCGTTTCAGTCTATCCCTGGTCCCAAAGACCGCATCCACCAGGAACGGAGGTAGCACGCACCTCATCGTCCTAAGGGGTCGTCTCATATTTTTCCCGTCCCCGAGTTCCACTCGCACCTCCATCTTTTCCATTTCCATTTCTGCCCGCTGACACGCCGCCCATATCACTTTCCGTTCCGCTTGCCTAAACAGCTGGCTTGGTGCCGTGCCCAATACTAATCCCACTACCATTGCATTTTCCATTTCCTGAGATAAGTAGACCCATCCTCGAGCTTCCACCGTTCCCCGGAACTCTAAATCCATCAGACTTGGTGAGAGTCTCGTCAGGCTGACCTTGGTCCAGATCGTCTCTATCCAGAGGAACGCGTCCTTCTCGTCCAGCATCACGGTTTCATACGCTGGTTCTAGGTCCGTCCACGTTCCTTCTTGTGGGAGAACAACAGATACCCCATCCCTTACGTCTATAGGCATTTTCGGACCACTAGAGTAGACAGGAGGCGACAACCATCGCGCCATTCTTGTTTTTCTCGGCTCCCGTCCTGTTTTCATAAGAGAGCACCACACGGCCCCTCATGGTCAGATCGCCTCCTTATTTTTGACGAGAATCGTTTTCAGACCCCTTATCCGGGTCTTCCTAGCCTTTCCTACCCACTTCCCGGGTGCCATTGCCCTACCATACCCCCAGTCGATCACCCTTAGCCGGCCTTTCCTTTTCTCTTGGTTCCATTTCCTTCCGACCCCTATCCATCCTTATCCTCATGTTCTCTCACTCGTGCGGACTTAGTCAGGAGGTGAGAATAGACTTAGAAGCTTAATCCCTCTCCCAACACTTATCAGGCAACTTTACAGAGGGAGTCACAAAAAGGACAAATCAGGCAGTCATCGCACACAGGCCGATCATCTCCTCACCGGCCTTTTCCCCAGAATTGGTCTCTCCACTGTTACCTTCGGCAGAGTTTTACCCCATGCCTCAAGCACAGCTCAACCGTCGCGAGCGCGGTACCCAGACTCCAGTGGGGGGTCACCCTCACCTTCTTGCCCAGAATACCCCATCCCGACTTGCCGCTCGTGTACCCACCGTTAATCTCGGGAATCACCCCGCACATCTCGGTAGGTCCATGGGAGCCAGCCGTCCAGGCATTCACTTCCATCGGTCCGATAAGGAACAGCCTTTCCCAGACCAGGCTACGAGAAGCTACTGATCACCTCCCAGGCTCCGTCTTTGCCCCCATGTAGCGGTGCTCCCTCCGCCAATCCACAGGCTTGGCCCCGCCTAAGGAACGTTTCACACCCCGCTCGGCAGATCAATCGAGCCGAAGCCCGTCACCGCACGGACGAGAATGCTAATAAGCACTGGACGTGACAAACTCCCGTTAGACATCTTGGTGGACTGACCCCCGCATACGAACAATCGGCAGTCTGCAAAGAGAACGATGTTTCACAACCCGCAGTAGCCGGTGCAGACCCCACATTTCCTTCCAAATGGCACGACGCTCAATATCCCCATCACGCAAGCACAAGTCCCAAGTGGGACACACATAACACAAGTGCCTTTCCCCCGGTGCACCCAGCGCTTCCTACCCATAGCTTACAAATTTTCACTCAGGACAATGTGTGCCACTCACCCCTACTTTCCATACATAGTGCCCGGTTCCTTTTCGTGAGCATCTTCAAGGGGGAGCTAGTTTTTCCCTGTAGTCTAGAAACTCCCTTCATTCCATTCATCTTCACTTCTTGTGTCCGTTCATAGGGCAGGATTGTTCCTTCTCGATTACCCTTTGTGTTCATATTTGGTTCCTTCAAGCATTATGTGCGGTGCATAGAACCCGCTGGGCTCCAAAGAGAGAGGAAGATACCCAGGTCGGTCGGATCGCTCCACCGCGGGATTTTCATTGGCATCCGGACTAGCCCGGAATCCCAACCGCCTGCCAGGTAACCGAAGCCCTTCTTTCACACGAAGAGGAAGGGTCGACCTGCGGCTTGCCCAAGGCTTCCCCGGTCTGACGAGCATCAACCCGAAGGAAGGAGGACTAGAGTCACCTCCGAAGGGAGATGGCTGATTAAGTGTGCAAGCATGCATGTTTTTCCTCCAGGCCTGACCTTGCCATGCGCCCAGCCACCCTCAAATCTGATTCGCTCAAAGGGATAGAGCATACACAAGTCCTCATTCCTTTTCTTGAAGTTATATTCTTGGTCATGCGTCGGACGCCCCCCTCGAGATCGTCAGGGTCAGTTTAACCAAATACCCGGCACTCTCCACCATTTTTGTAGGGGCCGTACCCTGAAGGACTTTCGAGCCTTGGTCGACCCCACTGCGGGTCCCACTCGGCTCGACCTGCCCACGCTCACGCTCAGGGCGCAGGTCGTTCGTCCCAGGGGCACCCCCACCTAGTGCTATGAGATGGATGGCGATGAGCCTTGTGCGAGAGGGCTTTACATTGGGGGATGAAGCTCCGCTCTCGCGTCAAGATGGTAGCTCTTTGA
>BFEA01000452.1:598696-619153 GCA_003427395.1 Chara braunii
CCTCGGTACCACCCACAACGCAATGCAGTGCCACCTCAGCCGAATGCCACATCAGCATGCTCTCATCACCAATCATACATTCCGCCTGTCACCACGGCCAATAACGTCGTCTGTAGCCTTCCGACGCACCCCTCTCTACCCGGGGTGTGCGCCTATTAATGGCCTGACGTCACAAGAACCAACTGCGAAGAAGCATCATCAACGCACCAAGTCTGTATAACGCCAGCGTGCCAAAGGTAAGTGGCGAATCATACCAGCTCCGATACCAAATTGCAAGGAACATGAGTATGGACGAAGCACAGAAATCCAGATTGCAAAATCACACTGGAGTCCAAGTAGTCAAAGCCAGAGCAGATAGCACAATGGAACCGACTAACCATCCATTTGAGAACAATACAGAAGAATCGTGAGTCAATGTCCAAGCCCAACAGGGCAACACCAACAGCATAACCCAATGTAGCACTCTCTCTGAATGGCGGGCGCCCTACCTACTCTACAGACTAAGCCTACAACTACAGCAATGAAATCAACCAGACAACTTGACTACCAGCGAGTGATGATGTCAACACCAATGCCGACCTCCCACCTCCACCAGGTACGTCTCCTCCTTCACCCACACTCTCCCTTGATTACCCACACAGCGCCCTTCACCTCCGAAGAACCACCTTTGCCCTCACCTCCCCTGCGCCCTATGCAGCCCGGCTATGGCCGCCAGCGCCCAGTTCACAGGCAGCGCCCTACCGCCTAGCGCCGGCCTGCCTTGCACCTCTTCTTAGCGCAGCGCATTAGCTCGCATTAGCGCAGCGTGCCGGCATTGCCCGCAATGGCCAAGATCCTTGCCCACTCGCCCTGCTTGCCTATATGCCAGTGCTGCGTGTGGGCGGCCTCCCTTCAGCCTGCAACTGGGCCCCAGTGCCTGAACCCAGGCCCGATGCAGTAGGGGCCCGGGTGATGCAGTTGCGCCTCTTTCGTCAAGGCCTGCGGCCAGATTCAGATAGTGGGCCGATTTCCCTTTGGCATTTTCGGCCTCTATACCCAGCATGCATTGTCGGCCTCACGTTCAAGTGCCCAGGGCCTAACAAACTCAGAGGCCCTGGGATCTCCACATTTGCAGAGATTCGAGACTCGGTGCACTCCAACCAACTGGCGTGCTGCAACTGTATGGGCCCCACTTCGGGAAATGTTTGCACGGAGGGCTCTTGTTGATTTGCTGGCCCGCCTTCACTTAGGGCGGGCACTAGGCTTGCTGGGGCCTTAGCCCAGAACATGTACATCATGGCAAGGCCCCTTCTTGAGGGCTCAATCCTCACACCAGGTAAGTACCCCTGGCGCTCCTCCCCGTTCCTGTCCTTCTTCCTCCTCCGTGTCCTTCTCCTTCCCCCAGCAGCGCTGCTCTTGGAAATCGCTGCTCCAGCCGGTGCTCCAACCGGTGTGTCGCCAAACTTGCACACCGAAAAAGAGGCCGGACTCTTCGCCCGGCTGGGAGATATAGCGGCCTGCTTGCCTCTTCGGGCGGTGACTTCCAGGCCGCTCGGCCTTCCAAGCAACCGGTACCTCCTCCCTTTCAGAGGGAAACATCATTGCAGACACTGATATTGTCCGTACAGGCCCTAGACCCAAACTGGTTGGACTGGTATCCGCCTAGACCTAACCTACAACTACTGGGCCTCTAAAAATGCCACTTTTGTCTTCTTCTGTTCGGCCTCCAGTACCTGCACATCTACCCCTTCAGGGTGCTGTACCGGCCTACCCGCTACTTGAGTGTTTTTCCTGTTGCCATCCCTCAATGTCACGGCCACAGGAAAGTACCAGCCCTGAGGGCCCAATGAACGAGCAAGTGCCCTTGCGGGCCACACACACATTCAAGCCAACCAGCACTCAGACAGGCACGGCCACACACACACTCAAGCCAACCAGCACTCAGACAGGCACGGCCACACACACACTCAAGCCAACCAGCACTCAGACAGACATGCAGTCCAGCAAGCGTGCACACACAGACTTAGTAGCAAGCGGGAAACTCAGCAGGGCATTCAGTCTATGGGCAAAACTCAGAAATCAGCTGTGTGTTTCAGTCCTTGTTTGGACGGGTCATCACACAGCTGGAATACCCGTGGACATGATCCTGAGGGCAATAAATGCTTTCCAAAGAAATTGCAAACATGGCACAATCCATCAAGAGATAAGCGAGTTCAGAAATACACTAAAATAAAATAGAATATGTCACACTAATACCTTTCTCGGCCTTTTGGCTAAGATCAAGTGTAGTATCTGTTCTGATCAGTTTAATATCTGATCCGTGGTCCATCGTGCAATCAGACTCAAACTCAAACTCACTCTTCCATGCATGTAAACAGCGATACAGCAAACTGGCGACATGCGCCCACACAGCACTCAGAGATATCGTAACCAGATAAGAGTTCTCTTGCAAATGGCTATGGCGACTGTGCGCCCACACAACTCACTGTTCACACTCTGGATCACCCTGGATGTCCCACACACATCCCTCAGAACACTCACACAGTATACACACACTGCACTCTACACTATGCTATGGCAGCTATGGCTGCCGCTACCTATCACTATGGCTACGCTGCTTCACTCTCGCCCACTTCGTCTTCGGGCCTCCTGCAGACCTCCTTGCACTAGACGCTGAGGCAGCACTACCGCATGGCTTCCGCATGAATGAATGAATGGCTGGGCGCAGCCTCTTGATTTATACTTCTGTGAAGCGTTGGTCTGCCCTGTACCCTTTGGCCCACGATGTGCACAGTCCCAGACGGTACTTGCTTGACTGGACCGGACTGGGTAGACTGGGACTGCTGACTGTACGAGGTGGACTGCCACCACTTGACCACTTGCCTTTGCCTAACGTAGGCTGACCCCGAAAGGCCACTTCTAGAACTCTCTGTTTTGGCCTTTCGGTACTGTAGCAGCTACGACTTTGCCCTTTCAGGTAAGTAGCAGCTACGACCTTGACCCTTCGGACAGTCTACAGCTACGACCTCTAGACTGTCTAGACTCCTACCCAACAGGTCTACAGTTCGAATCTCTTCTACCCTGTAACCTATGAAATCCTACCTACCACTGGCGGTCCTACAGGTCGCAGGTTCAAATCTACGGGTTGACACCGGTACTGTACACAGGTAAGATGGGGAACTAGGGATCGAGCCCTGGGATCGGCATCAGCTACTGCGAACTGGTGAATACCGTTTCAATCGGGCCACATGATATTAAATTAAATTTTCAGGGCTACGGAGGGGCCATACGGGTAGGCTTGCCTACTCGACCGTTCCAGCGTTGCCTTCGTCTTGCACTGCAGTGAAGCGTGGCGCGGTCCACTCCCCCCTGGGAAAAAAAAAAAGAAAAAAAAAAGAATATGTCACACTGACTCACACATAACTACTGAATCTCCTCACCAGGACAGACTGCCTAAATACATGAACATTCGGAATTTAATATAAAAATGATGTGAGCACTTGCCTTTGTCATTGGATGAAATTCAAGCAACAATGACAGATGAAAGGCCGCAACCTGGAATATAAAACAACAGGGGATAACCAGGCAACATGAAGTAAATAAAACAAACAGACAAAGGTTAAGTGTGATATATAAGGTGAAATCAGCCATCTGCGAGGAACGAGCCCTCACGGGGCCCCTATCAGACATATACATGTCCCGGGCAGAGGCCCCCAGTGAGCCGAGTGCTCGCCCTAAGTGGGAGGCGGGCCTGAATATTCATCAGAGGCCAAAATTCGACATTTTCACATATGGGTATTCAGGCTGTTGCAGCCTGCCAGTTGGTGGACTGGACGCGCGAGCCTCACTAAGCTGTGTCGTACAGTTGGCCCAGGCCTTGGCATTTGCGCCTGGGCACATACACACGAAGCAGGGCTGATACATCATGAAGTGCCACCGGCCTCTGCAAAAGCAGTACTGTCGACGTACCTACCAAGGGGTCCTGTGCAAATGCAGCAAACGGCCCAAGTCCAGAGACTCAGGCCGTGCCCAACTGTGAAGGGCCCAGGCCCTCAACTGTAGTCTCTGGCCTGGGCGCAGGAACTGGGGCCCAACAGGAAGCTACTGGAAGCTTCCAGCCAGGCCACACGCAGCATCCAGGAGGCTGCCACTTCCATATAGGAAGAGAGGCAGCCCAGGCCAGGATTCTGGCCCGCGCAGGCAATGCGGTCACGCTGCTGCGCTGCTGCATTGGATGCTGCGTTGCAGCCAGTGCGCTTGCGGGGCGCGTTGGGCGCTGCAGGGCAGCGGAGCGCAGCCACCCATAGCCGGGCTGCTGGTCGCTAGGGGGTAAGAGGGCGATCAGGTGGTGTTCAGGGAAGGAGGCGAGTGTGTGTGGGTTATCAAGGTCTGATGAGGGTGACGAGATACGTACCTAGTGCATGAAGAGAGGTCGGCTATGGTGTTGACATCATGTACATTGGTCTTCGAGAGTCGAAGTGAGCCTGTTGCATGAACACAGCTGTAGGTAGGATAGTCGAGTAGGGTAGGCTAGGCGCTGGGCACCAGACAGAGAGGAGCAACTTTGGATACTGTGTTGGTGTGGCCTGGGGGCTTGAACATTGGCTCATTACTTCATTGTATTGCTCTATTTGTATGGATTCTTGGTGCAATTGTGCTCTCTAATTGAACGCGACGACTTGGACATCTGTGTGATTTCGCAACTTGGTTTTCTTTATGTTATGATCCTGGCCAATTTTGAAGTATACATTCATCAGAAAGTACAATGTCGTCCAATTGCAAAAAGAAATGAATGAACTTGAGAGGAAAGAGAGGGAAAGAAGAAGAAGAAGTAGTAAGAAAGAAGGAGATGATGTACTCCAGCATAGACCAAAGATAATGCTCTTCTTCTTCGCCAACCAATCTCCTCCTCCTTATCTCCGCCCCTCTTATTCAAACAAGAAACAACAATAATAATGTTGAATGGCTGAACCAGAATCAATGTCCGAATCCCTCTTCTACTGCAGGCACAACATGAGGTCCACCATAGCCATGGCCACCCTTCTCCTTCCTCTCACATGTCGGCCGAGGCTATGGCGAACTACCGAGGGCTCAACCCTCCTGTCCAAAGGACAACCCAAAGCAGCTATGTTGCTGCCTTCCTGTGCAAAGGACAACACAAAGCAGCTATGCCGCTGCTCATTAGGCCGCCATGCCTGTCTGTGCCCCGAGCTTCCTTGGCGCGACACTACCCCAACTGGGGCCTTCCAGATGCAGCGCCTAACAAGGTGATGAAGATGGTGTCCACCATAGCCAGGTAAGTACCTCGCCACTCTCCTCCTTGGTCCTTTTCTCCCTCCTCCTCCTACCGGTAGAGCTCCACCATAGCCAAGGTGGAAGCTCCCGGCTTCTTCCTCCCAGCAGCGCTGTAGTGGCCAGCGCTACTCCAGCCAGCGCTCCAGCAGCGTGTAGCCAAACTTGCACACTGAAGAATGAGGCCGGGCTCTTCCCTCGGCCTCTTGATAAAGCGGCCTACTTGCCTCCTGGGCGGTGACTTCCAGGCTGCTCGGCCTCCCAAGCAACCGGTACCTCCTCCCTTTCGGAGGGAAACATCATTGCAGACTCTGATATTGCCCGTACAGGCTCTAGACTCAGACTGGATGGACTGGTACTGGCCTAGACCTAGCCTACCGCTACTGGGCCTCTAAAAATGCCAACTTTGTCTTCTTCTGCTCGGACTCGAGTACCTGGCACATCTCCTGCTACTGGGTGCGGTATCGGCCTACCTGCTACTTAGGTGTTTTTTTTCTGCTGCTCTAAGCGCCGTGGGCCTCTGGCTCCACCACTTGAGTGTTTTCTCCTGCCGCAACCCTCAACGCCACGATCACAGGTCAGTACCGGCCTTACAGGCCTGCCAAACAAGCAAGTACCCTTGCGGGTCACACCCACACTCATGCCGACAAGCACTCAAGACAGACACGCAGGTCAACAAGCACGCACACATACAAACTTAGAAAACTCAGCAGAATGCGGGAATCTCAACAAGGCATCCATTCCATCGGCAAAACTTCAGAAATCAGCAGTGTTCTCAGTCTGTGTTATGGCGGGTCATTACATGTATATCGTTCACACTCATATTCCTTGCAATTTGGTATCGGAGCTGGTTCGTGATCGCCGCTTACTTGGCACCGGTGATGAACCCAGAACGTGAAGACACTTGTCAACAATGCAAGCCCAGATAAATATCAACCTGCTAATGATTGTCAATAATCATAATTGTGTCCAGATAGAATGGGATGGGAAAAACATACACAGACGAAGGAGAGAGGAGTGAGAATAGACCTAGAGTGGAGAAAGAAGACAATGCCCACTTCTTCTTCGGGCTCCCTCCTCGATCGCCACCTCAATAATCAATAGTCTGAACGCGAATCTGAAGTTCTATCACAATGTGCCACGTGGCACGTCAATCTGTCCTCATCAGCGAGCTGGAGCAATGTCGACATCAAGAAAACCAGGTACGTATCTACAATCGCCCCACAGTTATGATCTCCTCCCGAGTGACAATGAATCAGAACAGCAATACCAGTCACGCAGCCTTGCCACATCAGCAACAGTATACGTGGCAGCGGCCAAGTCAGCGGCGGCGTGTGGCAGCTGCCACGTCAGCATGCCCAGAAGACAATTGTCAGCCCGCCGCCATGCCGAGCCAGCAGCGCGTCGCCGTAGTAGCCAACATCCAGCCAGCGTCGCAGCGTCGCTCTAGCGTCGGAGTCAACGCGTGAAGTCAGCATTGACGCATGACATAATGTTCTCCAAGCTTGGAGATCCAGGCTTATGTAGCGTTGATGCGGGGTCTGGACCCCGGTTGCTGCTTCCCTCGGCCGTCGAGATCTCAAGGCAAATGTCGGCCTAGATAGGCCTGAAGCCGAACTCCCTGTGGCCTTGATGTTGTCTGGGTACTTGCGCACAACAAGTGAGTGTATCCGGCCAAGGGCCTGGGCGTGGTACCTCTGACAGTTGACTTAGACTTTTGACTTTCCCAGGGCAGTGCGTGGTCACACTGCCTGGCACAGGCCGAGTTTGGCCTGTGTTGTCTGGGCTCCGTTCGAGGCCCAGACTGCTGCAGAACACGGGTTACTGCACGCTGAGATGCTTCTGTGCAGTGAGGATACATTGGCGCTGGTTTGTATAACGGGCCCCAGGTAGAGGGGCCGGCCGCTGGAAAGCTTTGGCGACAGCGTGGGAGCTGTGGCGACAACGGATGTATGTATGATGATGAGAGCATGCTGATGTGGCATTTTGGCTGAGGTGGCACTGCATTGCGTTGTGGGTGGTACCAAGGCTATGACCGGTCATCGAAATGCACGTTGGCTCAATTGGTGAGAAATTTGTGGTTGAGGGCAGCTATCTCTAGGTACGTTGTTCCCATTCCTTATCTACCCTCTCAATCTCTTCTTACCGTGAGGAAGTGAGTCCAACCTTGAGTGTCCTCTCTTTGGTGAGTCGTGTGCGCTCTATCTTGAGAGACGACATTCTTTCCGGTGGTGCATCTGGCAGGAGAGGGCGGTGCCTCTGAAGGGCCCTAGTCGAAGCACGGTCACGGTCACCATGCCAACACATGGGAGAAGTACACCCAGGCCATGCTGCTTTGTCCTTTGAGGCTCTTTGCTGCGTTGATAGAAGGGGTGTCCGGACTGACCAGTCCTATGCTGACGCTCCCAGAGCTATAAATATTTCTGGTTGGGGTCTGAACTGTCCACTGGCTGTGATCGTCGTCCTGATTGTGGCATTAAATAATTCATGAGGACTCTCAGGGGCTGTCCTTGAATTGCCTCTTGATCAGCCAGATCAGTCAGACGTAAGGCTCCTGCACGCGAGGATAAAGAATGGGCAGGCTGGTCATAAGCGTACACCTTGGGCACAGGGGTGAGCCGTTAATGCACACCTTAGACACTGTCGCTCGATGATGCTCATAGGCACGTTGGATACGGGGAAGGAGATTCCAATTGAGGACTCAACTGGCGAACACTATAATACCCATTGTGCATACATCTGCTCACATTAGTTTATTTTTATTTTTTATTAGTTCGTTGACAGACTGCTGAGACCTAACAGACAACCTAGAGTAGGGTTGTGATGTTCTACCATAGTCAGTTCTTCTCAAAGCTTTAGTAAGAGAACCAATCAGGATAGAAGTAGACTACGTGTGCAGTCTGTGTAGAATGCCGTTGATACCGCTTGACCGGTAGTCTAGGTAACTTGTCGGATATTATTTTTATATTTATTTTTAGAACCGGTCAGACGCATGCTGCGGTAGGTCCCAGAGAGGATACTAGTGCAAACAGCATCTGCCTAGCTGATGAGCGGATCAGAGGGTGGTGAAGGTTCAGCTGACAACCGGAGGCAGACTAGGTGTGACACGCTTAGAATACCTAGTGTTCCAAGCCCTACGACCAGGAAGGGAGAGAAGGCTACGGGCGGAAGCAAGGGCCCGTAATCTTGACGTTGCCAGTGAAGCAGCAACAGCCATAGAGAGGACGTTAGAGGTTGTAGCCATGACTACCTCGTCGACAACATCTGCAGCAACCCCAACTGGTCAGCAGACCAGCTCGGAAGTCATCTCCAATACGTCAGGAGTTGGCACTAGTCAGATGGCGGGCTCGCAGTTCAGCTCGATTTTGATTCCCTTCGGAATCAACCATCATCAATCGACTACCCTTTTTCTTCCACTCTTGCGGAGCCTTCTTCTTTCTCCCGTCCGTAGGGGGGGGTTGAGCGCCACCCAGCGTAGCCTCTAAATCTAGGGCCTTCTTGCTGAAGGTCTCAAAAATGTGATACTCAAGCCGAGCCCCGCTGGCTAATAAGTTCTTGATGTCTGTGGGAAGACACCTCAAGAACATGGTCAGCAAGACCTGTGGATTGTACTCCACGCCTGGGACGACAATCAAACGCTCTACGGTCGTGGTGAGTTCACGCACCGACTTGTACTTCCTAGCATCAAGTTTCAATAACCCATCAGTGGCTATCTGCGCCTGCTGACGGTTGTGACACCGCGCCTCTACCAAATCCATAAAGCTCTCTAGGGTGTGGGTCTGGGCCCAATAACCCATGGTCCTATCGAATCCCTTGAAAGCCCCCAATCCATTAAGCCAGCGAGCTGCTGAACCCTCTAAGTAGGATGCAACAGTTATCACCTCCTTCTCTACCAATGTCCTCTTCGCCCTCACCCACACTGGCACTATTCTCAACCATGTGTCGAGAGCCTCATCCTTCTTATCTCTTGAGAAGGTTGGAGGTGTTTTTAAGGGGGTCTTGGGGTACCAAGGCAATTGTTGTCCTGCTGGTGGGGGAGGTGGCGGTTGTGGTGTAGCTCCAGCCGTTGGACCAGAAGATGGAGAAGCAACAGTCTGAGATAGGGCTGCTCCTGAAGTACCGCTGGGTGTGGTACCAGACTGAGACGGATACAGGCCTGTCATTGCTGAGAATGGCAGCGATGGCAAAGCTGCTGGCCTGACTCCTGACCTGTGCATGGCGTTCAGGATCTGGTCCAGGGTGTCCTGGATAGCGTCCAGTTTGTTGTCCATGTACGCATGCATGGACATAATGCTCACCTTAAGAATCTTTCTGGTGTCATTAAAGGTCGAGTCATCTAACCCCTCTAATGCAACTTTGTCTGCCTCTCTACTCTCAAGTCGGATACTTCTATTTCTAATCTCGTTCTCCCTGTCGGTAGCCTTCTTAAGTTCCTCCTCTACCTTAAATGGATCCTCTCTACTTGTCGGAGCTCCATCTGCTCCCTTTCTGACCTTGTTGAGAGTTCAAAGTTAGATGGCGAGGATAGTGTTGAGGGTAGCAACCTCGCCGCGGTAGTCAAGACTAAGGCAAGTGGCCACGACAAGGGCGGTCAACAACGGAGTCAGGGGCAAACCGAAAACCCAAACAAAATAGTTGCTTGGGTTAGAGCCGGTTTGGATCAAGATGTGTGGCAGGACCGTTGGCAGCATGGGGCTTGCATAAACTACAGCGAGTATGGCCATCAGCAGTTCAAATGCAAGAACGCTAAGTTCGTGCTGAAGATCCCTCCTAAGCGTGGGTATCCTTCTTCTCAGTCTGGGGCCTCAACGAGCTCTAGCTCGGGAAACACCTAGGGCCAATTGAAGTTGTAGCTGCTTCTACTCTTGTTGAAGGAGGTGATGTACCCTCCCCGCTTCAAGAGTTGGCCGAAGCCATCGACTCCTTAGTCACCCCGCAGACACATTCGGACCCAACTATACTATGTACGTTGGATGTGTTTGAAGCCTTAGAGGACCTTCAAGGTGAGTGGTCGGCATGGGACCCTCGTGAGTCCTAAGTGGCACTAAGTCGAGGTCCTAGAGGGGATTTCATTGTGGAAGTTGGTGTAGGTGACCGCAAGTGCGGTGCCTTCATAGACATCGACTCCAGGCAAAACTTCATAAGTCACGATTGCGTTGAGAGACTGCGCCTAAAGGTCCGGGTGCAGCGCCTTAATAGACCTGTAGCATCTACTTTGGCCAACAAAGAGCGCATGATGGTGGAGGACTACGTTGAGGATGCGGTCTGCACTTTTTCCTATCCAGGAGGAGAACTTAATCATAGAATTTCGTTCTTGGTGAGCAGCGATTTGCCTTTCGATATGTTGTTAGGAATGTACTACCTTGAGGTTGCCAAACCCTAGTTTGACGAGGACAAGAAGGTGCTAAAGAAGGAGTTGCCTAATGGGAGAACCGTTAGACTGGCTAAGTACAAAGCCAGTAGGTTAATTGACTCCTATGGGTGCCTATACGCACCTGCGTTCTATGATTATTACAAACAAAACCAAGAGGAAGGTATGTACCTAGTCTGTGTCTTTAAGAAAGAGGAGGCCGTTAAAACACCTCCCAAGATAGAGAATATCGTCGCTAAGTACCCTGATCTATTTGAGGAGCCTACAAGAGTTGTAGACAAGGAGGTCGTTCATGTCATAGAGATCATCTCAGGTAGCAAGACACCTAAAGGGAGAATCTATAGGATGGCTCCGACCGAGTTGGACGAGCTTCGACGACAACTGAAAGAGCTCACAAAGAAGGGTTGGATACAGCCTAGCACCTCCCCCTTTGGCTCACCAGTATGATTTGTCCCAAAGAAAGGGGGAACACTAAGGATGTGCATTGATTATAGAGGCCACAATGCCATCACTGCTAAGAACACAGAGCCTCTACCATGCATCGACAACCTATTGGATAGGGTGCAGGGATTGATATAGACTTAAAATTCGACTACCATCAAATTGCTATGAGACCAGAGGATCAACACAAATGCATTCCAGACCAGGTACGGTCTGTGCGAGTTTGTGGTGATGCCCTTTGGCCTTTGCAATGCGTCGGGTACATTCCAACACGCCATGAATAGGATTTTTCATGACTACTTACATAAGTTTGTCGCCGTGTACCTCGATGGTATACTTACCATTAGTAAGACTGTCGAGCAGCATGCTCAACATGTAGACAAGGTACTTTCACTCCTTCGGCGGCACAAGTATAAGATAAACTCAAAAAAATGTGAGTTCGGTCGTACTCGAATCTTGTACTTGGGTCATGAAGTCTCCGCGGATGGGATTAGGCCCGAAGATGCGAAGGTGGCTAGCATACGTGACTGGCCACGACCCCAGTCTGTGACTGAGGTAAGATCATTATTGGGAATGTGTGGTTATTACCGCAACTTCGTTAAGAACTATAGCACTATCACATCTCCCTTGACTGATCTAACTCAACTTGATACGCCATGGGAATGAACCGACGAGTGTGAGGCAGCTTTCAGGCGTTTGAAGCATGCACTCGCGCACCATGAGGTTCTCATGGTACCCGACCCGCAAAGGCCGTTTGTTGTCACCACTGAGTCAAGCCAATGCGACATTGGCGCAGTGCTGGCTGAGCAGGAAGGGAAAAAGTTGAGACCGGTCGAGTATATGAGCAAGAAGATGCCATCAAAGAAGTTGGCAAAGTCCACCTACAAGAGGGAACTTTATGCCCTCTACAAAGCACTGGTCCACTGAAGGCACTATCTGTTAAGAAGGTTCTTCTATTTGAGAACTGACCATCAGACCCTCAAGTGGATCAAGACACAACCGGTTCTCTCCGACGCACTCAAACGCGGGATTGAAGTCATAGATCAGTATGACTTCAAACTAGACTATGTGAAAGGAGAGTATAACAAGGTTGTAGATGCATTGTCTCGAAGGGCAGATTATCTAGGTGCGCTGATTTCTGAGTTTGGCCTTTCTGAGAACGTTACTCGATCATTGGGGGAAGCCTACAAGGAAGACCCTATCACGATGGACATCATCAACAAACTGGAGGCCAAATACAAAGCCACCACTGACGAGTTTGTGATGGTGGATGGGTTTATCTTTCTTGAGAAGGCGTGGTTTAAGAGGTTAGTTGTTCCATCTAGAGAGATTTTGGTAGTTTATTTTTAGGTGAGTGCCACGACGCAACGGGACACTTCGGCTATAAGAAGACTAGTGTTAATTTAGTACACCGATTCTGGAGGCCTAGCATGCTGGACGATGCAAAGAAGTATGTACAGACATGTCAACTCCGTCAACGGAACAAGCCGCGTACTCAAGCTCCGCTTGGGTTACCAAAGCCTCTACCCATCCCTGCTGGTCCGAGGCAGAGTATCTTTGTGGACTTCATGGATACCCTCGTGACCAGCAAGAGTGGCAAGAGACATATTTTCGTCATAGTTGATAGGTTCACTAAGTTTGCTAGACTAATTGCCATGCCGGAGACCACCAGGAAGTTATTCATGGATAACTGGGTGCGTGACTTTGGACTGCCAAAGACGATCGTTAGTGATAGAGTTGTGCGTTTCACAAGCGAGATGTGGAAGAAGGCAGTTGAACAGATGGGCAACCAGTTCCAAATGACTTCTGGGAATCATCCTGGAGCCAATCGGCAGGCTGAACAGATGAACCGGGTGGTGCAGCATCTGCTGAGGCATTATATTAAGCCCAGCCAGGATGACTGGGGTGAGAGATTACCTCCCATCGCCAGCCTGTACAATAATGTTGTACGCAGCACCACCGGGGTCACCCTGAATCAGCTGCATCTGGGGTGGAAGCCTAGATCTGCACTAGACTTCCTCCGTCCTGAAAACCGACCCGCTGCAACTCCTGAAACCATGGAGTTTGGCGTCCAATACGAGAAGTTGTTGCAGCAAGCCATCGAGAACATCAAGAAGTCTCAGGAAGCAATGATTGCTTATGAGAACAAGCATCACCGACAGTCCACATTTCAGGTAGGGGAACGTGTCTGGGTTAAGGCAAGTGAACTGGGACAGGAGTTCGGCATCGCTAGGAAACTAATGCCTCAGTACTTCAGTCCCTGGGAAGTCTTGGATGTTGTGGGTACTGGGAAGTCCTGGATGTTGTGGGTAGTGAGATGGATGGTCCCTCGTACGTTGTCCTTATCCCTGGTCACTTACGCACTCACCCTGTGTTTCATGCCTCAAAGCTCGCTCCTTTCGCTGAGATACAACAGTTCCCATCAAGGAGATCTATGCTGCCCCCAACCACGGATAGCCACGTGGACGTCAACGATATCTGGGAGCACACAGCCACGTCTCTTCCCAAGCCAGCTGGCAGGGGTAGACCCACCTAAACCTATAAGGGAGTACAGAGTACGGTTCAGGCGTCATACTGACCCGAAGGAAGATCGGTGGTTTACCAGGGAAGAACTGGTCAAGACAGCTCCTCAGATCGTGGCCGAGTATGAGAGGAAAGTGAAGGGGAAGGCACCAGCATGAAGCATCTCAGCGGACTTTCGAAGCTAAGGGGGATGGAATTGGAGGAACAAGCCCTCACGACGCCCCATATCAGACATATGCATGTCCTGCGCAGAGGCCCCCAGCAAGCCGAGTGCCCGCCCTAAGTGAAGGCGGGCCTGAATATTCGTCAGAGGCCAAAATTCGACATTTTCATATATGGGTATTCAGGTTGGTACAGCCCGCCAGTTGGTTGAGCGGACGTGCGAGCCTCACTAAGCTGCGTCGTACAATTGGCCCAGGCCTTGGCATTTGCGCGTGGGCACACACACACAAAGCAGGGCTGATACATCATGAAGTGCCACCAGCCTATGCAAAAGCAGTACTGTCAACGTACCTACCACGGGGTCCTGTGGAAATGCAGCAAACGGCCCAAGTCCGGAAACTCAGGCCGTCCCCAACTGTAAAGGGCCCAGGCCCTCAACTGTAGTCTCTGGCCTGGGCGCAGGAACTGGGGCCCAATAGGAAGCTACTGGAAGCTTCCAGCCAGGCCACACGCAGCATCCTGGAGGCTGCCACTTCCATATAGGAAGAGAGGCAGCCCAGGCCAGGATTCTGCCCCGCGCAGGCAATGCGGTCACGCTGCTGTGCTGCTGCATTGGATGCTGCGTCGCAGCCAGTGCGCTTGGGGGGCACGTTGAATTGAAGTGGGGCGCTGCAGGGCAGCGGAGCGAGGGCAGCCATAGCCGGGATGCTGGGCGCTAGGCGGTAAGAGGGCGATCAGGTGGTCTTCAGGGAAGGAGGCGAGTGTGTGTGCGGGGGGATGAGATACGTACCTAGTGCATGAAGAGAGGTCGGCTATGGTGTTGACATCATGTACATTGGTCTTCGAGAGTCGAAGTGAGCCTGTTGCGTGAACACAGCTGTAGGTAGGATAGTCGAGTAGGGTAGGCTAGGGGCTGGGCGCCAGACAGAGAGGAGCGACTTTGGATACTGTGTTGGTGTGGCCTGAGGGCTTGAACATGGGCTCATTACTTCATTGTATTGCTCTTTTGTATGGATTCTTGGTGCAATTGTGCTCTCTGCTTGAACGCGACTACTTGGACATCTGTGTGATTTCGCAACTTGGTTTTCTGTATATCGTTCACACTCATATTCCTTGCACATCATTATGTAATATGTATCTTGATAGTCGGGATGTGAGATTGATAAGCAGAGCAATCGACGGTGAAAGTGGATAGCTGTGCTGGGACAATGACTGAGTTTTGGAAAATCAAACACACAAGGTTGCGGTTTCCGTACGTGGGGAGTGTCAATGTTGTCATGAACAATGACGGCATATGTGGGATAGGGAGGAATGATGACAGCGGAAAACCGTGTTTGGACAGTGATTGGGTATTTGGGTAATTAATCGCACAAGGTCATGCTTTCCGTACTAGAAGATCTTGGAGTTGTGATAGTGACAACAAGTTGGAATAACAGCGACGAATAGCAAGTATGGGTATGTGACACCTTGAGTGACGTTGATGTGGTATTTGGACAACTCAACTTCATCGTACGACTCGATAAGCTGAGGTATGCCAATGGCCATAGTTGATGGATATGCGGTGGGAAGATACAAGGCCATCACTCGCAGAAATCCAGAATTTAATCTTGATTTCGAATGACAAGGTGTTAACTGGGTTGGTCGGAGGAATATCAATGGATGTACGTGATGAAGTACGTGACGAAACTGGGACGCTGGACCCGGTTTCCAGCTAGGACATCTGACGGAATATGATGGTTGAATCGGATGGTAGAAACACCCTCACGGCAGACTGACGCATTGCAGAAGGAGACTGGGTAGGTGGGTGGTGAGTATGAGGTAGGTACCAGGGACTGCGCAAAGGTCCAACCCTGGCACAACAAGGAGGAACTCTACGGCATATACGTCCCAGGGGTGCAAACGGCCATGGACCGGAGGCCTTTCACCCAGAGCTTCCAATCTCAGACTTAGCAATAGACCTGGCAGACTGCCAAAGCATCACAGCCATGCAAACTACAAACTTTGACAGTCAAGGCCAGTTACCGGATGCTCGGACCCAGGGTCAACGTGCAGTCCATCATCCGAGATTGGTGGATGAGACATCTCAACATCAGCAGGGGCAACCTCCGCTCTATCAAATGGTTTTGGGGGATGAAGGACCGCCTAGCCAAATTCACTTCCTTGCAATGGCAGATCATTCACAATGCTTCCACACAAACGATTGGTTGATCGATCACACTCAACTAGAGCAAAAAGGCGTAGCTTGGCCATGGTGCAAATTCTGGGAAAAAGGCTTCCCCAGCCGTAAGATCATGGAGACCATAGAACATATCATGGTGCAAATTCTGGGTAAAAGGCTTCCCCAGCCGTAAGATCATGGAGGCCATAGAACATATCTTCTCCAGTGCCCCGGCTCAGTCCTTAGGCGGCAATGGTGGGACCGGATCTGGAGGCAACCGGGCAGTGAAGTGGTCATGGGATTGGAAAGCAATCCTGCCAGGAAACTGGCAGCCAACCCCCCAGTCCACAGTTGCTCATACTCTATTCACGCTCGGCAGAAAGGTGGTGCTCTGGGGGCTGTGGTGGAAGCGGTGTGTACATGACCAGGAAGGGGTCAGGGTGGATGGGGCAGAGGTCTCAGAAGCCATCAAACAGTTCCTACAGACAGAGCTGCAAGCCAAATAGAAATACACACAGGAAAAATTGAAGCTTCACACACAAAAAACTGACATTCAGAACACTATTAACCAGTTTTGCTCTGACTGGCTGGGGACGAAAAATGGCAATTGGATGGCCCAACCGGAGTGGCCAGGGGGGGAGGTAGGGGAGGGCCCAATCAAGAAGGACTGCTCTTTAAAATTTCATGATTGGTTGCAGATAGAGCCCAATGTTCCTGAGGATGGCACACGTCTAGCTGTGACATGTAGCCCGAATGGCGCGGGAGCTGAGCAATGACAGTGACGCGCGGCTGACACGGAGTGCAAGATGCTTGCACATTGCGTTGGCATGCAGGCATGCGATGCTTGCGGTATGGTCGCAGGCCTCTGGCGGGGCTCATGGGCACTCCTGGCAGGTGTGGCACATGCGCATTGCCAGCGGTGTGCACAGGCACGGCTGGCGGGGCAAACAAGAGTTTAGAGCTGCTGGCGGAGTGGGTGCGAACTGCGGGAGGAGAGCGTGGTCGTCGTTGGTGGTCCCCTGGGCGCTGCTGGGGGTGCGCATGTGCACAGCTGGCAAGCGAGCGGGCATTGCTGGCAAGTATTGGAATATACTCGCTGACTGGCCATGCCGCCATGTCAGCGCTGATCTGGCCGTGGTCAAGGCATCTCATGTGGGGGTGGCGCTAGCTGATTCAAGAGAGATGAGAGAACGAAACTAGACGGCGAGGAGGTGGATAGAACCACGCCACTTATTGTTGCCTGGCTTTTGAAAGCACATAGTGTCATCTCTCTGCTCACGCTTCATTCGGGCGATGCTGCAGGCTAGTATGCCGTATGGAGGGGAGTTTTGCTTTTGACTAAAGCATAGCTTCTTGAGGAATCACTTCTTCTCTTTATCTTGTGGGTTCTAAGGGAGGGAGGTCGGCTGTCGTGAGGGGAGAAGAGGAGAGTGTGTCACGAGGAGTGGGAGGAGGATTGCCAGGTGACAGGGAGTTAGGGGTCTTTGATGAGAAGTCCAAACGTCGCCAAGAATTCGCCGGAGGACACTGCCTCAATCTAGGGATTCTCTGCCATCGGCTCGTCATCAGTTTCGTTTTCTGCAGACCACATCATCGGGAAGATACTGCGCTCATCAGGGGACATCTACATCAACATCACCGTGGGACATATCAGCATCATCATCTCCATCATTGAGGTGCGTGAGATTGGGAGGAAGGGGGGGGGGTGTATCTCCACCGTCATCCATCTTCCATCTTTCTTTTCCTCTTCCCCTACTTTACTCTCCTCCTCTGTACCCTTCATCTACTCCTCTCTAATCTTCTCTCCTTTCCTTCTTCTCTCTTGCTGTCTCTTTTTCTCTGTTCTCGCCGAACCGCTGCTTCTTTTGTTGGGGTTCTGCGCATCTTCCGAGAGTGAAGAAGGGACAGCGGGACAACAATGAATGTAGTGGCAGGGGGAAGGGTGGGGGAAGGGGCGGGGTATCAAGGAGGAAGAGGGTTATGGAGGAGGACATTGGGAGAGAAGATTAGGGTCTAGGGTGGTGGTCAGTTACATACCTGGTTCGAGTCTGAGACTGTGTGAGCGGCAGAGACCGCAGGAGACATAAACACTTTCTTTATAGTAAAGATATTTTGCGTATCAATCTCTCGTGGAATTCTTGTGTCTCGGCTATCGGTTCCAAGTGTGAACACTCATCTGGATGCTTGTTGCATGTGTGTGCGAGGTTGAGGGTGATTGACTTGTGAATCATTGCATTGGTATCAAAGCTGGATCCCACTACATCTGCTTGGAGAAGCAGCGTTGGCAAGGGATAAGGCCGGCGGACAAAAAAAAAGAAAAAAGATACATCGGGGTTTGAAGTTGGAGCGAGGGCCGAAGAAGAAGAGGTTACGATCGAGGAGCTTCATCAAAGGTGACATCAACACTAGTGAAGTGGTTTTTGCCCTGACCCTTGTCTTTTATGCAATTCATTTTTGTTTTGTTCAGTATCTTCCCTGAACTTTCCTAGAGACCTCTACTGCATTCAGTTATTTCTGTTGATGGCAATCTGGTCGCACTTTGACTTTGCTGCTTGAGTTTTTTGGTTTGTCCTACGTGTTGAGGTTACATGCAGACTGAACCCATTAGTTGGATGAATCACCCGTATAGTAGGGAACGTGGGAATGAGCAGCGGACGCTCGTGAAACAACCCGACTAGCCCAATGACCGGTACTGACCGACACGACCCTGAACCAGAGTTGACGCAGTGAAGGGAGTAGGTCACTAGGTAGATGCTCGACAACTGGATATATCACCCGAGAGTAGGGAGCATGGGCATGAGTGCGTCATGCGACCGAATCAGTGCCGAGTCTGCTGACGCAATGAGTGGCTTTAAGTCTTGAGACAGAACCTGCATCTGATGGCCACGACGTCATGTTTGTCTCGTTAAACAATTTTTGAGGTCCTTGCTGGCAGACCTTAAACAGTTGGCTGGCCATCAACTCTCCAGGGGAGTGTATTGACTGGTGTGGGGAAGGAAAGTAGAGTTGCGGACCCTGATCTAGGTTAGGATTAGGATTAAGTGTTGAGGCACATAAGTCTTTAGGGTTCTACGTGGTGAGGAGGCGGAGTTTACCTACTGTGACCGGATCTCACCATGGATGACTATCCTATGTTCGACTTCTTGACCCTCGGCGTGATATGAGGGCCCCTTCTTCGCATGCTCTTCCCACTGGGATTCCACCACACCTTCGGATTGGGCATAGTAGCTAGGTCCAGTAAGTCTACGTAGCCGTATACTCTGGAAGAGCAGGCAAAAATCGATGAAAAATTGATGGAAAAGAAGGAAAAGAAGGTGCAGAGATTGAAAAAGGAGGAGAGATTGAAAAAGGAGGAGGAGAAGATGAAAAAGAAGTTGGAGGAGGAGAAGAACAAGTTAGAAGAAAAACAAAAACCAGGCTTGGGGCGCTCTGAACACGTTGGTACGGCCCCGAAAAAGAAGAAAAAAAAAGTTGTACGGGGCCTTCTCTGGACTTGTACGTGAGTATAAGTCCGCGTACGGTTCCACGTACGAAAAAAAATTGTACGATCTGTACGGAAAGGCCCCGTACAGGTGCGGTAGGTAACGCAGTTGCTTTCTTTTCTCTGACGACACTCCCACTTGACTCCACTAGTGCTTGCAGTAGTGGTGCTAATATTTTTCACCATCTAGATCTTGATCTTGACGGTGTCGTTTGCTTGCGTGACCATTCATTATGTTGGCTCATGGTTACCTTGGGATATCTCAAGTCCCCGCCACTCTCCCGCATTAGTTCCATTTTTTTATCCCGCCGGCGCGTGTCCCATTTTTCGACTATTTTTATTTAGGCCTATTTAGTCCCCGACAACGTCTCGAATGATGTCTCATTTTTATTTTTGGACCTCCTTGTCCTTGGTGGTTCCAATATCCCTTCCTCAAGTGCCCCATGCGTGCCGATTTTTCTTTGTCGCGAGATCTCATCTCACGGTCGCCGTATTTGCCCTTATGCTGAAATCACTCTTTTTTTGTCTTTCGGGCTTACCGTGGCCCAATTTCTCTTGGCATAGGCATCCTTATGCAGTCTGTTATTTCTCGGATTGCAACTGTAGCCTTTTCCCTAGTCCCACAACCCCACAACTTGCCCCAAAATGAAGCGCTCAATTTTCAAGTGCATCCGGGCTCAATATTAGCTTCGGATGCACCTAAAACATGTGTTTTCTCTTCCTCATGCAGTCCGTTGTAACTCGGACTGCAATGGGGGTTGATTTCCTATCCCCATTGCCCCACAACTAGCCCACAACTGAAGGAAAAAGAAACGGCCAACCTTCAAGTGCATCCGGGCTCAATATTGGCTCCGGATGCACCTAAGACATGTGTTTTTCTTCCCCCATGTAATCCGTTGTATCTCGGTTTGCATGGGGCCTTGCTTTTCCTTGATTTTCTCTGCAAAATTAAAAGAAAATCAAGATCCTCTGCAACCGCCATATTCCTGAATGTATCTGGTCACGAATGCATCTCCCTAAGTAGTCGTTTTTTACCGTTAAGGCCTTTTT
>BFEA01000452.1:619228-646536 GCA_003427395.1 Chara braunii
TTTTTTTCCTCCTTTCTTGGACAGTAGGGACCTGCCAGTCCCTACTTGTAGCAGTCCCTACTGACGGCTAACTCACTCACTCCCTCTCACTCTTTCTGTCTTATTCTCCCACATTTTTCTTTTCTTTTCTTTATTTTTCTAGCATGCCAAGTGTCAAGTGGCCGTTAAGGCCCTTTTCTAGGCTCTCCCTCTTAGTTTTGGCCCTTCCTATGCTCAAGGGGAAGTCCGTTATTTCTCGGACTGCAACTGTGGTCTTCTCATGCTCATGAGAGTCTCCGTTTGCCTCTATTTCTTTCAAACGGTGGCCCCTCCCACTCCGATTTTCTCCCGGAGGCCTATTTTTCTTATGGAGCTCCATTTTCTTGGGGGAGGCCAATCCGAGATTTTTCGGATTGCTCCCATGCCTCTATCTTCATATTTCTTTGCTTTTCTTTTTCTTTTGGTCTTCCCGTTTGTTCCCACTAGTGCTTGCACTGGTGGTGCTAATATTATTGGCCATCAAGATCGAGATTTTGACGATGCATCTCTCTTTAATTATTTTTCCCTCGTGCTGCTCCGCCGTTTCTCTTGAGACCTTTTCTTTTTCCTCCTTTCTTGGACAGTAGGGACCTGTCAGTCCCTACTTGTGGCAGTCGCTACTGACGACCAACTCACTCACTCCCTCTCACTCTTTCTGTCCTATTCTCCCACATTTTTCTTTTCTTTTCTTTATTTTTTTAGCATGCTAAGTGTCAAGTGGTCGTTAAGGCCCTTTTCTAGGCTCTCCCTCTTAGTTTTGACCCTTCCTATACTCAAGTCGGTGACCGCCACTCAAGTCGGTGACCGCCAGGCGGGACAAGTACCAAGGACTAGCACGGGACAAATGGCGGGGACATGAAAAGGTTTCAAGAGAAACGGCGGAGCAGCACGAGGGAAAAATAATTAAAGAGAGATGCATCGTCAAAATCTCGATCTTCATGGCTAATAATATTAGCATCACTAGTGCAAGCACTAGTGGGAGCAAACGGGAAGACCAAAAGAAAAAGAAAAGCAAAGAAACATGAAGATAGAGGCATGGGAGCAATCCGAAAAATCTCGGATTGGCCTCCCCCAAGAAAATGGAGCTCCATGAGAAAAATAGGCCTCCGGGAGAAAATCGGAGTGGGAGGGGCCACCGTTTGAAAGAAATAAAGCCTAGCGGAGGCTCTCATGAGCATGAGAAGACCACAATTGCAGTCCAAGAAATAACGGACTTCCCCTTGAGTATAGAAAGGGTCAAAACTAAGAGAGAGAGCCTAGAAAAGGGCCTTAACGGCCACTTGACACTTGGCATGCTAAAAAAATCTAGGTAGCATGGGTTATCTCATCGGATAATCTGGTCGGATTATCTGGCCGGATGATCGAGGGGTAGGATCATCCGGAAATCCGGATGATAAAAAAAAAGGCCTAAAAAAAAAAAAAAAAAAAAAAAAAGTGATATTGCGCATGCAAAATACAATAGAACTATGTTACTATTACATGCAAAGCTTGATAGGGCCTGGAAGGGTTCAAAGGGGATAAGATAGGGAATAAAGGGGTTTAGAGGGGGGATGCTTATTCTATAATTTTTTATCTAAATATTATTTTCTTGTTCTGTTTTATTTTTTATCTTCATACCTGTTGAGTAATCAAAGATGGCCTTTAGCCAAAAGTTGTTCATATCATTGATATAAACAACATTTTTTTTTTCCAGATTTTTTTGAAATATTTTTTTTTCGGTAAAAAAAAAATATTTTGCGCAGGGCCGGATTTTCCATATCCGGAAATAATCCGGAAATTTCATCCGGATTGAAAATTCCAGATAAAATTGGTCTGCCGGATATCCTGATTTGCTACTTGGAAAAAAATAAAGAAAAGAAAAGAAAAATGTGGGATAATAGGACAGAAAGAGTGAGAGGGAGTGAGTGAGTTGGTCGTCAGTAGGGACTGCCACAAGTAGGGACTGGCAGGTCCCTACTGTCCAAGAAAGGAGGAAAAAGAACAGGTCTCAAGAGAAACGGCGGAGCAGCACAACGAGATGAGTGTCGGGGACCACCGACGGGACAAAGTGTCGGGGACCACCGACGGGACAAAGTGTCGGGGACCACCCCTTGAGTATAGGAAGGGTCAAAACTAAGAGGGAGAGCCTAGAAAAGGGCCTAGTGGTCCCCGACACTTTGCCCCATCGGTGGTCCCCGACACTCATCCCGTCGGTGGTCCCCGACACTTTGTCCCGTCGATGGTCCCCGACACTCATTCCGTCGATGGTCCGCGACACTCATCCCGTCGGTGGTCCCCGACACTTTGTCCCAGATACCATTATTTTAACTTAGTCTCATAGGGTTCCTGGTGCCCTCCCTCAAGGTGTCCCACGTTCTTTTGGCGTCTACCGCCCTATGGTGGCCCCGTTTCCCTTGTCTTTTTTCGGGCCTTGCGTGCGTGCCGGTTTCTCCGGTCGCGGGCCTCCAATCCGTGGTTCACGTTGATTGTCATCGGTGGCCCCTATGTTGGGCCCTTATTTTCTAGCGCCCCGCGGCCACCAGGGCCGCCCACCCCTCGGCTTCCTTATTCTCTTGTCGTCCGCCGTGCCGCATTTGCAAAGTTAATGGCCCCTTGGCCTTAATCATGTCGAATTCCAATGGCCCTCCTGGCCTCATGTTATGCCCCTATGCGCCCGTGTCCTGGCGCTTACTTGCTTGTTGCTGCCGGTTCTTTCTCCCTGCGATTCTCAACCTAGGGCATCATTCCCCCCAGCGGTCCCGTCCTAGTCCGTTTGTCTTTTTTCTCTCTTGTCTCCTTACTCCGGATTTCTCTGTCGTGCACAATTTGGTTATATACAGACTCTCAAGTGTCGGGGCGTTATTCGGGACCCACCGGTCCCGGCACCGTGGTTAGATAGATTTGTGATTATATACTTAGATGGTATTCTTGGGTTTAGCAAGACCCTCCAGGAGCACAAGGCTTATCTGAGGCATGTCTTGGAGAAGCCGAGAGAAGCTAACTTCAAGATCAACACAAAGAAGTGTGAGTGGGTCAAGACACAGGTATTGTACCTGGGCCACGTCCTAGATAGAGATGGCATTAGGCCTAAGGACTGTAAGATAAAAACGATTAGAGATTGACCAACTCCCCGCATATTGACAGAGTTGCGATCGTTCCTAGAGTTGGCGAACTATTACAGGAAGTTCGTGAGGAACTTCTCTGCCATCGCTGCCCCCCTTCGCAGATTGCTAAAGAAGAAGGCAATCTGGAAATAAGACCAAGATTGTACATCGACCCTGAAAAAGTTAAAGCGGGCCTTGATAAAGTACCCAGTCCTCAAGGTAGCCGATCCGTTTTTGCCTTTTGCCGTCACCACTGATGCATGTCAGTACGGTATAGGTGTTGTTCTACAACAAGATGATGGCAATGGATATAGACCCGTAGAGTTCATGTCCGCTAGGATGCCTTCGGAGAAGGTAGACATCAACCTATGAGAGGGAACTCTACGCTGTCAGGCAAGCGCTAGACCACTGGAAGCATTACTTGCTTGGGACGCACTTCAAAGTCTATTCAGACCACGAGACATTGAGTTGGTTGAAGACTAAGGCCAAGATGACACCTAAGCTTACTAGGTGGGCCGCAGAGATATACCAATTTGACTTTGAGCTCAAGCCTGTCAAGGGAAAATATAATGTAGTTGCGGATGCTCTGAGTAGGAGAGGAGACTACTTTGGAGGAATAGTACATTATCTGGATATAGGAAGAGACATGCAGCAGAAGGTCAAGAATGCATATGTGCAGGATCCTATTTACAGTGACCTCCTTAAAAGAGTTAAGGAGTCCCCAAAATCTGAACCAGATTACCGCACTACGGATGGGGAAAAGACTATGTAGCTGATCGATTATGCGTTCCCAACAGTGAGGAGATCCGTAGCTTGATCCTAGGGGAATGCCACGACACAGAGGGACATTTCGATTGGCAAAAGACATTAGCCAACCTCGTTCGCGCGTATACATGTGTTCTGACATGAAGGCTGACTGCGTAGAGTATGTACTCAGTTGTAAAGTATGCTAGAGAAATAAGACCACTTCGCGAGCCCCTCTAGGTCTTCTCAAACCTTTGCCTATTCCCTCAGGGCCTGAAGAGTCAGTATCTATAGATTTTATGGATGTTGGGGTCTGAAGCAGGCATGGCAAAAGCCAAGTCATGGTTGTAGTCGATAGGATTAGCAAATATGCACTTTTTATTCCTTTGCCTTCGGGGCCACGCACAAATTTAGTAATAGAGAAGTTCTTTGATCATTGGGTCAGTGAGCATGGTATACCGCTGTCGATAGTTAGTGACAGAGATACCAGGTTCACCAGTCAGAACTGGCAGGAACTGATGAGAATTTATGGCTCTAAGTTGTTGATGTAGCCTGGCCGCCATCCAGATGAACAAGATCCTGCAACAAACTCTTAGAATGTACATCAGACCTGATCAAGTCAACTGGGATGAGATCCTCCCAAAGGTAGCCACCGCATACAACAACAGTGTTCATCTAGCAACCTGTCGCACTCCCAACGAACTGCATAAGTCCTTTAGGCCGCGTAGACCGTTTGAGGGACTGAACCGGGATCAGATCCAGAGGCTACTGCCCGATACTAGGGAGTTTGCGCTACAGCACGAGAAAAAGATTGCTACCGTAATAGAGAACCTCAGGAAGGACCAGCATAAGGTGATAGAACAAGCCAACAAGCACCGTCGACAATTCCCGGTAGGCGACCTAGTCTGGGTCAAGTCCAAAAAATGTGCTCCTGAGGAGAACATCTCACAGAAGCTATTACCTGCGTATAGAGGACCGTGTCCAGTCCTAGAAGTCAAGGGCAGAGAGGATGGACCATCCTACACGATAGAGATTCCAGCACACCTCCACACCTACCCAATTTTTCACGCGTCAAAGTTGTTGCCTTGTACTACGAGTCAACAGTTCCCATCGAGAAGGTCCATGAGCCCTTCGGATATGGACGGAAGGTACGACATTGACTGCATAGTAAGTGAGGATGTCTTCAGAATCAGAGGTAGAGGTCGTCCACAGAAACAGTACAAAGTCAGATTTTCCTATAAAAAACCGAAAGACTGCTCCCGATGTAATCCGTGCCTATGAAAGAGCTAAGAAAGGTAAAGATCCTGCTGTAGATTGACATATTCTCGGAGGACCTCGAATCTAGGCCGGCGGGAGTGAAACGTTTTTCACCTTTGCAGCAGCAGACGCAGAACCCAGGGCTCGATCCCTAGACCTTGCCCTTACCCGTGTAGAGTACCGAGTCGACCCTGTGTGTTTGAACCCGTGACCTGTGTCTTAGTAGTCGCCTGTTGTCTGTCGTAGGTTAGTGTGGTCATCGGGTCTCAATCCGTAGGTGTGTTGAGTAGGGGTCATAGCTGTGTAGAAGTTGTAGCTGCTACAGTCTTGAAAGGTCAAGGTCGTAGCTGCTACAGTCCCAAAAGGCCAAGTCTACAGACTTCCGGAAGGTCCGGAAGTGGCCTTTCAAGAATGACTCAAGTTAGGCTAGAGGCAAGTGGGCAAGTGGGTAGTCCAACCCTGTCTAGTCAGTGGTACCCAGTCCCAGTCGCACTTTGTCCAGTCAGCAAGTACCATGTGGGACTGTGTGCACCCTAGGCCCGGTGGAAAGGAGCAGACCAGCGACCAAGCGAAGTATAAATCAAGATGCAGCGTCCAGTCATGGATTCATTCAGACTGTGAGCCGTGCAGAAGCGCTGCCTGAGCGACTTGTGCAAGGAGGTCTGCAGGTGCCTGAGGGAGAAGTGGGCTGTGAGGGAGATGAAGCGGCCATAGCCGCTAGTTAGTGGGAGAGGTAAAAGCAGCCCTAGCTGCTATAGGTTAGAGATAGGCTATAACCTGTATCCGTGAGTGTGAATTGAAGTGTTTGCGTGTGTGGGACATCCAGGGAGATCCAGAGTAGTGTGTGTGTGAACAGTTGTTGAGGATACAGTGTCGGAAAGGTGTTGTGAAGGCGCACAGGCGCCATAGCCATTCGAAGCAAGTTGAATCTGAACTGTGTTCTCGGCCTTGATATCTCTGAGCTTTGTGTGGGTGCCTGGCACCAGTGTGACTGCCATCTGTTTTCGTGCATGCTGAGAAAGAAAGAAGACGAGTCTGATTGCAAACCAGACAACAACAACCAAAAAGAAAAAGCATACAACGGCCAACGACCGAAATGATGACCCAAAAGAGAACACACAACGGCCAACAACCAAAATGACAACCCCTATGAACAAAAAACACAGAACGGCCAACAACCTAAATGACGACCACAAAAGAAGAGATGGTCAGCAACCAAAACGACAATGAAAACACAAAAAAAGCACACGGGCCAAAACAAAACAAGAACATCACACTGCCCTGGGCCCAGACGGGAAACCGGTCTTGGGGGACGGCGCTACACCAGACCCTCGACAGTCTCTCTTTAACAAAATAGTGATAGAGATCATGTTTTATTGTTATCACCTGCTTTTTTTCCCTTCTTCTTCTTCAGCCAACCACGTTTTTTTCCTTTTCCTTTTTCCTTGACCACCTGTAGGTGGTCTACTATTGGTGGTGGTGCGAGCATCCCCCAATAGTAGGGACACTATTCGTAGATGCCTCCGATCTGTTGGTGGGGAGCTGCACGTGGTGGAAACCGGGTCCGGTGTCCCATTGTCAAAGTCAGAGCCTTTTGTGAGTTACAGGTTGTCCCCTCATCAAAGGATTAGCAGGCCATCTACTCCCTAACCCTGACTACTGTAATTTTCCCGTCTTTCCCAGCAGGGGTCCAGACTGATCCTTTTTGAACACGCCCCCCCTGCAGTGCTAGTGGTGCTGACAGGATCAGACACCACTAGCACCCGGGGAGAGGCTCCATCTATTGCTGGGGAGCATCACCTGCTGGAAAACGGCTCCAGCGTCCCTTTACAGAAAGAATACAGAATGGGTTCAGAATGAATATCGAAAGTTGTGTAAACCTGCCAGCATTGATTACTCTGGCATCCAGAGGATTGAATGTGCAGGTAATTACGGGAGGGGAGGGGGAGGAGACCTCTTCGCCCCAATACCAGGCGCCAGATATCCACTTCTAACAACTAGTTCCTCCCTCAGCCTTTGGATAAAGTTATAGAAAGAAAATAAAACAAACGTTCTGAGAGACTCGATTCCACCAGCATTGATTACCCGGGAGAAACCCCGGGGATTGGCTGTGTGGCCAACTTCTGACTGAAAATGCGGGGACCGAGCTGAATTTGTGGACACTCAGACCATCTGTTCTACTCAGGCACAACCATGCACACCCATGCGCCTTGAAGCTCTTGGTAGTCTTGCAGGGGCCTTCGGCAAGCAGCATCCTGGGGGCACCGGAGGGGCTTTTCTCAGGCTCCTCTGGTCTTGTCATGATTATATCTCACTCCTGTGACCGAGTCATGTGACAACTTCTGTCAGGGCAAGGGGGTGAGGGGGGAATGGATCCGGGAATTCAGACGGGGGCCTCATCGGGAAGGTTGGATCAATTTGGGTCCAATCGTTGAAGATGAGTCTGTAATCTCTCGGGATTCCATGCTCTGTCCCGGCCGCCCGGTCTCCTGTCCACTCGATTCGAGCCATCCATCCACCACGTTGCCCGCCCAACCATTCCATACTAAACCCCGTGATTGCCCTCTTTATATCCTGGTCAGTCTGAAGAATGTCTAGCTGTGATTTGAGGTCGCCCCATCTTCGTGACGGTTCCAACTGCACTAGTTCCTTTATCTGCCCAGTCAGTTCAGGGCCCTCAATCTTAACCCCCTCCAACACTAAAAGGCAGCGCTGCCACCAAAGCGCCCAGAGGACAGACCGGCTACCCAAGCTATATAGGTTACCCACATAGGAGGGGGCTCTTTCCATTGCCGGACAGTGTCCAGCAAGGATGGCTTGCCAAGACCATGGCCAGGGAATGTCCGATTTTGCCTTCCTCCAAATGCGATCCCACCATCTCCACGTCAGTGTGGCCACCGGGCATTGCATAAAGATATGCTCAATGGTTTCATTCTTTTTTTGCATTGGGAATGCTGCAAGGCATCGGTGGCACCATGGGTGCGCTTTCCCTTTTTGTTCTAAATGTGTGTGGTCAATTGGCCAAGCATTTGTCGGCAGACAACGATGGGCAATCTGCCATTGCAGAGACGTAATTTTTGCTGGCCTGGCTTTTGTCCCATTGAACCATTTAATGGGTGTAAGGAGAGACCGATCCACATCCAGGTGCTGGGCCCATCTGTCATTTATGCAGTCTCTTAGTGCTCTCTTAGGTCTGAGCATCTTATACACGGATCTGACAGATATGGTGTTGAGGTGGACTCTCTTTCCACACGCCGCTGCTATCCCCCTAGTCGTCTGCCATTGCCATTCAGCGGGGTCGATAGCAAGTTTGTGTATCGGCGTTTGGGGAAGAAAGGCCTTAAAGTCTTGATCTTCTTGGAACACTCTTACTCGGTACGCTTTTGTTTTCTCCCGCCACTCGAAAGGGTTGCGAGAGGCTTGAAGCTTCCCCCTTGGCCTGATTGTGTAATATTCCACCAAAACATCCGATGACCGTACCCAGTGAATCTGACCTATCCGTGTGACATCGCCCGAAATAGCGACCAGTCCCCTTCCTCCAAGGTGGGGCCTTTTTTTAGCACCTTGTACCAGGCCAGAGGGATTGCTTCGATAATCATCTCCAAGTGATGCTCCGTGTGGTGGCAGTACCTGAGGGTATCTTGCAGTTGGGTTGCTGTTTCCAGTCCTTCCTCTCCTGATCCCATATATGCCCAACCCGAAGTACCCCATTTTTTACCCATCCCTTCCAGGGAGTTGTTGAGCTGTTCAAAATCTGTCCATGATGAGAGGTAATCCACCGGTTTCCAAACAGTGGTTGCCGGCTTACTTCCTCCCAGCGCTTCGGTGCCTGTTTTTCGGGGAGGGGGAGCCTGCGCCAACTCTTAAGCAATGATGGCCAAAATTGGTCAACTGTTTGGCCCTGGATCTTGCGCGGGATTGACCAGTAGCGGTCCTCTAGCCATGTGAGCGGACTCACCTCTGGTGGGGCCGGTGGGGCCAACCGAGCGATGTGTTCCAGGGCCAGAATCTGCCAAGGGTTGTCTGCAGCAAAGATCAGCGACTTCAGCCATTTGAGACGGAGGACCTGGACTTGTGTTGTGGGATCGATGATGCCCAGGCCCCCCGCTCTTTTTGGTTGTATGACTGACTCCCATGCTACCCTGCTGATGACGTTTGCCCGTTCGTCGTCTCCTCTCCATAGGAAGGCCGCTACTCTGGATCTCAGCTCCCTGCTTCATGAGCAGGCCATAGCTAATGACTCTTTAGTCACCCCGCAGACTCATCCAGACCAAACTATGCTCTGTACGTTGGATGTGTCTGAAGCCTTAGAAGATCTAGAAAGTGAGTGGTCAAACAAGGACCCTCGCGAGACTTGGGTGGCGCTAAGGAAAGGTCCTAGAGGGGAACATTTCGTGGTGGAGGTCGATGTAGGAGGCCGCAAATGTGGTGCCTTCATAGACATAGGCTCCACGCAGAATTATATAAGTCGCGACTGTTTGGAAAGGCTGCACCTACAGGACCGGGTACGGCACCTTAGTAGACCTGTAGCATCTACGTTGGCCAACAAGGAGTGCATGATAGTAACAGACTATATCAAGGACGTAGTCTGTACCTTCTCCTATGGAGGAGGCGAACTTAATCATAAGATTTCGTTCTTGGTTAGCGACGACTTACCATTCGACATGTTGTTAGGCATGTACTACCTCGAAGTTGCTAAGCCCCAGTTTGACTGGGATAAGAAGGTGCTCAAGCATAAGTTGCCCGATGGTCGAACTGTCAGCTTGACTAAGTTCAAGGCCAGTAGCATTATAGATACCTATGGCTGCTTGTGTGCATCAGCGTTCTACAATTACTACAAGCAAAACCAAGAGGAAGGTATGTACCTTGTATATGTCTCTGGGAAAGGGGAGGTCCTTAAAACACCCCCAGAGATAGAATGCGTCGTTGCTAAGTTCCCCGATCTGTTCAAAAAGCCCACAGGAGTTGTTGAAAGGGAAGTTCTCCACGCTATAGAAATCATTCCAGGGAGTAAGACCCCAAAGGGAAGGATCTATAGGATGGCTCCCGCCGAGTTAGATGAACTTCGGCGACAGCTTAAGGAGCTGACAGAGAAGGGATGGATTCGGCCTAGTACTTCCCCTTACGGATCTCCCGTGCTATTCGTACCGAAGAAGGGGGGTACATTGAGGATGTGCATTGATTATAGAGGCCTCAATGCCATCACTGTGAAGAACGCAGAGCCTCTACCTCGCATAGATGACCTATTGGATAGGGTGCAGGGATGCAAGTACTATAGCAAAATAGACTTGAAATCCGGCTATTATCAGATCGCTATAAGACCTGAGGACCAACACAAGACAAATTTTCAGACACGTTAAGGTCTGTACGAGTTTGTAGTGATGCCCTTTGGTCTTTGCAATGCGCCGGGAACGTTCCAGCACGCTATGAATCGGATCTTCCATGACCGTTTAGATAAGTTTGTCGTGGTCTACCTTGACGACATCCTGATCTTTAGTAAGTCTGCTGAGGAGCATACACAACATGTTGAGACGGTACTTTCACTTCTTCGACAACACAAGTATAAGTTCAACTTAGAGAAGTGTGAATTCGGTCGCACTAAGATATTATACTTGGGTCATGAAGTATCCGCGGAAGGGATTAGGCCGAAAGATGTGAAGGTGGCTAGTATACGCGACTGGCCACGACCTCAGACAGTCACTGAGGTCAGATCATTCTTAGGAATGTGCGGCTACTATAGGAACTTCGTTAAGAACTATTCTACAGTCGCCTCTCCTTTGACTGATCTAACTCGACTTGACACGCCGTGGGACTGGAGTGATGAGTGCAAGGGTGCTTTCAAGAGATTGAAGCATGTACTCATGAATCATGAGGTCCTCATGGTTCCCGATCCTCAGAAGCCATTCATAGTGACCACTGACGCAAGCCAATACGACATTGGTGCAGTGCTGGCTCAGCAGGATGGGAAAAAGTTGAGACCGATTTGAGTACATGAGCAAGATGCCATCGAAGAAGTTGGCAAAGTCCACCTACGAAAGGGAACTCTATGCTCTATACAAATCATTCGTCCATTGGAGACACTTCCTATTGGGAAAGTTCTTCTACTTGAGGACTGATCATCAGACCCTCAAATGGATCAAGACTCAACCGGCTCTTTCTGACGCACTCAAGCGATGGATTGAGGTCATAGACCAATATGACTTCAAGCTTGAGTATCTGAAGGGAGAGTATAACAAGGTTGTTGATGCGCTATCACGTAGAGCAGACTACCTAGGTGCGCTAGTTTCTGACTTTGGCGTATCTGAAGAAGTAACTCAATCATTGGTGGGAGCCTATCAGGAAGACCCTATCACGATGGACATCATGCGCAAACTTCAGGCAAAAGACAAGGCCACGGAAAGTGAGTTTGTGATGGTGGACGGGTTACTCTATCTTGATAAGGCCGGAATAAAAAGATTAGTAGTCCCATCTAGTGAACATTTGCGTAGTTTGTTTTTAGGCGAATGTCATAACGCAACTGGGCACTTTGGCTACAAGAAGACGAGTGCTAACCTAGTACAACGATTTTGGTGGCCAGGAATGTTAGATGATGCAAAGAAGTACGTAGAGACCTGTCAGGTCTGTCAGCGGGACAAGCCGCGAACTCAAGCACCGCTTGGGTTGTTGAAGCCTTTGCCTATTCCTGCTACTCCAGGACAGAGTGTTTCCATGGATTTCATGGACACCCTGGTGACTAGTAAGAGTGGCAAGAGGCACATCTTCGTCATCATCGATCGATTCACCAAGTACGCTAGACTAGTGGCTATGCCAGAGACCGCAAGAACTGACTATGTCATCAAGTTGTTCAAAGACAACTGGGTGTGTGACTTTGGTTTACCAAAGTCAATCGGTAGTGACTGAGATGTCCGATTCACAAGTGAGTTGTGGAAGAAGACTGCAGAACAGATGGGCAGTCAACTTCAGATGACTTCAGGAAATCATCCCGAAGCCAACGGACAAGCTGAGCAAATGAACAGAGTTGTACAGCGCTTGCTGAGGCATTACATCAAGCCCAACCAGGCTGACTGGGATGAGCAGTTGCCTCTCATCGCCAGCCTGTACAACAATGCTGTCCACAGCAGTACCAGCGTTAGTCCTAATCAGCTACACTTGGGATGGAAGCCTAGATCGGCATTAAACTTCCTCCTACCTGAAAACCGACCCGCTGCAACTCCAGGCACACTTGAGTATGGTGTGCAGTATGAGAAGTTGTTGCAAGACACTGTCGAGCACATGAAGAAATCTCAGCAAGCAATGATTGCTTCTGAGAATCAACACCGTAGACAGTCCACATTTCAGGTAGGAGAACGTGTCTGGGTCAAGGCTAGTGAATTAGGACAGGAATTCGAAATCTCTCGCAAACTAATGCCTTAGTACTTTGGTCCCTAGGAAGTCCTGGATATAGTGGGAGATGAGATGGATAGCCCCACATATGTCATTCGTGTCCCTGGACACCTACGCACTCACCCAGTCTTTCATGCCTCAAAGCTTGCACCTTTCGCTGAGACAGATCAATTCCCTTCGAGGAGATCGATGCTGCCCCCAACCATGGATGGTCAAGTGGACATCGACGACATTGTGGATCACAGGGATATGCCTGTTCCGAAGCCGATGGGTCGCGGAAGACCTCCTAAACCCAAGAGAGAGTATCGCGTCAGATTCAGGCATCATACGGATCCAAAAGAAGATCGGTGGTTTACCAGAGAGGAACTGATTGAGACAGCTCCTCAGGTGGTGGCAGAATATGAGAGACTGCTGAAAGGGAAGGCACCTGCGAAGTAAGCATCTCAGCGGACTTTCGAAGCTAAGGGGGATGGAATGTGGGGATTGAGCCCTCAAGAAGGGGCCTTGCCATGATGTACATGTTCTGGGCTAAGGCCCCAGCAANCCTCAAGAAGGGGCCTTGCCATGATGTACATGTTCTGGGCTAAGGCCCCAGCAAGCCTAGTGCCCGCCCTAAGTGAAGGCGGGCCAGCAAATCAAAAAGAGCCCTCTGTGCAAACATTTCCCGAAGTGGGGTCCATACAGTTGCAGCACGCCAGTTGGTTGGAGTGCACCAAGTCTCGAATCTCTGCAAATGTGGAGATCCCAGGGCCTCTGAGTTAGTTAGGCCCTAGGCACTTGAACGTGAGGCCGACAATGCATGTTGGGTATAGAGACCGAAAATGCCAAAGGGAAATCGGCCTACTATCTGAATCTGGCCGCAGGCCTTGACGAAAGAGGCGCAACTGCATCACCCGGGCCCCAACTGCATCGGGCCTGGGTTCAGGCACTGGGGCCCAGTCGCAGGCTGAAGGGAGGCCGCCCACACGCAGCACTGGCATATAGGCAAGCAGGGTGAGTGGGCAAGGATCTTGGCCATTGCGGGCAATGCCGGCACGCTGCACTAATGCGAGCTGCTGCGCTGCTGCGTTGCGCTAAGAAGAGGTGCAAGGCAGGCCGGCGCTAGGCGGTAGGGCGCTGCCTGTGCACTAGGCGCTGGCGGCCATAGCCGGGCTGCATAGGGCGCAGGGGAGGTGAGGGCGAAGGTGGTTCTTTGGAGGTGAAGGGCGTGTGGGTAATCAAGGGAGAGTGTGGGTGAAGGAGGAGACGTACCTGGTGGAGGTGGGAGGTCGGCATTGGTGTTAACATCATCACTTGCTGGTAGTCAAGTTGTCTGGTTGCTTTCATTGCTGTAGTTGTAGGCTTAGTCTGTAGAGTAGGTAGGGCGCCTGGCGCCATTCAGAGAGAGTGCTACATTGGGTTATGTTGTTGGTGTTGCCCTGTTGGGCTTGGACATTGGCTCACGATTCTTCTGTATTGTTCTCAAATGGATGGTTACTCGGTTCCATTGTGCTATCTGCTCTGGCTTTGACTACTTGGACTTCAGTGTGATTTTGCAATCTGGATTTTTGTGCTTCGTCCATACTCATGTTCCTTGCACTGGCTATGGTGGCAGCCATCTTCATCACCTTGGTGGGCGCTGCAGCAGGGAGTCCCCAACTGGGGAGAGTTACACCAAGAAGCTTCGAGGCGGGGTCGGGCATAGCGGCCTGAGCTAGAGCAGCCATAGCTGCTTCGGGTTGTCCTTTGGGCATCTGGGCAAGGCCTAGTCGTCCGCCATAGCCCCGGCCTATGAGAGTGAAGAGTGGGAGGGGCGGCCATGGTTATGGTGGACCTCAAGTGTTACCTGCAGTAGAAGATGAAATCGGACATTGATTCTGGATCAGCCATTCAACATTGTATTATTATTTCTTGTATGAATAAGAGAAGGGGGAGACAAGGAGGAGGAGATTGTGGGGCGAAGAAGAAGAGCCTTGTCATTTGTCTGTGCTGGTGTACATCATCTTCTTCTTCTTTCTTACTTCTTCTTCTTCTTCTTTCTTACTTCTTCTTCTTCTTCTAATCCTCTCTCTCCTCTCAAGTTCATTCATTTCTTTCTGCAATTGGACGACATTGTACTATCTGATGGATGTGTATCTCAAAATTGGTCAGGATCATAACATTGGTATCAGAGCGGATTTTACTTGCGGGTGAGAGTTGACTTTGCTGCCCTAACCCTAACCTAAGTGGATTGAGGGCGCCACTTAGGGTTCGGGTTGGTTTGTGAAGGGAAGAGGGGCAGCGTGGTTGAGGGAAGCTGCCCCTACCGTTAGGTCACGGAGGGTCGACGTTGAACCTAACCAGGTTGCTTGAGAGTGAGATTAGGGTGGCGAGACATTTCGAGGAGGCTTCATGCGGCAATTTGAGAGAGGCAACAATGAGAGGCACTCACACCTGGAATCTGATTCAAGGGAGACACTTGGCAACTTAAGGGCTGCCCATAAAGTAGGCGAGCTTGAGGGACAGCGGCCACTCAGCATCTACGGACTGCAAGTTGCTACTTTGTTCTTCGGCAATGACGGGGGATCCGGTGTTGCACTTGGGTGTTGAGTCAGACCCTCCTAGGAGATAGGACACTAGTGTAGGGGTAGCGTTAGAGGGGTCAGGAGGATCACATGAGAGGGGGGTAAGTTCTATTCATCTCGAAGCTCAAGGCCACTTAGGTAAGTGTCGTGCACCTACGGGATGCTCATGTGTGTGTGCATGGTATGGTTTGTCCTGTTGGGGTTACTCTGGGTTTCTTTTCCTACTCCTCTGTGGTCTTGATTGTGTGATTGAGTGCATGCGACCTACCTACTCACGTGATGGATGGAAAATGAAGTATCTTGATCTAAATGTCGAGTCTTTCTACAGTGCTTTGTCTCTCATCTCTGAACGGTTGTAGTTTGTAGGTTCTGCCGGAGGTTGACATTTCGTTGTTCAGTACAATAGAAACTGATCTAAGTCCATGAGTGACTCCTCTTGGTTGGGACCTGGCCGCGACCTACGTGGGACCTCTGGAACCCAGTGGGACCGAGCCCAAACAAGAAGAGCCCTTTGGGCCCAAATCGGTTAGGCATTAGCCCACTGTCTTCTGACTGTGATACAAAGTTCTTTCTTCTTGGTTAGGACACCCACTGCCGAGGGGATCTCGACTGAGACGTTTCGCATGTCTTTTGGTTGCACTGTCCGTGGCTTGACTCGCACCCTGTACAACACGCAATTCTCCATTGTTGCATTTAGTCACTCGTTGTCTGATTTGTTGTATGGTCACGGAGCTGGTCAGACTGGACTCGAGAGGACCTCATATGCAGTCTGATCAGACAGGGTCGCTGGATCAGACCTCTCATATGAATTTGTTTGTTGTTCTTTGGTTTGCTACTCTCTAAGCCCAAATGAAATGTCGCTCCCGCTAGGAGTTCTACCTTCTCTTCTCTGAGCTATTCAGTCTGTTTCTCTGAGTTCATTTTCGATGCCCGTGGAGACTCGCAACCAGAAAGAAAAGAGAGAGACGAGAGAGAGAAAAGGGAGAGAGGGAAAGTGACCGTCTGGAGTGGGTAAGGACTGGGAAAAAGAGTGTTCGTCCAGGTAAAAAGGGGAGTGTACCTCTTGAGAGTCTAATTGATTTTTTTGTTGATTGGCGTCTCTCTGACCCACCTGCCAACACTAACGATCCGAAAATAGCCCAGCTATCCTCAGGACAATGGCGGACCCTATTAAATGCAGCCAGCGATACGGAGAAACCGTATCTGCAAGCACTCCTAGATAGTGCTATAGAAAGGGAACAGGAAGCGGAGAAGGAGAGGAAGGAACAACTGTTGAAAAGTCAGGAGGCCATCTTGGAAACTGTTCCCTCGCTGACCAAAGAGCAGTGTGGGGAACAACTGCAGTCCATACTGACCGCTATCGTCCAAGTCCGGAGGCTTGAAGATCATACCACTCAGATCGCCGACGTCTTCGCAAAATTGAAGACACTTCAGGAGGATCTGATTGATATGACCAGCAAGTACCGCGACTTGATGGTAGAGGTTGCTGCGTTGCGACAGGCCCAAATAACCAATCATCTTCCTCTACCCCCTGGTCCCGGAGCTGCGATTGAGACTAATCTTGCCCCTCTTATTGTATCTACTTCCGTTGCTTCCTTGAGTGTGATGGTGAACCCTTCGGGACCTGCAACAGGTGCAGATTCCGCTGTTGCCGTAACAAGCAACAAGCCAGGAAACTCTACAACTGCTACAGCCCCAAGATCTGAACCAGCAGGTGCTGGTCCCAGCTATGTTGGTCCCCATGTGGACCGAAAGGCGGTGCAAATACCGTGTAAGTACGACGACAAAGAAGACATTGCATCCTGGATCAGCTCCATGAGGGCATACTTCGAGGTGTTGGGAACTCAACCAGAGACCCAGCCAGTGATCATGGGAATGAATGTCGAGCCGGTTGTACGGGGATTCCTAGAAGTCCAAGCTACGCGGGCTGGGGTTCCAAAGATCGAACTGACAAGGTGGCTTAAGGCCACCCCGGTCGCCTTCCTCGAGGAGCTCCTCATTGCCCAGTATAAGGATCCACACGCTGCAGCAAGGGCAAGAAACCAGCTTGACAAAATCAAACACAGCAAGTGGACGGGCTCCATGAAAAGCCTGCAAACCTATCTCAGCAAGATGTTTGCTACACCTGGTCTTGAACTGACTGACCAATCTTGTTTGGATGTGGTCAAGGGCGCAGTCCCCACCAGTTTTACTAATCGCCTAAGCAGAGACTTCATTGGGTATACTGACTGGTTCACTCTAATGAAGGACATAGTCAGTCTCGAGGCGGCAGACCTCGTCACCACATCAGGCAGCAAAAAGCCCATGGGCGGCAGGCGGTTCAAAGGCAGCAGCCGTTTTGCTGTGCATGACCTGCTGGAGGCTGAAGAGGAGGCCGAAGCAGATGACCCCACTCTTGGTGACGACCAAGAACAAGACGCTGATACAGCCTGTTCGTCAGCCCATGAGTCTGATGTAAATCAAGGAGAAGAAAATTTTATTGCCTTTAAAAAGACTGCCAATGCAAGGGGACCGAATCAGAATGCGGGGAAGAATTATGTCCAACTTTCCAAGGGAGTCAAAATCCCAGCAAAACTGGAGGATGCGGCCACTAAACCATGGGTCGACCTCTGGATCACTGAAAATTATTGACGGGGTAGACTCAAGGGGGTATGCCTGCATTGACAGAAACCAAACCATAAAGTACAGGATTGCTATAGGCTGCAGGGAAACTAGACCCGGGCGTAGAGTCGACTTCAGCACACTCTACAGCAAGGGAGACTGAATCTGATGCAGATCAACAGTCCTCCCTTGAAGCCTAATCATCTGCTAAAGACAAGGCTGAAGTGTGTGATGTGTTGTATGTCAAACCTTGGGAGGAGTCTGGGACGGTCGACTTCCACTACCACTTGGAGCATTGGGCTGAGATTAAACAGCAGCGTGCCCAAGGGACAGTGAAGTTGATCTTCTTCAAACTTCTCATAAACCACCGCTATCTCCGTGTCTTGATTGACTGTGGCGCGACGACTAACTTTATGTCACCTCACGGGATACGCAAAGTGGGCTTGGGAATGAAGCAAGTGGTCTTGCAGAACCCTTGCCGAACCCAAGTTGGCAACAAGGAAGTTGTCTCTTCTACGCATGCAATCAAAGGTGTGCGCACTACCTTTGACAAGAACAAAACTGTCACCCACGCGCTGAACTTCTATGTCCTTGACAAGTGCCCCTTCGACGATGTCCTTGGCTTGGGCTGGCTGCAGCCCCAATGCGAATGGACCAAATGGAAGGAGTCACTCTTCATGGTCAAAGATGCTCGAGGGAACAAGCTTCCTGTCGTCTTGGATGGGAAGCACGAGTCCCCAGTGACTTTTCTGAATGTTATGAAGTTCTGCAAGAAATGGCGCAAACACAAGGAGGAAGAACAGTTGTACGTTGCCTTTGTTCGTCCTACCCATGTGCCATCTACTTTTGCGGTTAATACCACTACTAACACCTCTACTTCTCTACCTCCTACTACTCCAAATGATCCCACTTCAGAGTCGATTGCCTCTATTCGCGACTTGCGACCTGACTTATGTGATCCCTTTGTTGATCCTCCACCCCTACCGGTTCCACCGAACATCCAAAACTTACTCGACCGGTTCCCAGAAGTTCTGGCCGAGCCACATGGAGTCCCCACACGATCGGTCTGACACACCATCGAGTTGGTCGAGGGTGTTGTTCCTCCAAAGGGCTGCGTGTACCGAATGGGACCCGGCGAGTTGGAGGAACTCCGGCGACAGATTGACGAAATGATTGACAAAAGGGTGGATCAAGCCTAGCGAGTCTGAATTTGGTGCTCCTGTCTTGTTTGTTCCAAAGAAAGGAGGCAAGCTCCATATGTGTATTGACTATCGCGCCTAAACCGCATCACAAGAAAGAACGCCTATCCATTATCCCGAACAGATGACTTGCTTGATGCCGCAGGTGGGTGCAAGGTCTTCTCCAAGATCGATCTCAAGTCTTGCTACCATCAGACTAAAGTCGATCATGTGGACCAGCACAAGACTGCGTTCAAAACACGCGATCGGCTTTACGAGTTTACCGTAATGCCCTTCGGTCTTACAAACGCACCGGCCACCTTCCAAAGCCTCATGGACAAAGTCCTCCGCGAACAGATTGGCCGGTTTGTGGTGGTCTACCTCGATGACATACTAATCTTCAGCAAGTTCATGGAGGAACACCTCAAGCACTTGAGGAAGTACTGACCAGCCTCAAGAAGACGCAACTCCATCTCAACTTAGAGAAATCTGAGTTTGGGAAGGATAGTGTCATCTATCTTGGGCACCAGTTGTCTGCTGCAGGCCTAGAGCCAGAGGCAACCAAGGTGGAGGTCATACGCAACTGGCCTCAGCCTGTGAATGTTTGCGAGTTGCGCTCTTTTCTTGGTCTCGCGTCATCTATGCTCTGCATATGGCTTTGGATCATTGGAAACACTATCTTTTGCGACGCCACTTCAAAGTGTTCTCAGATCATGAGACTCTGAAGTGGATCAAGGAGCAAACTACCCTATCCCCTACGTTAATTCGGTGGTTCCATGAAATTGACATCTTTGACTTTGAGTTGAGACACAAAAAGGGTTGTTATAATCGAGTCGCTAACGCATTGTCTCGCCACCCTGAGTACATGACTTGCCTTGTGAAATCCTACGACCTCCGGAAGAAACTGAAGGAGGAGCTCGTAGAGCACATAGCCAAGGATCCAAAGCTTAGTCCCATCCTTGAGCGGCTGCGGGCTGACCCTAGCAGTCAGCCTGATTTTCACGAGTATGGGGGACTGGTTTTCCGTCACTACGGGAACCACGACCGTTTGTATGTGTCTAACCATGAGCCTCTCCGCACATACTTTCTGGATTTGGCTTATGACCGGAGTGGACACTTCGGCATGGCAAAGACGTACGCAAATCTGCTGCGATAGTTTGATTGGCCTGGCATGAAAGGGATTGCTGAAAAGTTTGTGGCTGAGTGTCAAGTCTGTCAACGAATCAAACCATGCAGAGAAAAGCCCATGGGGCTACTCGCACCCCTTCCCATTCCCGATGGTCCCGGGGAGTCCGTCTCCATCGACTTCACCGACATGGGAAAGGTAAGTAAGAACGGCTACTCACAAGTCATGGTGATTGTTGACCGATTCTCTAAGTTTCTCAATCTGATCCCTTTGTCGCCACACGCCCCAACAGAATTAGTGATTCATGAGTTCCAACAGAAGTACATTCTGCAGTTCGGGACCCCGAAGACTCTCGTAAGCGATCGGGACCCCCGCTTCATTAGTACTGAATGGAAGGACTTCACGTCTCATATGGGGATCAGGCTGTGTATGACATCTGACCGACACCCTGAAGCCAACAGTTTGGCTGAAGAAATCAACCAGATTGTGTTCCAACTTCTCCGCCCTTTGATTATCCCGGATAAGGAAACACGGGATGAAGAGTTGTATTCCATTAGGGGGTTGTACAACAACTCCATCCATTCTGCCACCGGCATGACACCTAACAGGCTGCATCTCGGCTGGCAGATCCGTAATCCACTCTCCTACCTATTCCCTGAGCAGCCAGTTGGCTTAACACCCGGCAGGCCTGGCTTCAAGGCCAAGTATGATCGCTTGCTCAAGGTTGCCATTGCAGCCATGACCAAGCGACAACACGCCATGATCCATCACGCGAACAAGAGGCGCCGACCGTCGGACATTCAGGTAGGAAGCTATGTCTGGGTCAAGATATCTGAATTCTCAGAAGAAGAAGGGGTCTCTCGCAAACTTCTCCCACTCTATTACGGACCGTGGGAAGTTTTGGATGTGATTGGCGAAGACCACTTTGGCCCTTCGTACGTAGTTGATGTGCCAGCCCATCTGCGCACACACCCCGTGTTCCATGCATCGAAATTGTACCTCCACCATGATGATAAGACGTTCGACTATCACGAAGACATGATCCCTCGTGCGATCAAGGGCGGGCATGAGATAGACAGAATCAAACAGCACGTAGGGAAGGGACACAACAGACAGTACCAGGTTCACTTCATGTATCACCCATTAGACGATTTGTACTGGATTTCCAAACAGGAACTGTTACGCAGCGCACCGTGCATTGTCAAAGCCTGCGAGCGACAAATCGCCACTAACGTTGTACCTAAGATCTCTGCAAGACTCACTGCAACAGAGTACTCTAGGAACCTCTTTGCCTTGCTTGCTTATGATGCGTTTGTCGAGGACTCAGAATAAGTTACTCGCTCGAAGGGACCCCGCTCTTGAGGGGGAAGTAGTGTGATGACCCGTCCAAACATGGACTGAAACACACAGCTGATTTCTGAGTTTTGCCCATAGACTGAATACCCTGCTGAGTTTCCCGCTTGCTACTAAGTCTGTGTGTGCACGCTTGCTGGACTTCATGTCTGTCTGAGTGCTGGTTGGCTTGAGTGTGTGTGTGGCCATTGTCGGCGCGAATACCCTTACAAGGGTATCCGCCCTGGTTTTTGCAAGTGACAGAAAACGAGTTTGACCCGGAATTGTTGAGAAGGCCGCGCGACTTGCGGCAGTGTGATGACTATAGGTTGGCTATGAGGTCTAGAAGTAGAGAGTGCGTGGGCGCGCAGGGTTTGAGGCGCGCGAGATTTCTTTCCTTGTCGTTGATTTTAAAGCCGGCGCGGACGCCGGTCGGCTTAATTTTGTTTTATTTTTGTTTTTGATTAAGTAGGAATTAAGGATATTTTCTTTTGATTTGTACGTTTGACCGAGGCGAGCGCGCGTGCGAGGGCGACGGCATCGACAACGACGGTGCGACCTTGTGCGGTAAATGGGGCGGCGTAGGATGGCGCGCGGGGGCGGCTACAGCACGGTTTGGGTAGGCCGGCGTGGATACTTAGCGGCCGTGGGTTTGGTTGCAGGCAGAGACGATGCCCAGGCCATTTTTCTGACCCAGGCGCTGCGTCGCATCACCTTATATTGGGTTTTGTGTAGGCTAACTCCAGACTTGGGGCTAGCCCTATTGGTTACAGCATTGGATTTGGGAGACGGAGGTTCGAGGATCGAGGCCAGCAGGCATCGGTGCAGCAATTACAGCGGAGCGTCGCGAAAGGAACTGATGGGGTTGAGGGTTGCCAGGGCTATCCCCCTCGGTTTTGTCTGCAGGCGCGGCGGCGGGCCCGATTCGCGGGGCCATGTGTGAAATTCGCGGGATTGCTTGAAGTGCAAGTGCAAACTGTTTTCGTGACTGCGCCGAAGTTGTAGTTTTTTTATATATACCTCCTTTCTAATTTTTGACGACGTCCCGTGTTGCCTTGGGACGTGGTACCGTGGGTATAATTAATACCCAAAGGCCTAGCTCAGCGGGTACACCCATGAACTGTTGGAGCACAGGCCGCGTCTGGCCCAGATGATGGGGCCTGCCGGGTACGACCACACATTTTGGACTGCCTGGGGAGGCAGCGCGGGTTTGGAGGAGGGTCGTTCGGCCTTTGGCAGTACATCGGGGCACTGCCCTAGTCGGAGTCCTTTGGGACATCCGTTGAAATTGGAACGGCGCCGGGGAGTCTAGTGCGACACCTGGGCAAGGCCGATGAGCATAAGACGGGGTGAACTTCCGCTTCTCGGTTGTTTGCCTCGGTCTTCAGTCAGCCTAGTCTCCGTGCGGGCCAGAGTGGTGTATGCGTGGTGAGTGGGATGCGTCCTAGTCGACCGACGACGAGCCCTGCTTGGGACTTCAGCCCCCCAAGATGACGGTTCGTGTGTGGGTCCGATAGGCGTATTACCGCACGTACCCCCTATGCTACAGCGAACGAGAAACGCCCTCGGCTGGTCCACCTTCGCGATTGCAACCGAGTAGCTTTCGTACTGTGGACTGGTAGCTCGGCGGGGATACGCCCACCGATGGGAGGTGACAGGTGGAGGTAAGTTGTGCCTCGCGTAGGCCCTATCCTGTCGTAGGGGCTCGCGAGAGGTATGGCTGGCGCACTCGGCCGGAGCGGCCTAAGGAAGCTCCATTTGTGCGTTCGTGTCGAGGTGGGTCCAACTCCTGCGTGACGCGGCCGAGAGGGTCCCGCGCTGCCACGTGCGGTGCCGGACCGATGCGCCCGACACCGTGCCTGTCTGAGTGCTGGTTGGCTTGAGTGTGTGTGTGGCCGTGCCTGTCTGAGTGCTGGTTGGCTTGAATGTGTGTGTGGCCCGCAAGGGCACTTGCTCGTTCATTGGGCCCTCAGGGCCGGTACTTACCTGTGGCTGTGACATTGCGGGATGGCAGCAGGAAAAACACTCAAGTAGCGGGTAGGCTGGTACCGCACCCTGAAGGGGTAGATGTGCGGGTACTGGAGGCCGAGCAGAAGAAGACAAAAGTGGCATTTTTAGAGGCCCAGTAGTTGTAGGTTAGGTCTAGGCGGATACAAGTCCAACCAGTCTGGGTCTAGGGCCTGTACGGGCAATATCAGAGTCTGCAATGATGTTTCCCTCCGAAAGGGAGGAGGTACCGGTTGCTTGGAAGGCCGAGCGGCCTGGAAGTCACCGCCTGAAGAGGCAAGCAGGCCGCTATATCTCCCAGCCGGGCGAAGAGCCCGGCCTCTTTTTCGGTGTGCAAGTTTGGCGACACACCGGTTGGAGCACCGGTTGGAGCAGCGCTATCCAAGAGCAGCGCTGCTGGGGGAAGGAGAAGGACACGGAGGAAGAAGAAGGACAGGAAGGGGGAGGAGCCCCAGGGGTACTTATCTGGCTATGGTGGCAGCCATCTTCATCACCTTGGTGGGCGCTGCAGCAGGGAGCCCCCAACTGGCGAGAGTTACACCAAGAAGCTTCGAGGCAGGGTCGGGCATGGCGGCCTGAGCTAGAGCAGCCATAGCTGCTTTGGGTTGTCCTTTGGGCATCTGGGCAAGGCCTAGTAGTCCGCCATAGCCCCGGCCTATGAGAGTGAAGAGTGGGAGGGGCGGCCATGGCTATGGTGGACCTTAAGTGATACCTGCAGTAGAAGAGGAACTCGGACATTGATTCTGGATCAGCCATTCAACATTGTATTATTATTTCTTGTATGAATAAGAGAAGGGAGATAAGGAGGAGGAGATTGTTGGGCGAAGAAGAAGAGCCTTGTCATTTGTCTGTGCTGGTGTACATCATCTTCTTCTTCTTTCTTACTTCTTCTTCTTCTTCTAATCCTCTCTCTCCTCTGAAGTTCATTCATTTCTTTCTGCAATTGGATTGCATTGTACTGTCTGATGGATGTGTATCTCGAAATTGGTCAGGATCATAAGAGCTGTCTTAATTCGTCACAAAGTAATTTCAGTATCTGGGGTAAATCTGATTCATCGTAGGTATTTGGCACAATTCGATGGATCGTACCAAGCATCGTGAGGATTCTCGACCTCACGGAACCCTGAAATGTCGCAATGTACGCAGGGGGGGGGGGGGGGGGGGGGGGGGGGGGGAAGGGGGGGGAGAGGGGGGGGGGGGGGGGGGGGGGGGGGGGGGGGGGGGGGGGGGGGAGAGAGAGAGAGAGAGAGAGAGAGAGAGAGAGAGAGAGAGAGAGAGAGAGAGAGAGAGAGAGAGAGAGAGAGAGAGAGAGAGAGAGAGAGAGAGAGATTCAGTTGGCACATGGCACCTACTATGTTGCTGCGATGTGCCAGCCGTGATCCCTCTCTGTGTCTCTCTCCGTCTTGCACGATATGTGGAGGTGGTACTTACCGGGGTGGTCCAGATGTTGTGGGGAAGCACTGGGAGCAGAGATGGAACGGTGGGAGCCAAAACTGGGGCGGGCCTCATTGGAAATACCGATGTCCCTAATTGTTCAAGAAGGACGGTACACTGCCATCCTCCATCCCGAAACATGTGGAACAGCCCAGTACCTGGGAACGGAGTGGCTAAATGAAACTACCGCCCTGTCATTGCTGCAGGCCTGAGTTTCAAACGCCTTTCTGAACTCAGGCTGTGACAAACTTGCAGAGAGCTGTTTTTTTGCATATTCGAAAGGTGACATAATCGAACCTGCCCCAAATTTTCTGTTTTTGGAAGCCCAATTTCGTGAAAAACAAGTCATGTTCATGCCTGGCTGCAGTACTGGTTGGGATTATGTTACACAGGGCGTTGGGACTTGGAACTGGGACCGGCACTGACATGCATGAAATCCTTTCAATTTGATCAAATGAACAAACCAGTAGCCACTTGGAGTGCCAGGTTGATGTGTGGGATATAGTTCACAAGTCCAGACATGCCCGATGATGCTCGTGACATGTGCCTGTACAGGTGATTGCATGGAAGAGTAGTTGATTGAAAGCAGCTGCTGGCCCATTACAGCTGTATTAAAAGCCAGTTCCCAGTTCGACACAGATGCAACCAGCAATATTCAATTTGCCACACAATGGTAGTCATTATGAATGCAAGGTGGATGGTTAGGGTATTGAAGATGTTTCTAAAATCAGTTTTGGTTGCTATGGATAGTGCCTGGAGTAGGATGGCTGTTTTATTTTTTTTTGGAGGGGGGAGGGGTGGGCGGTCATTCATCGATGATATGACCCATCAATCATATTCACATTGATTACAGTGCCCATTCTTTCGCCCCCCTCTAAATGCAACGAGGTTTCAGGAAAGAAAACAACAGCAGCACAGTTCCTTACTTAGAATTAGTGTCGGCACAGGTGTGTGCAATACACTTGTGTGCATCCAGAGAATCTGAAGAGAAGCCAAAGGCATTGCGTCTTGTACATTGGAAACTCCATCCTTTCAGTCTTATGTGATATGAGTGCATCAGGAAGCACGGCATTATTGAGGGATCTTGACTCAGGTGATCGACTGGACTCTGCCATGGCTGTTTGTACCAAGGATCCATTTGCATACAGTTATTACCATAGAGATGCGTCATCATCACCATCACAGTCAGATGCCTTAAGTCCAGATCTGCCATTGTCTGTGAGCTGGTTCGTCACAAAGTGAGACCCGAGATCTGGATCATCTTGTGCAGGTGACAACCACTTTGCGAACGAGAAACAAAATGTCAATGACAGGAGGCACAAGCATCAACTAACTGCTTTCGGCTGTGTATGGACATACCTTCTCCGACCCTGTCCATCTCATGTCTCAGATTATCGACTCTTCTGGCTGTTTCTGATGTTGATCTCAGGAAAAGATTTGACTTCTCAAAGTGCTGTGCTTTCTTACCCTTGGAGCCAGCCGTGGGACTGGCAGCATGGGCCTCGCTCATTGTGAACAATGTCAAGACCTTGGTTTAGTGTGCACGTAGCCAAGCGGCTATCCCACCTGTTACTCCTCTGACCCTCTTAGAAGGGGCAGATAACAAGTGCTGATTTCTTCAGATTCACATCTGCCAATACGAGCGAATCTGTAGATTGCCCACCAAGTACCTCACATATTGGCAGAAGCCACAGCAGCCTTAGACCACCTCCTTGAAGGCTCCTTCCTCCGTCCATCACAGCAAAACACTCAAATTGTCATGCTGTTGAGCGATGTCTGACAGCCAACCCTAGGATAATGCTGTTGTCATAGCAAATGCAGCCTCAATTCAGCCAGAAGCAAATGGAGAGTTGCAAAGAGAGAACTGTTAGCACCTTTCGGCAACTTAATGAGCCCACACTTCAAACCAGCATCTCATGTCACATAGAGAACAGACTTCAGCACATGAGAGTTGAAAACCAAGCATGAGATATGAGAACCCAGAATTGTCCAGTACAGGGAAGCCTTCTTTTTTTTCTTTTTTCTTTTTTTCTGAACAGTGTGCAAGGAACTGAGCAAGGTGAATGACAATAAACCAGATTGCAGCATCCCACGGAAATCCAGATAATTTTGAGCCCAAACTGAAAGCAGTTTCAAACCGAGATTGTCGCTCCCCACCAATAGACGGAGCCCCCCCCCAAGGTGTTAGCGGCTACGTGGCACCCTAGGCCGCGGCCGCAGGATCCGAGTCCGCGGCCAGGATCCTAGGCCGCAGAACCGCGGCCGGGTCCGTGCGCGGCCGCGCAGGCGGGCGCACGCCCTCAAAATCGGCGCGTGCCGTTGGCCTGCGCACGTCCGCCGCTGCAGGCCTATGCACAAAAAAAAAAAAAAATCGAAAATTTGGGGGGGCCTGATTTCTGATATGTGAAAAAAAATTAACAAAATAGGAAAAAAAATGTGATTGATTGATTGATTGATTGATTGATTGATTGATTGATGATTGATTGATTGATTAAATGATTGATTGATTGATTGATTGATTGATTGATTGATTGATTTTTTTTGATTGATTGATTGATTGATTGATTGATTGATTTTTTTTGATTGATTGATTGATTGATTG
>BFEA01000452.1:647312-660297 GCA_003427395.1 Chara braunii
CACACACACGCGCGCACATACACACACACGCACACACGTACACACACACACGCACACACACACACTCACACACGCACCTCTCTCTCTCTCTCTCTCTCTCTCTCTCTCTCTCTCTCTCTCGCGCGCGCGCGCGCGCGCACGCTCCCGCACGCCCACACACACACAAACACACAGCACACACAAACGCGTACACAAACTCTCACACACACACACACACACACACACACACACTCAATCAATCCATCAATCAAGCCTTTTTTTTTTAATTTCTTTTAAAATTTTGCATTTTTATTTTTTTAAAACACCTCATTTCCCTGCAAAAAACAAAAATCCAATTCAAAAAAAAATACAGGTATACTCAGGGAACATATATCTCATGATAAAAAATGGCAAAAAAAAATTCCTGCTTTTCTTTATATATATATATATATTTTTTGTTTAAATCGATTTTCGTTTTTGATTTTTTAAAAATCTTAAACAAAGTCGGATTATCGTCACAAACAGAACTGCCCGGTAAACCGTTGGCAGAGAGAGAGAAGAGGACAACAAACGAGGGGCTGTGAATATATATATATGTGATGATATATGATATATATATTTGACGATATATATATTTTACGTATTTTTAGGGGGAGAAAAAAAATATTCAAAAACCGGGCCGCGGACTGGGCCTCATTGGCCGCGGCCGCGGCCGAGAATCTCGGCCGCATGCCACATAGGCTAGCGGTGTCTGCTCTTATCAGCACCAGAAGAAGAAGAAAAAAAGAAAAAGAAAAAGATTTCAAAATTCAAACCGAGATAACACCGCATAAGCACGAGCAAAGCATTGAACTCACATCACAATGAAAGCCCTCTTCTCTTCTCCAATCACCGATGTCAACAATGGAGCCTTTCTATGTCGGCGCTCAGCGCCCAAACTACTGACAGACAGCTCCTATGAACCTAGGCTCCTAGCTACAACAGATCTGCAATGGAGTCCTTCAGCCCAATGACGAGTGAAGACTCCGAGTGACCGACCCGCTGCTTCTTCACCAGATAAGTGCCTCGTCGCACCGCTCAGCCCCCGTCCTATCCAACCACTTCCTCATGCCCAAGGACCACTGGTATCCCCCACGCGGCTTCTGGGCGTGCTGCCCGGCTTTGGCTGTCACTGCAAGGAATATGAGTGTGAGCGATATACATAAAACCAAGTTGCGAAATCACACAGCTGAGCAAGTAGTAGTATCCCAAGTAGGGAGTACAAATGCACCGAGAAAACCATCCATAGAGAGCAATACAATGAAGTATTAAGCCAACGTCCAAGCCCGTAGGCCACACCAACACAGTATCCAGAGTCGCTCTCGCTACTGGCGCACAGCGCCCAGCCTACTCTACCATACTATCCTACGCTACAGCTGGTTCACACAACAGGATCACTTCGGCTCACGAAGACCAATGTACATGACTGTCCACACCGGCGACCTCTCTTCATGTACCAGGTACGTATCTCGTCACCCTCAATCAGACCTTGATTACCCCACACAGCGCCTCACTCCCTGAAGACCACCCAATCATCAGCTGTACCCCCTGGCGCCAAGCAGCCCGGCTATGGCCGCCTGTGCCCCGCTGCCCTGCAGCGCCCCACCTCACCTCTCGCGCCCCGTCAGCGCCCTTGGCAGCAGCGCAGCATCAAGCGAGAGCGCAGCAGCACTTCCGCATTGCCAGCGCTGGCCAGAATGCCTGGCCTGGGCTGCTTCACTTCCTTTATGGAAGTGGCAGCCTGCTGCATGCTGCGTGTGGCCTGGCTGGAAGCTTCCAGTAGCTTCCGGTTGGGCCTCAGACCCTGTGCCGAGGCCAAGACTTACAGTTGAGGGCCTGGGCTCTTTACAGTTGGGCGCGGCCTGAGTCTCCAGACTTGGGCTGTTAGCTGCATCTGCGCAGGGCCCCCGGGTAGGTGCGTCGGCTGTACTGCTTTTCCAAAGGCCGACTGCCTGCCTCTCAATGTATCGGCCCTGCTTTGTGTGTAGGTGCCCAGGCACAACTTTCGAGGCCTGGGCCAACTGAACGGCGCAGCTTAGTGAGGCTCGCGCGTTCACTCAACCAACTGACGCGCTGCAAGAGCCTGAATACCCACATATGGAAATGTCGAATTTGGTCTGTGATGAATATTGAGGCCCGCCTTCACTTAGGGCGGGCACTTGGCTTGCTGTGGCCTTGGCCCAGAACAATGTGATGTCTGATAGGGCCACTTGAGGGCTTGTTCCTCACATTCCATCCCCCTTAGCTTCGAAAGTCCGCTGAGATGCTTGATGCTGGTGCCTTCCCCTTCAGTCTTTTCTCATAATCGGCCACGATCTGTAGAGCTGTCCTGACAAGTTCCTCCCTTGAAATCCATCGATCTTCCTTCGGATCTGTATGATGCCTGAAATGTACTTTGTATTCCCTCGCAGGTTTCGGAGGTCTTCCCCTGCCAGGTGGCTTAGGAACAGGCGTATCTCTGTGATCCACGATATCGTTGACGTCCACGTGGCCGTCCATGGTTGGGGGCAGCATAGATCTCCGTGATGGGAACTGTGCTGTTTCAGCGAAAGGTGCAAGCTTTGAAACATGAAAAACAGGGTAAGTGCGTAAGTGACCAGGGATACGAATGACGTACGTGGGACCATCCAAATTATTCCCCACAATGTCCAAGACTTCCCAGGGACCGAAATACTGAGGCATTAGTTTTCCAGAGATACCAAACTCATGTCCCAGTTCACTAGCCTTGGCCCAGACACGTTCCCCTACCTGAAATGTGGACTGTCGGCGATGCTTGTTCTCAGAAGCAATCATGGCTTCTTGAGATTTCTTGATATGTTCGACAGTCTGCTGCAACAGTTTCTCATACTGGACACCAAATCCAATGGTTCCAGGGGTTGCAGCAGTTCAGTTTTCAGGCAGGAGGAAGTCTATAGCAGATCTAGGTTTCCACCCCAGATGTAGCTGATGGCACCGATGGTGTTGTGTACAACGTTGTTGTACAGACTGACGATGAGAGGTAATTTCTCATCCCAGTCATCCTGGTTGGGCTTGATGTAATGCCTCAGCAGATGCTGCACCACTCGGTTCATCTGTTCAGCCTGCCCATTTGCTTCGGGATGATTCCTAGAAGTCATATGAAGTTGGCTGCCCATCTGTTCAGCGGCCTTCTTCCACATCTCGCTTGTGAATCTCACATCTCTATCACTAACGATAGTCTTTGGAAGTCCAAAATCACGCATTCAGTTGTCCATGAACAACTTGATGACATGCTTAGTTCTGGCAGTCTCTGGCATGACGATTAGTCTAGCATACTTAGTGAACCTATCTACTATGACGAAGATGTGCCTTTTGCCATTCTTGCTGGTCACGAGAGTATCCATGAAGTTCAGCAAGAATGGGTAAAGGCTTGAGTAACCCAAGCGGAGCTTGAGTTCGCGGTTTGTCCCGCTGACAGACCTGACAGGTCTCCACGTACTTCTTCACATCGTCAAGCATGTTAGGCTACCAGAATCGCTGTACTAAATTAGCACTAGTCTTCTTATAGCCGAAGTGTCCCATTGCGTCGTGGCACTCTCCTAAAAATAAACTACGCAAAGTCTCTCTAGATGGTACAACTAACCTCTTGAACCCCGCCTTCTCAAGAAAGAACAACCCATCCACCATCACAAATTCATCAGTGGTGGCCTTATTTTTAGCCTATAGTTTGTTGATGATGTCCATCGTGATGGGATCTTCCTTGTAGGCTTCATCCAACGATGGAGTTACATCTTCAGATAGACCAAACCCAGAAATCAGCGCACCTAGGTAATCTGCCCTCCTAGACAATGCGTCTGCAACCTTGTTCTACTCCCCCTTTAAATAGTCTAGTTTGAAATCATATTGATCTATGACTTCAATCCAGCGTTTGAGTGCGTCGGAGAGAACTGGTTTAGTCTTGATCCACTTGAGTGTCTGATGGTCAGTTCTCAAGTAGAAGAACCTTCCTAACAGGTAGTGCCTCCAGTGAACAAGTGCCTTGTAAAGAGCGTAGAGTTCCCTCTTGTAGGTGGACTTTGCCAACTTCTTTGAAGGCATCTTTTTGCTCATGTACTCGATCGGTCTCAACTTCTTCCCTTCCTGCTGAGCCAGCACTGCGCCAATCCCATATTGGCTTGCGTCAGTGGTCACAACGAATGGCCTTTGCGGGTCGGGTACCATAAGAACTTCATGATGCGTGAGAGCATGCTTCAAACGCTTGAAAGCTGCCTCACACTCGTCGGTCCAGTCCCATGGTGTGTCGAGTCGAGTTAGATCAGTCAAGGGAGATGCGATTGTGCTGTAATTCTTTACAAAATTGCAGTAATAACCACACATTCCCAAGAATGAACTGACCTCAGTCACAGACTGGGGTCGTGGCCAGTCACGTATGCTGGCCACCTTTGCATCTTCCGGCCTAATTCCATCCGCGGATACCTCATGACCCACGTACAAGATTCGAGTGCGACCAAACTCGCATTTCTCAGAGTTTATCTTATACTTGTGTTGTCGAAGGAGTGAAAGTACTTTGTCTACATGTTGAGCATGCTCCTCAACAAATCTACTAAAGATAAGTATGTCGTTGAGGTACACGACAACAAACTTGTCTCAGTAGTCATGGAAGATCCTATTGATGGCGTGCTGGAATGTACCCGGCGCATTGCAAAGGCCAAAAGGCATCACCGCAAACTCGTACAGACCGTACCTGGTCTAAAATGCAGTTTCGTGCTGGTCCTCTGGTCTTATGGCAATCTGATCATAGCCGGATCTTAAGCCTATCTTTGTATAGTACTTACACCCCTGCACCCTATCCAATAGGTCGTCGATGCGTGGTAGAGGCTCTGCGTTCTTAACGGTGATGGCATTGAGGCCTCTATAATCAATGCACATCCTTAGTGTTCCCCCTTTCTTTGGAACAAACAATACTGGTGAGCCAAAGGGGGAAGTGCAGGTCGAATCCAACCCTTCTCTGTGAGCTCTTTCAGTTGTCGCCGAAGTTCATCCAACTCAGCTGGAGCCATCCTATAGATTCTACCCTTAGGTGTTTTACTTCCTGGGATAATCTCTATGGCATGGACAATCTCCCTGTTTACGACTCCTGAGGGCTCCTCGAACAGATCAAGGTACTTAGCGACGATGGTCTCTATCTTTGGGGGTGTTTTAACGGCCTCCCCTTTTGCAGAGACATAGACTAAGTACATTCCTTCCTGTTGGTCCTGTTTATAATAATTATAAAAGGCAGATGCACATAAGCACTCATAGGAGTCTACTAACCTACTGGCTTTGTACTTGGCCAGTCTCACGGTTCTCCCACTAGGGAACTCATGCTTCAACACCTTCTTGTCCCAGTCAAACTGGGGTTTGGCAACCTCGAGGTAGTACATGCCCAATAACATGTCAAAGGGCAACTCGTCGCTCACCAGGAATGATATCTTGTGGTTTATATCTCCTCCTGGGTAGGAGAAGGTGCAAACTACATCTTTAACGTAGTCCTCCACCATCATGCGCTCTTTGTTGGCCAAAGTAGATGCTACCGGTCTACTAAGGCGCTGCACCCGGTCCTTTAGGCACAATCTGTCAACGCAGTCGCGACTTATGAAGTTTCGTGTGGAGCCAATGTCTACGAAGGCGCCGCACTTGCTACCACCCACATCAACTTCCACAACGAAGTGCTCCCCTCTAGGACCTCTACTCAATGCCACCCAAGACTCACGAGGGTCCCTTGCAGACCACTCACCTTGAAGTTCCTCTAAGGCCTCAGACACATCCAGCGTACAGTGTATAGTTGGGTCCGGATGCGTCTGCGGGGTGACTAAGGAGTCAATAGCTTTGGCCATCTCTTGAAACGGGGAGGGTACATCACCCGCTTCAACGAGTGTAGAAGCAGCTATAACTTCTACTGGCCCTAAGTGTTTCCCGAACTGGAGCTCGTAGAGGCCCCAGATTGAGAAGAAGAGAACCCACCCTTAGGAGGGATCTTCTGCGATACCTTCGCGTTCTTGCATTTAAACTGTGTGTGACCATACTCACCACAGTTAATACAAGCACCACGAGACCAAAGGTCCCGCCACACTTCTTGATCCAGACCCGCTCTGACCCAAACAACTATTTTGTTTAGGTTAGCGGCCTGCCCCTGACTCCTTTGTTGACCGCACTTGCCACGACCAGTTGCCTTAGTCTTAACTACGGCGGCGAGGTTGCTACCCTCAGCACTCTCCTCGCCATCAAACTCTGAACCCTCCACAAGATCGGAAACATCATCGATCTCAGTTTGATTCCCATCAGAATCAACCATCATCAATCAACTACCCTTCTTCTTCCACTCTTGTGGAGTCTTCTTCTTTCTCCCATTCGTAGAAGGGGTTTGAGCTCCACCCAGCGTAGCCTCTAAGTCTAGGGCCTTCTTCCTGAATGACTCAAACGTGTGATACTCGCGTCGAGCCTCGCTGGCTAATAAATTCCTAATGTCTGTGGGAAGACATCTCAGGAACATGGTCAGCAAGACCTGTGGATTGTACTCCACTCTCGGGACGACAATCAGGCACTCTACGGTTGTGGTAAGTTCCCGCACACACTTGTACTTTCTAGTATCAAGTTTCAGGAGCCCATCAGTGGCAATCTGTGCCTGCTGAGGGTTGTGCTAACGAGCCTCCACTAAGTCCATAAAGCTTTCTAATGTGTGGGTCTGCGCCCAATCATGCATGTTCCTGCCGAAGCCCTTTGAAGCTACCAATCCGTTTAGCCAACGGGCTGCTGAACCCTCTAAGTAGGATGCAGCAGTAATCACCTCCTCTTCTACCAATGTCCTCTTTGCCCTTACCCACACTAGCACCGTTCTCAACCATGTGTCGAGAGCCTCATCCTTCTTATCTCCTGAGAAGGTTGCAGGTGGGTTCAGTGGGGTCTTGGGGTACCAAGGATATTGTTGTCCTTGTTGTGAGACAGGTGGCGACTGTGGTGTAGCGACAGTCGCTGGACCAGAAGATGAAGAAGCAACAATTTGAGATAGTGCTACTGTTAATGAAACACTTGGTGGTGGTCCTGACTGAGCGGCATAGAGGCCTGTCATCGCTGAGAGTGGCAGCGATGGTAAAGCTGCTGGCCGGATCCCTGGCTTATGTAGCGCTTGTAGGATCTGGTCTAGAGTATCTTGCATAGCGTCCATCTTGTTGTCTATGTACGCATGCATGGAGAGGACGCTTGCCTTCAGGATCTTTCCTGTAGTGTTTAAGGCAGTGTCATCTAATGCCTCTAGCGCAGCCATGTCTGCCTCCCTACCCTCTAGACTGACACTTCTCTCTTTGATCTCTTTCTCTCTCTTAGTAGCTTGCCTAAGTTCCTCCTCTAACCTTAAGTGGATCCTCTCTACTTGCAGGAGCTCCATCTGCTTCCGGGTGCGTGGAGGCGGCGAGCTGAACTGCGAGCCCGCCATTTGACTAGTGCCAACCCCTGACGTACTGGAGATTGATTGTGAACTGGTCGGCATGCCTAGCCCTTGACCAGTTGAGTTCGCAGCAGATGTTGCGGAAGTAGCCATTGCTACAGCTCTAGCTGCTGCTGCTTCTCTTGCAGCCTCAAGGTTACGGGCCCTAGCTTCAACCCTTAACCTTCTCTCTTCTCCCGGTTCTAGGGTCTGGAACACTCTAGGGATTCTAAGGGATGTTATCCTTGTTAACCTCCTATCGTCATCTGCACCCTCACCACCCTCTGATCCACTCATAGGTTAGGCAGACGTTGTGTGCACTAATGTCCTCACTGGAACCTACCGCAGCATGCGTCTGACCGGATCTAAAAATAAACAAATAAATAAATGTCCGGTGAGTTACCTAGCCTACTAGTCAAGCGGCATCAATAACATCTACACAAACTATACACATTGCCTAAGTCTTATCTGATTAGTCTGCACAGAAGATTTGAGAAGAACTAACTATGGTAGATTACAGTCCTTACTCTAGTCTGTCTGTTTGGTGTCAGCAGTCGGTTAACCAACTAATCAAAATAAAAACTTAGACTAATGTGAGCAGATGTATACACAATGGATATGTCAATGATGTACAGTTGAGTTCACAATTGGAATCCCCTTCCCCTGTATCCAACGTACCTGTGAGCATCATCAAGCTGCGGTGTCTAAGGTGTGCAACCACGGCCCACCCCTGTGCCCAAGAAGTATGCTTATGACCAGCCTGCCCCTTTGTTTACCCTCACGTGCAACGAGCCTTACGTCTGAATGATCTGGCTGATCAGGAGGGATTTAAGGAGAGCCCCCATCTCCTCAGGAATTATTTAACGTCGCAAACAGGACGACGATCACAGCCAGTGGACAATTCAGACCCCAACCAGAAATGTTTATAGACGGTCTGGGAGCGTCTCAATAGGACTGGTCAGTCCACACACCCCTTCTATCAGTGCAGCAAAGAGCCTCAATGGACAAAGCAGCCATCGCATGCGTGTACTAATCCCATTGGGTTGGCATGGTGACCGTAACCCATGTGCTTCGACCAGGGCCCTTCAGAGGCACCGCCCTCTCCTGCCAGATGCGCCACCGGGAAGAATGTCGTCTCTCAAGATAGAGCACACACAACTCCTCACCAAAGAGAGGACACTCAAGTTGGACTCACTTCCTCACGGTAAGAAGAGATTGAGAGGGTAGATAGGGAATGGGAACAACGTACCTGGAGATAGCTGCCCCCAACCACAGATTTCTCACCAATTGGGCTGATGTGCATTTCGATGACCGGTCAATAGCCTCGGTACCACCCACAACGCAATGCAGTGCCGCCTCAGCCAAAATGCCACGTCAGCATACTCTCATCATCACACATACACCCGCTGTCGCCACAGCTCCCACGCTGTCGCCACAGCCTTCCAGCGGCTGGCCTCTCTACCTAGGCCCCGCTAATCAACCAGCGGCATAGTATTCTCACTTCACATGAAGCATCCTCAGCGCACCAAGTTACAATGTCACCGGTGTCAGGTAAGCGGTGATCATCAACCAGCTCCGATAACAAATTGCAAGGAATATGAGTGTGAGCAATATACATAAAACCAAGTTGCGAAATCACACAGCTGAGCAAGTAGTAGTATCCCAAGTAGAGAGTACAAATGCACCGAGAAAACCATCCATAAAGAGCAATACAATGAAGTATTGAGCCAATGTCCAAGCCCGTAGGCCACACCAATACAGTATCCAGAGTCGCTCTCTCTGTCTGGCGCACAGCGCCCAGCCTACTCTACCATACTATCCTATGCTACAGCTGGTTCACACAACAGGATCACTTTGGCTCACGAAGACCAATGTACATGACTGCCCACACCATCGGCGACCTCTCTTCATGTACCAGGTACGTATCTCGTCACCCTCAATCAGACCTTGATTACCCCACACAGTGCCTCACTACCTGAAGACCACCCGATCATCCGCTGTACCCCCTGGCGCCAAGCAGCCCGGCTATGGCCGCCTGTGCCCCGCTGCCCTGCCGCACCCCACCTCACCTCTTGCGCCCCGTCAACGCCCTTGGCAGCAGCAGCATCAAGCGAGAGCGCAGCAGCACTTCCGCATTGCCAGCGCTGGCCAGAATGCCTGGCCTGGGCTGCTTCACTTCCTTTATGGAAGTGGCAGCCTGCTGCATGCTGCGTGTGGCCTGGCTGGAAGCTTCCAGTAGCTTCCGGTTGGGCCTCAGACCCTGTGCCGAGGCCAAGACTTACAGTTGAGGGCCTGGGCTCTTTACAGTTGGGCGCGGCCTGAGTCTCCAGACTTGGGCTGTTAGCTGCATCTGCGCAGGGCCCCCGGGTAGGTGCGTCGGCTGTACTGCTTTTCCAAAGGCCGACTGCCTGCCTCTCAATGTATCGGCCCTGCTTTGTGTGTAGGTGCCCAGGCACAACTTTCGAGGCCTGGGCCAACTGAACGGCGCAGCTTAGTGAGGCTCGCGCGTTCACTCAACCAACTGACGCGCTGCAAGAGCCTGAATACCCACATATGGAAATGTCGAATTTGGTCTGTGATGAATATTGAGGCCCGCCTTCACTTAGGGCGGGCACTTGGCTTGCTGTGGCCTTGGCCCAGAACAATGTGATGTCTGATAGGGCCACTTGAGGGCTTGTTCCTCACAGTCACCCAGTCACACACTGCTCTGCCACGCAGTTCCTCCTTCCCTTGGCCAGGCTCTCACACGTGCACTCCAGCAGCGCCGCCGCACGTCCAGCCAGCGAGAATGTGTGAAGTGAGGCAGCCTCACTTCCTTTTGTGTTGGCTGCAAGGCTCGTGGCCTGGCTGGACTGGCTGCGCCCTGGGCCCCTTCCAGAATCTGCTCGGGGCCTGACTGCCTGGGCCCTGGGCCTCAGCATCTGAGCTCCGAGCCTCAGCATCTTCAACCAACGACGGGTTGAGGCCTCCCTGTTCGTTGGAGATGCTGATTGCCTCAACCAACCCACGGGGCCCTATAACAGAGTTTCCTGTCACTATGGTCATAGGGTCCTATAAATTCCTATTATTTGCCTATATGCGAGGATGTGGCTCCTTGGCACGCCTTAGGGGTCCCTTATGCAAGTAAGTGAAGGCGGGTCTAACAAATCACGAGAGGCCGAATGCTGTCAAATTCGTATTTGGGGTGCAGGCAGTTGTGTCGCGTCAGTTGGTTGAGGGAACCCAGGACCCGAGCAGCAAATACTTTCCACGGCCTTCTAGGCCTTTCTGAAATGCAGGCCCTGGGCCACATTCGCAACAACATACACAGACAGTTGGGAGATGTAACTGAACGACGCCCACCAGCAGCAGCAGAGGCCCAGCTACCTGGGGCCTACTGGACGCTTCTGGGCGCAGGCCCAGCTCATCCAAGCCACAGGCCAGGCCAGACTCTTTCCATATAGGAAAGAGTTCGCTGCCTGGCAGCTCATTCGGGCACTTGCTAGTTTGCGGCAGCGCTGCTGGAGCGATTGCTCGCGTGCTGTTGCTAGCGCTGGGGCAAGGTGCTGTGCACGTGCGGTCGTGTGTGAATAAGGGTGCTGCTAAGGGCAGCGCCATAGCCCAGCTTCCATAGCTGGCTGGGCTTGGACATACAGCAAGGTGCAGTGGTGGTCTTCAGGTATACAGACGGAAGACAAGGGAGACAGATGAGGGAGAGAGAGAGAGAGAGAGAGAGAGATGAGGATGATGATGTGAGGGCTCATACCTGGTATTGGCGATGGTCTGCATTGGGCGACATCTTCATGTACTTCGGTGGCTTCTGACGTCAACAGTTGCATTGTCAATTCTTAGGCAGACAGTAGCTGTGTGGGAGTAGTCTGGGCATCAAGTGCCAAGTAGGGGGAAGGGCCTGGACTCTTATGTTGGTGAAGACGAGAGTAAGCTGTCATTGACATTCAGTTTCAGTGTTACGATTCTCCATTGGTGTATTATCGGTGCAATGCTACTTTCTGGACACTGGAACTTTCTGGCTTTCAATGTGATTGTGCAATCTGGATTCTGTCATCTCGCTATTGCTAATTTTCCTTGCAATTTGGTATCACAGCCGGTTCGAACTGCGCCTACTGGATCTTCGCAATAGTTGTTCGGTGCTTCGCATGTGGTATGGGGCAGTGATAAGGCTTGGGCGTTAGATGATAGGAAGCACAAGGTCACGTGGGCGCGCCGGGAAGGCTATCTGGTGACATAGGGTTGTACGCTGGATGATGAGAACTCGCTGATATGGCATTTAAGCCGAGGTGGAACTGCATTTCACTGTTTGTTGTGCCGAGGCAGGGACCAGTCATCATAAATGCACGTCAGGTTGCCGGTGAGAAATTTGTGGTTGGGGGCATCATTTGAGGTACGTTGCTCTCTTCCTTATCTACCCTCTCCATTGCTTCTTACCGTGAGGAAGTGAGTTCTGTCTTGAGAGTCCTCTCAATGTGAGGTGTCGCGAGCGCTCAATCTTGAGAGTCGACATTCTTCCTGGGCAGAAGCTGGTGGGAGACGGGCGAAGCCTTTGAAGGGTCTTGGACGAAGAACTCGGGTCACGGTCACCATGCCAACCCGTTGGGACTAGTACACGCATGCTTTGCCGCAAGTCCTTGGTTCTGCTTGCTGCGCAATGGAGTTCATGCTGGGCATGCCAGCCCTATAAGAGACGCTCACCAGACCGTCTATAAATATTTTTGGTGGGTTCCGGAGTGAACCCTGGCTGTGATCGTCGTCCTGTCTGCAATGCTAAATAATTCCCGAGGACCTTGGGGGCTGTCCTTAAACTGCCTCTTGATCAGCCAGATCAACCGGAAGTAAGGCTCGTTGCATGCAAGGGTATATAAAGTGCAGGGTTGGCAGGCTTAGTATAGACCTGGGGCACAGGGGTGGGCCGGATTGCACACCTCTAGACACGCTGCTCAACCAGATGCTCAGGACGTCAACCCAAGTCTGGAAGCTGTTCACTGTGGAACAAATTAGATAAACTGCCATTCAGCATGCATCTGCAATGACTTGCTGGTTCTACAGCCGGTGACTCGTCGACCCGAGGCTGTAGCATAAGTAGGATAGATTTGCTATTTTGTTTGGCTGAAGGCTAACCGAGAGATTTGCCTGTGGGAAAAACTCGTGAGGGACATATCTGCAAATTCGAGAAAATTGCAGGCCCAAAACTCGTGAGGGACATATCTGTAAATTCGAGAAAATTGAAGGCCCAAAACTCGTGAGGGACATATCTGTAAATTCGAGAAAATTGCAGGCCCACACTAACTTGGACTTCCTACAGCTTCCCTAACTGCAGAATAGCAGACCTGGCCTACCACTAGGATAGAAAGGCCTACGGGTGTTATGAACATGATTGTCTGCCGAAATTTGATCAACACTCACTCACAGGAACTCCCGTACACGCCCATACATGCACAGAAGGAAGGGGAGAGGTAGTGGAGTATCACACCACCCAACAAAAAGAAACGCAGCGGAAGACTCAGGGGAGCGAAGTGACAGAATACACAGACAGTGAATTCTCTCCACACA
>BFEA01000452.1:665524-676774 GCA_003427395.1 Chara braunii
TTCCACCACGAAGTGTCAACTGCCAAAAGCCCTGGACCGGTGTCCCCATCCTACCTATACTCTACACTAGCCTAGACCGACCTAGACCGGACTGACTAACCGACCGGTACCGTTTCAGTTTCGGCCTCTAGGGCCTCTCCCTACCCGGCTATAGGCTATAGGACCGGTTATCAGCATAGTCCCATAGGGCCTGTCTGTCCTAGGGGTAGCCCGGGCCTGCTATTCGCAGTTAGGGTCGCTGTTAGGAAAGTCGGGTTAGTACAGGGCCATATTTCTATATTTACAGATATGTCCCTCACGAATTTCCCACACAGGCAGGTCTCTCGGTTAGCCCTCAGCCAAACAAAATTTACGAATCTACCACTACCTAGAGTACAGCCTCGTCACAGTGAGGCTAAGGGTAGCATGGAAACAGCAAGTCATTGCACGGGCCTATACTGCTAGACGGTCCTATAGTCTATAGCCGGGTAGGGAGAGGCCCTAGAGGCCGAACAGAAACGGTACCGGTCAGTCCAGTCAGTCCGGTCTATGTCGTGTCTAGGCTAGGTAAACTATGAATAGGTCTAGGGAAACTGTTCGGTTTTTTTGGCAGTTGGTACCGTGTACATCGTGGCTGCACAACACATGAACTGGTGGTGGTACAGCCTCATTGTTGGTGGAGACAGACATAGGCGGAGCTTCGAAGCGTCGGCCATAGCCGGGACCTATGCTGTTCTCTGACAGCAAGCGGGGCTGTTCAAAGGTTCGGGCTATCCGAAGTCTGCTGGAGGCAAGAGAAGTTGGTGCCCTGTTGAACCCACCTCAGGAGTAGGGTGTCAGGGTGTGTGGCGCTGCAGCCATAGCTACAACTTTCATCCTCAGAGATCATCTTTGTCAGGAGAGGTGGCGTTGATGCACAGGAAGTCTTATGGCACTTCATCATCATCAGAGACTGTGGCGCTGGTCTTCTTCTTCATCCTCTGAGAGGCGCTTGGCCTCAGAGGCATGTTTCAGGGTGGCGCTTCCCTCTGGAGGCAGTATCTGGGTGGCGCTGGTTGTTTCAGGGGCTCTGGGTAATGATACCGGTTACTCAGGGTTGGGGAAAGAAGCGCTGCTCATTTCTGAGCAGCGCATCACAGTTCAAGGATTATTCTGACAAATCGTGACTCTGAGTTTAATAAACAGTGTGGATACTGTGTCTGAACTATCTTTGCTTCATTGTTTTCTGGATGTGATTTACTCGGTTTTCCTTTGTGACCGGTTGTGAGGATTTTGAGGAGTGAACTGCACTTTTAGTGTACTCTGACATATCACATGGCTAAGTTTTCCGCTGTGTTTCTATCTCCTTGTGTGGCATGATACTCTCATCCTCTCCCCTTCCTTCTGTGTATGTATGGGCATACCTGGAAGTCTATGTGAGCGAGTGTTGGTCTTCTGACAACAAACAACCAGGTTCATAACAGTTGGTTTCAGAGCGATTGGATCCCTTCACTGGAGTAATTGATGAGTTGGAGCAACTGCCATCATCTGGCGAGACACAGGAATTGAAATTCATGGCGATTTGTCATCTTCTGTGTTGGCGACTGTGAGGGTGGTGGTGGTAAGTGTGTGGCGAGAGGTATTGGACAGAGGGTGAATCACTCCTGCTCAGGATTGTACAGGAGTGGGTGGCGATTGGTGCTCCGAGGCCTGGGAGGCTCTGAGGAGGCTATTTATAGCCTGGCGACTCATATGAGATTAGCGATTGGCAAGGAAGTGACCCCAGAGTGGTGCGATTTTGGAATTGGGTTAGGATCCCTAATTTCCAAACAGCGCAGTGCAGGTTGGAGTAGCGTTGCACTGAGTTTCTCAGTTATTGGCGTCTGGGAGTCCAGATTCACTGAATCGGTCAGTAAGGGTTGAAGCGCGGTAAGGAGATCTACAGGATCACCAAGTTTCAGAGGGTTCTGTGATGTGATGGGAACACTGGGAATTGCCAGAAGAAGAGACTGGCGAAATGGGTCCCAGGAGACGGTCATAGCCAGGGTTTCACCCATCCACTTCAGAGAAGTTCCTAAAGTAAGTGTGTTCCTTACTCTACTCTGTGTGGCGATTCTGGGGCTATTTTCAGATTCACAAATGGTTAACGGGGACCTCCATTTTCATCTCCTGACTAATGGGACCAAAACTGAAATTAGGGTTTGGGGGTCAAATTTTTGGTTTTTTGGTTTTTTGTTTTTTTGCCTGTTTTTGTTTTGGTTTAAGGTTGCTGTCTGCCAAATTTGGTATTATTTGGGTTATTAGAATTTGTGCTGTTGGGAGGCCTGAAAATCCTGAAATTTGGATGACGTGTTTCATGCCAAAATTGCTTGAAAATGCACTTTTGGGTTGCTGTTTTATGTGTTTTTAATTTTTTTATTTTTCTTTTTTAAATATGTTAGTAAGAAGTGCACTCTATACATTGGTGTGGAGTTTGCTTGAAATGGCCTTATCGTTTTCTTATAAATTGACCTGAAAAATGGGGGGTCGGTTAACCTTCTCTCGTGAATCACAATTGGATTGTTTAGGGTTATACTCTCAGTGATAATGGAAATTTGAATTTTGCGCTGCCATAGTTGGAGCTTAGTCGGATTAGGGTTAGTCATAATTTTGGTTCTGTCTGTTAGAATTCAGTTTTGTCCGTCCCTGGTAAATCACAATTCAGTAATTAGTCTGTGTCTGAAATCGCACTGTTAGATTTGATGTTCTGAGTCATTTACAGTGAAATTTGTAATTTGCTAGGGTATACATTGGTGTGGAGTTTGCTTGAAATGGCCTTATGGTTTATAAATTGACCTGAAAAATGGGGGGTCAGTTAACCTTCTCTCTACCCAGGGTATGGCGAATTACAAATTTCACTGTAAATGACTCAGAACAAACAGTGCGATTTCAGATACAGACTAATTACTGAATTGTGATTTACCAGGGACGGACAAAACTGAATTCTAACGGACAGAACCAAAGTTATGACTAACCCTAGTCCGACTAAGCTCCAACTATGGCAGTGCAAAATTCAAATTGGTATGGCATACACGCCCGTCCTGTGATGAAGTCAGTAGGGTAAAGTCTAAAAATAGCATACTCAGTAAATCGTTGCATCTTGGTCATCTGTAGCTGCATGTCAGTCGCTTGTAGTCACTCTGTTTAATTACTATCTATAGCATACTAAGTAAATCGTTGCATCTTGGTCATCTGTAGCTGCATGTCAGTCACTTGTAGTCACTCTGTTTAATTACTATCTACTATTAATTAGTCCAGGACTGCATCTTGAAAGTTATTAATACAGGATTTGCAGTAATAACACTCAATTAATGTGTCAGGGCAGTGAATGGAAAATCGTGAAAATTGATTTTTGTCGAGTTGACTCTAAACTGACCCCTGACCCTCAAGCGGTCTGCAGAGACCAAGCACTTACCTGCTAATACTAACCAACTTCTTTCCTCAGTCAGGTGACAGCAATTGGGCAAGTACTGAACGGAAAACCCAATTACTGTTGACTTCCTTCTCTATCTCTTATTTTATTTTTATTTTATTTTTCTCTGTTTTGTGGGGATTGCAAGATGTTTGGCACTGAGAAAGGAGAAGCTTCTGAGGTGAAGCCTCAACTTCCTCTCTCCCCTTTGGAGGCTGAACTGCTAGCTGAGGAGGAAAAACTCTGCAAACAGGCAGAAGCATTTCAGGCTCTGAAGGCAAGGCTGAAGAGTAAGGAGGAGGCTGATAAGAAAGAAACGAGAAGGTGAGAACTGGTGTCAGACATAGAGAAGATGAGGGTGAGTGGCACTTCCAATCAGTACAATAAGGACATGGTTGAGTTTATTCTCTTGGAGGATAATATTCACCGGTCTTATTTTACTAACTGGGATGCGAGGATCACCAGTCTAGAGGAAAGAATGTCGAAGCACACTAAAACGTTGGATGACATCTCCTCCAAACTGGATCGCCTCATTACTTATCTGCAGACTCCACCTACCCTGGTCATTCCTCCATCTCCTGGGAGTCCCAAGAGGGGACCCCAGCAACCCCCACAATCCAGACCTACATCCCCAGTCTCTATACCCAAATCAACAGCCACCTCACAACCCTCAGGACCATTTGATCACCAGCGGCCCAAGCTGACCCCTCCACCCATGTTCTCTAGTGAGGACCCAAAGGTGGATGTCTCAAACTGGGTCACTGCACAAAGAACCTACCTGAGTGGGTTCAAATATGATGAGGATGTGAAGGTGAGTGTCATCCTTGCTCGCTTGGAGAGGACTGCACTGAATTGGTGCACTTCCACTTCCAGCAAGCAAGGACTTGAGATGTCTGAATGGGCGCAAAGACTGGGGGTGTCTGGTTTTCCGCAGACGTTGAATGACCGGTTTGCGGACAAGGAGCAGGCCACGAAGGCAGATGACAAAGTTGTTTGCCTGGGCCAGAAAAGTGGGACGGCTCCTTGCCCAAGTTGTACTCCACCTTTGAGAGTTTGACATCGACTCTTGGGTTGGAGATGAGTGAGCAAGATCAGCTCATTCACTTCTTGAGAGCAGCGCCTAGGGAATACCAGCTTGCTTTGTTTTCTCAGGGCCATAAGGACTGGCGGTTCTTTGGCAGAGCAACCTTGGATCTGGAGTCCAAACTCCATGTCCAGGAAGGACCTTCTGAAGGAAGGAAGAGATCCTCCTCAAAGGGGGGAAGAAGGAGGAAGGGTGTTCTCTTTGCTGCAGCGTCAGGTTCAGATATGAGACAACATCTCAGAGTGGGACCCCTCCATCTGAGACTGCCTCATCCTCTGCTGCAGATCCTGTTGTTCTTGCCCTGGATGATGCTCTGATGGGGTTAACAAAGGGTAAGGCCTCGGCCCAGAGAGCATCAACCAGCAACAAGGGGAACGGTAAGGGACGTGCCTCTTCCCCTACGGCCCGGAGAGTCCCATTAACACATGACGTCCGATAGCCAGCTGACCCCCTTGATCCTTCCACCTTCCCCTGGCATGCACTCAGGATCGAGGAGGGAGTTTGGAGGAAGAGGAAGGATAGGGGAGTCTGCCTAAGATGCGAGGGGGACCATTTTCTCAAAGATTGTCCAACATGCCTTGCAGGCCTTCAAGCTCTAGTTCAAAAAACTAGAGTGGAGAGAGGTGGAAGCAGCAGCTCCTTCCACGAGTGTAGATTCTTCTTTTGATGAAGTTGAATCTACACCATCTCTCACAGATTCATTTTGTGGAGTTGCCGCATCGAGGTCCTTCACATATAAGGACACTGATCTGGATGAGACGTGGGCGAAGGATGAATCTCAGATCCTTGCTGATATTTACCTGTCTTTGCAGGAGAGGAAGAAGCACAGGCCAGATCTCATCCTGCTTCGACCCTCAATCCTGGGAGCCAGGTTCAAAGGGCTTTAAGACTGTGGGGCTACTCGCAACTTCATGTCTCCCAAGACAGTCAGCTGGCTGCACTTGGATCAGAGACTAGTAAAGTTGCGACAACCTATTGAGGTTTGCATAGGTGACTCATCCACAATCACGATCGCTATTGTTGTCAAAGGTCTACCAATAGTTTTTGATAGGCAGGGAGAAATCAGGCAACGCTTGAATTTCGATGTGTTCCCCAATGTACCCTTTGACCTTGTGTTCTGCCTGCAGTGGCTTGAGGCTACCTGGCCGGCGAGGGGAGTATCGCCCTTGTATGCACGCTGATGAGTATCATTTAGTCAGTAGTTGTTATTGTATGCGTGCTCGTAACTTTTTGCGACTCTCAAGCCAGACTGACCGCGCACGTTTGTTCGTAGCATATATTAAACAGACCGATGTGGAGACTGCTCCCTGTCCCTCTCAAATTCAGCAAGTGGTTGACGAGTTCTCAAACCTTATGCAGGAGCCTACTGGACTTGTCCATAGGCAGACCAAGCATAAGATCGAGCCCCTGCCTAGCGCGGTCCCTCCCAAGAGCCAAGTCTACATGATGTCCATTGTTGAACTTGATGAGCTCAGGAAACAGTTAGAGACCCTGACCAGAAAGGGCTGGATACGTCCCAACATATTTGAATTTGGGGCACCAGTTCTCTTTGTTCCAAAGGGAAATGGTGAGTTCAAAATGTGTGTGGACTACAGGGGACTCCATAAGATCACGAGGAAGTCAACAGAGCCTCTTCCTCGAATCGACGATTTGTTGGACATGGTGCAGGGCTGCACTATTTTCAGCAAGATCGACCTCAAATCTGGTTACCACCAGATTGAGATGGCGGAAGACGATGTCCACAAGACAGTCTTCAAGACCAGATATGGTACCTATGAGTACCTGGTCATGCCATTCGGTCTTTGCAATGCCCCTGGCACTTTCCAAACAGAGATGCATCGCATACTCAGACCTTACCTGGATAAGTTTGTAGTTGTCTATCTGGATAATATCCTGATATTCAGTCATTCCGTCCAGGAGCATGCGCAACATCTGGCTCTTGTCCTCCAGGCCTTACATGACAACCAGTACAAGATCAACAGAGAGAAGTCCTCTTTTGGAGTTAGCTCTGTTGTCTATTTGGGCCATGTCATCTTTGGAGAGGGGTTGGCTCCTGAGGCAACGAAAGTTGTTGCTGTTCAGGACTGGCCGAAGCCCTTAATAGTTCGTGATTTCCGGTCCTTCTTGGGTCTTGCATCCTATTATAGGAAGTTCATTAAGAACTTGTCTTCCATTGCAGCACCCCTGACTGACCTACAAAGAACGATACTCCCTTTCTTTGAACATCAGACTGTCAGGAGGCTTTTACACATCTCAAGGAGGCCTTGATTTGTGCCCCCGTGTTGAAGTTACCTGACCCTACCTTGCCTTTTGGGCTAACCACTGATGCTTGTCAGTATGGTGTAGGGGCGGTACTTGAGCAGGACAGTGGGAATGGTCTGCAACCTGTAGAGTACATGAGCAAGAAGATCAAAGCCAAGAAGTTGCAAGACTCTACCTATAAGAATAAGCTTTATGCTCTTGTGTCAGCACTCAAGCATTGGAAGCACTTTCTCCTAGGCAGGCATTTCAAGATCTTTTCAGATCGCTCCACTCTTCAGTGGATGAAGTCCCAGGGGGAGTTGAATGACAAACTTACCCGCTATATTCTATTCATTAACTCGTTTGACTTTGAATTGAAGCACAAGAAGGGCTGCTACAATCGAGTAGTAGACACCCTTTCTCGTAGGCCTGATGCTCTCTTCTTGATCTCCTTTACTCACTCTTTTGGAGAGAAAACTCGTCAGACCATTGCCTAGTGTTGCTCCAAGACCCGATTTTTGGGCCTATTGTGAGGAACCTGCAGGCCGATCCTGCCTTTGAACCAGGTTACACTTTGGTTTCAGGTCTGCTGTATACTTGCAGCAGAGGTGAGGAGCGTCTGTGCATTCCTCAGGATCGCAAGCTGAGAACACTCTTTATGTCAGAGTGTCATGATGCTCGTGGTCACTTTGGAGCCCTCAGATCGTATGCGGCCCTGTCGCAGAGGTTCTTCTAGAAAGTGACACTTGGAGCCGCAGAGTTCACCAGGCGTTATCGTGTGGATATAGAACGCGCCCGTACCAACATGCTCAAAGCCCAAAAGGCTATGATACAACACGCCAACCGGCACCGCTGTCCTATTACTATTCGCATAGGTGACTGGGTTTGGGTGCTCAGTTCTAAGTTATCACAGGAAAAGGACATTTCACCTAAGTTGTTGCCACGATATATAGGTCCAAGGCAGGTTTTAGATACAGTGGGAACTGATCCTTTCAGACCATCCTATACTGTTGACGTCCCTCTGCATCTACAAACCTATCCGGTCTTCCATGCATCTAAGTTGTTGCCCTTACCTCAACTGATGCATTTCTGGACAGACCCCCTCAATACGCTCCACCGATCCCTGGGAAGGGATACGAAGTGGAGTTGATTGAGGATGAGATGGGCACCGGCCCAGAAATGCAGTATCTTGTGAAGTTCTTGTACCAGCCTCATATTGAGGATCACTGGTTTACACATAGGGAACTTCTCAAGACAGCAAAGTCTGTTGTCCTAAAGTATGAGGCAGCTAAGAGGGGAAAATACCCTCGACGCTCTGTGCGCATGCACTCTTAGCTCGGAGGTCCTCGCTTCGGGGGATGGTAGGTCTTCAATAACTTGCTGGTTCTGCACCATGTGACCCATCGACCCGCGGCTGTAGCATAAGTAGGATAGATTCGCTATTTTGTTTGGTTGAGGGCTAACCGAGAGATCTGCCTGTGGGAAAAACTCGTGAGGGACGTATCTGTAAATTCGGAAAAATTGCAGGCCCACACTAATTTGGATTTCCTGCAGCTACCCTGTGCAGAATAGCAGACCCGGGCTACCACGAGGACAGAAAAGCCTACTGGCCTGTAGTGCTAGACGGTCCTATAACCTATAGTCGGGTAGGGAGAGGCCCTAGAGGCCGAACGGTCAGTCCAGTCAGTTCGGTCTAGGTATACTATGAATAGGTTTAGGAAAACTGTTCGGGGCTTTTCGCAGTTGGTACCGTGTACAATGTGGTTGTGCAACGCATGAACTGGTGGTGGTACAGCCTCAACGTTGGTGGAGATAGACATAGGCGGGCCCTCGAAGCGTCGGCCATAGTTGGGACCTACGTTATTCTCTAACAGCACGCGGGGCTGTTCAGAGGTTCGGGCTATCCGAAGTCTGCTGCAGGCAAGAGAAGTGTGTGCCCTACCGAACCCTCCTCAGGAGTAGGGTGTCAGGGTGGCACTTCGCTCTGGAGGCAATATCTGGGTGGCGCTGGTGGTTTCAGGGGCTCAGGGGTAGTAATGGCGGTTACTTAGGGTTGGGGAAAGAAGCGCTGCTCATTTCTGAGCAGCGCATCATAGTTTTGGGGTTATTCTAACAAATCTTGACTCTGAGTTTAATAAACAGTGCGGATGCTGTGTCTGAATTATCTTTGCTTCATTGTTTTCTGGATGTGATCTACTCGACTTTCCTTTGTGACTAGTTGTGAGAATTATGAGGAGTGAATTGCACTTTCAGTGTACTTTGTCATATATGGCTAAGTCTTCCATTGTGTTTCTATCTCCCTGTGCAGTGTGATACTCCCATCCTCTCCCCTTCCTTCTGTGTATGTATGGGCATACGTGGAAGTCTATGTGAGCGAGTGTTGTTTTTTTGACAACAAACAACCAGGTTCATAACACATCCCCACAGGTAATTTATTTTTATTTTGATTATTTAGTTGTGTGGATTTGGTGACAACTAACAGACAATTGCAGATAGGATAGACCAATCCTTGTTGCATTGCATTCTGTTTTAGAGTAATCTAAAAATAGAAATAGACTTACCTTTAGGACCTGACATTAGTTGTTGGTTACAACTTGACTACTTTTCTCCAGGCTGACCGAATTAGTTGACTATTATTACTCGGTTAGATGTCATTCTGAGGGAGGATTCAGTGTGGATTCTAGTTTAGATCACACACCACTATAGCTCATGAGTGAAGCAATTAGTAGCGAGGAGGAGGAACGATTAGTGAAGCAGCAAACGTATACTAGTCTCAGAGACTGGGCCATGCATGATTGAATGCGGGCATTGTGCACTACGAAACCGCTAACGGTCTGTTGAATGCGGGCATTGTGCACTACGAAACCGCTAACGGTCTGTTAACCCGGTTATCATTTTTGTGACTTCCCTACCACAACGAAAAAATTGTTGCCGAATTTCAACAAATTCTCATTTTCATGTCTAATTTATTCAAGCCACATGGGTTGTGACCAACAATTGAAAGTGAGTCTTTGCCTGTGTTCAACTACTTCTCAACATTCTCTACTTTTTTTCAGTGAGTCCAACATGGTTTCCTACAGGCCACCAACTTTTTCCCAACAAGTTCGCAACATGGTTGTTGACCCGCGATTCGACACATGATCGATTGTCGAATGCATGTGTGTGTGCATGGAGGTTCTGTATTGGGGGTCGGTCCTGCAAAATTGCATGTTTTTCTGATATTATTTGGCCCTCACTAACAATCGTATGAAACTTTAGCTTATGTCGAATGAGTTGCGCATATTGTTGTAGCGCATGTCCACACTGTGTGTGCAGTTTTGTTGCATGCATGTACGACCATAGTGTCTAACTGTAAGTGGTCATGTTTGTGTGTTTATGCTCAATATTGCGAGCCGGTCTCGCACACGTGTATGTTTTTGCGGCGTTGTTTGACCCTCACTTAACCATTCACTCATGTCGTTTGAGTTGCACATTAGGTTGTATCGCATGTGAACACTATGTCTTATCGTCCTTTGATGCATATACGGACGCACATTATTATGCAATATGTGCGGGGTGGGGGGGGTATTGGAAAGGAATTACCTATGGAATGCACCCATGCATTCATTTCATTTTTGAAGGCGGTTTTGGTGTGGTCGTGTCATTTTCATATCTGATGGTGTACTCGTAGGCCTTCTTGTGGTCATCGACAAGTGGGATATGGCCCACTACAAGGTGAACATGAGCAGACTTTGTGCTTCCTCTCAGGTCCCCTCCTGTATGAACATGAGCAGACTCCGGTCAATGCCGATCGGGAGATGCAGTGGTCGTTCTGTAGGTGGTGGGCGCCAAGTAAGCGCCGTAGTGTTTTTTTTTTAATTTAGCGAGACTGCGGCCGGTACAGCAGGGCAAGATCCTTTTTTGTCAATTTTTTTATTTTCTCTGCAACTCCACATAAAATACATCCACATTCACCAACTTTATCTATACGGCTTTGCTAGGGGGACCTCACACCACGATGGTAATTTGAAAAACATAAGCTAGTGCGGGCGCGGCAAGGAGGCAAATGGCCTTTTTTTCATGGTTGTCAAGCGGACATCCGGACGGAATGTAGGAGGCCTATCCGGTTGGTGCTGAAATCCAAAAATTGAAAAAAAATGGGGGGCATCCTGGACCTGCTCCTCAGGTCCAAGGCGCCCCCCTAAAAATGTTTGTGGGATTTTTGCCGCCGGTATCGGCCGCACAAGGCGGCCGACCGGCCCCTTTTTCACTTCACTTTCGTGCCATCTTTTGATACCGTTGGCGGGTGGAGGTGTTTTGATATCTCCCGCCAGAGGAACCTTTTTAGATAGGTCCCGCCGCCGTTGGTACCCATTCGCTCGAGGCGGGCCAACACATTCACCAACAATCACCACACACACACACACACACACACACACTCGTGCGTGCGAGTGGAAAAGGTAGAGCCTTGTACGTGATAAGGGGACACTGGAGCATCGCCAGGTCACCATCGTGAAGACAAAAGAGAGAAGAGAGA
>BFEA01000452.1:682872-685372 GCA_003427395.1 Chara braunii
CCGACCTTCCGCCCCTCCCCGACTTTCCCTGACCCTTCCCCGACTCCCCCGATTCCCCCCGATCTCCACTCCGCGCTCCACCCTCGACCCCAACCAGGACCTCCTTCCCCCGGCTTCCCCCTCCCTACACACAACCCACATGATTTTCGCGCGATTCCCCATCATCATCATCACCATCATCGATCTACCCATGCAACCCCCTTTTTAACCCTACCTACCACGCTACCACCCAATCACTCGTAGATGGGATGGTTCCTCCCTCAATTTACTCCAATACTCAATTACCCCTTTATTTATCTTGTAAATTTGAAAACATTTAATTAATTATATTTTTTCTTCTTTTTGAAAAACATTTTTCTTGCTTGAAATTTTCAAAAATGCGTACCATTGCTTATTCTTTCTAGGCATTTCTTCCTCGAACTTCAAAAATAATTGTAATTAATTTTTTTTCGACATCTTTGAAATTTAATATTTTAAAATTAATTATTTTTTTTACATTTATTTTTTATAAATATTTATATTTAGTTCTTTTTTTAAATGTTTGAAAGTAAGTAGAATTAATTATTTCTTTCCTGACATTTCTTCCGTGAACTTCGAAAATAATTTTATTTTTTTTTTTTTCAAAATTTGTAATTCAAAAATATTTTAGAATTAATTTTCTTTTTTTAATTCTTTCTGAACATTGCTTTTTTTAAATTCGAAAACAAATTTAATTCATCCCTTTTATTATGCATTTTAATTCAAAAAATTCCTTTTTGAAATTGTTTTCTTAAAATTTAAAAATACATCATAATCAATTTATTATTTTTTGCAATTCTTTTCAATTTTTTTTTTTAATTTGGAAGTACTTTTCTTTTTGAAAACATTATTCTGAACTCCTCAATTAATTTCGACTAAATCCGATTAATTCAGGACTGAATAAATCCCTTTACTCGGAATTAATCATCCCTTTTCAAAATTTTTGCATCTTTCTTCATTATAAATTATACCCCTAACCAGGGTAACCGGCGTTCGGGACGGGCCGAACGCCCGACGTATGGGACCCCTTGGGGACGCGTTCGGCCGTTCGGGCCAAACGCGGACCCCCCCCCAAAAAAAAACAAAAAAAAACAAGTCATCAAAAAAATCTGAAAAAAAGATATGTTATGGAGAAAAATAAATTAAACAAGATTTGCCTGAGCATTACATCCGAATTCCTTACCAAATTCGAAATAAAAATAAAATACGGAAAATAAATACTAATAATAAAAATAAATAAAAATAAAAGGAGAATTAAGTTTAGTGAGTACGCGAGCATGTTTTTGACACTGCCATCTTTGGCGATTTTTCATTTTTTTTGGGGCATAACTAAATGCCCTGAAAATTTACCAATGTGTACTTCACATAATACAAAACCCACAAAAAAAGTTTCAAAAAATAATAAAATTGTTTAGACCCCGAACTAAAGTTAAAACAAAAAGTAAAAAGTGAAAAAATACGCGGGCGAGCATGTTTTGACACCGCCATCTTTGGCGATTTTTAATTCTTATTTGGATTAGCGAAATGACTTGAAAATTTACAGGCATGTACCTCATGTCATAGAGATTTCACAAAAAATAATTCAGAAAAAAATTATTATTTTTAGGCCCCGAAATAATTTTTGGCGGGGGCCGAACGCCGTCGGGTTCGGACCCCGTACGGGACCCCGAACGCCCATACGTACGGAGGTCTGCCCGGGGACCTCCGTACGTACGGGCTGGTGACCCTGCCGCTAACGAAAATCCGAATGAATTTAGTCAGAATTTTTTTCTCTTTTTAAAATTAATTATTGTTTTTCTTTATTTGGAAATTCCTAAAAATTTCGCTTTCTCTCTTGAAACCTTTTTTTGAATTTTACACTCTCGGATTAATTTCGAATAAATTCAAATTAATTTATTGTTTTGCGATTTTTTTTACCTTCATCACTAAATCAATTGATGTTACCCTACCCTTGTGAATAGGAATTGTTCCCCAGGCATGGCACACACAACCAGGAACGCTCAACGTGCAGTCGCCGACGCTGCTATCGCCGCTACCACTACTCCCTCCCCCACCATGGCCGAACCGATCGTTTTGTGTAATACGTCCGCTCGCTTCGGCAACATATCCGCATCGATGTCGTCAGCGACTTCTCATTTATCTCCCGCGTTAAGCGTGTATGCTGCAAAGACCTAGCGTCTCCCCTCGTCTACGAGTCCCTCATGACCCTCGCCGACCTTCTCACTCGCACCCTATAAATCAACCGCCTCTTCTCTCCCTATAAGACCACAGTTAAATCGGCCCCTCCTTGCCCTCCCTCCTTCCACAACATCGCCTCCGAGGACACCACCTCCACCATCTCCTTGGACGAGTTCGCTGCCCTCGACCTCGGATCCACTAGACAACACATCGCTCTCCGCAGACGAACTCTCTGTCATCCACCTCATGCGGATGGAAAGGAGGGAACGCACCAGCCGTCCTCCCACAACCACCCACCCTGCCC